>OX608073.1:207986813-208314313 GCA_951509635.1 Eupeodes luniger | reverse complement strand
TATTATCAATCTCAACAGTAAAACGGCTCTAAAAGCTTTTGAGAGAGGTCTTAATCCTAAAATAAGTCTCATCATCAAAGCTTCTAGATTTACTACCCTGACGGAAGCCATAGAAGCTGCCGTACTAGAAGAAAAAAGTGCCTTTTCCTATAATAACCAAACTACTTCATATAACCCGTTTCAATCAAAACTTAAAAATCCAATCTCTTGTAATTTTTGTAAGAAAACTGGTCATAGCGTCGAACAGTGCTATCTAAAGAAAAATAAGGAACAGCTTCCTTCATTCAAAAGTGAGGTAAGGAAAGTAACTATTACTTGTAGTTACTGTAAGTATCTCGGGCATCATATAAACGAATTTCGAAAAAGGGAATATAATAATAATAAAAAAAATAATAATAATACTAATTCTAATTCTAATTCCTCCTCAACTGTAAACAAACATTCGGAAAACCGTTCAGAGGCCGAAACCAGTGGCAGGCTTCGGACCCAAACTTAATCTCCTCTCGCCACATCCTACACATAAATTTAAAAAATAATATAAGTAGAGTAGATTCAATTAAACTTTCTTCTGAAACCTTGCTAAATCCTAAACCTTCTAAATTTCTAATCGATGGCGGTAGTGAAATTTGTCTGATTAAAATAGATAAAATAAAACCAGAATTACCCATCGACTCTAATATAATTCATTCCCTATCTGGTATAACTGATTCTGTTATCCGTACCAAAGGAGTTAAACAACTTCTTATTAATCTCCCTAAAAACGTCACAATTTCTTACCCTTTCCATGTAGTAGATAAAAACTTTCCCATCAGTACCGATGGAATAATAGGTAACAATTTCTTGGATGACCATAAAGCTCAAATAAATTATGGTACCAAAATACTTACCTTCTCATGGGAAAACTACCTAATCGACTATGATCTTATTCCTTCTAATCTAGTTAATATTCCTCCTAGATCCGAAATCATTGTTCCAGTCCTCAAGGAAATTAATGTGGATAGTATATGCCTCTCTCAGCAATTCCCCAATGGATTATATATTGGCAATAGCATTACTCCTACCAATAGTTCTATCTCTTACATATCCGTCGTTAACTCCTCTGAATCCCCCATTGAGTTTAATACTGATGATAAAGTATTTGACGAAGTCTCTAATTACAATATTTTGCAAATTCAACACTATCATGCTTCTTATGAAAGAATTAAAACTATACAAGACCTAGTCGTGACTGATCACATGACCAAAAATAAAAAGGACTCTATTTTAGATTTATGCTGCTTGTACAGTGACTTATTTTTTATAAAAGGAGATAAATTAACCCATACCTCCTCTGTACAACATCCTATCATAACACAAGATGCTACACCTACATATATAAAACCCTACAGGTTGCCGGAAGCACAACGACAAGAAGTAAATAAACAAATCCATGAGATGATGGACCATAATATTATCCAACCATCGAATAGTCCGTGGAATTTCCCACTAATTGTCGTTCCGAATAAACCTGATAAAGATGGTAACAAGAAATGGAGAATCGTTGTCGATTTTCGCAAACTCAACGACAAAACTGTCGGTGACGCATTTCCATTACCTAACATTACTGATATTCTGGATCAGTTAGGGAGTTCAAAGTTCTTCTCAACTTTAGATCGAAGTTCGCCCGGAAGATAGAGAAAAGACCGCTTTCTCTTCTCCTTTTGGTCATTACGAATTCATTAGAATGCCTTATGGATTAAAAGGTGCTCCAGCCACCTTCCAAAGGTTAATGAATAATGTTTTGACTAGACTTCAAGGTATAAAAACTTTCGTTTATATGGATGACATTGTGGTATATGGTAAGACTTTAGAAGAACACAATTCAAAATTAAGAGAAATCTTCGAACGTCTTAAAATACATAACTTAAAATTGCAACCTGATAAATGTCAATTTTTGCGAACTGAGCTCACATATTTAGGACATGTCATAAACGAATCCGGTATTAAACCTGATCCACAAAAAATCGAATGTGTGAAAAATTTCGCACAACCCAAGAACGCAAAAGAAATAAAAAGCTTCCTGGGTCTTGCAGGTTATTATCGGCGCTTCATAAAAGATTCTGCAAAAATTTCTAAACCTCTTACTAATCTTTTACGAAAGGATGTTCGCTTCGACTGGACTCCTCTTTGTTCAAATTCTTTTCATGGATTAAAAGAAAAACTTATTAACTTTTTGCTATTGGTAGTGTCCTTTCACAAGGTGAAGTTGGTAATGACCTTCCTATCTCTTATGCATCACGAACTCTTAATAAAAGTGAAAAAAATTATTCTACTACAGATAAAGAACTTTTGGCTATCGTTTGCAGTTAAACATTTCCGACCATATCTGTATGGAAGAAAATTTCAACTTTACACTGATCATAAACCGCTAGTTTATATACACAATTGTAAAGACATAAATTCTAGAATGATGAGATATCGCCTACAGCTCGAGGAGTTTGAATATGAAATCATTCACAAAAAAGGTGAACAAAATACAAATGCAGATTGCCTAAGCAGAATTGCAAAAATGACTCTTCGTTCAGATACAAAACCGTCTTCTAATTCTTCTCAAGATTCGTCTTCTGCAACATCTTCTAATTCGTCTCCTAACCCATTTACTATATCGTCTCCTACATCGTCCGAAAATACTAACTCCTTTTCTACATCGTCAAATCCTAAATCTTGTTCTTCACCAGCAAATACAAATTCGTCTTTTTCAATGTCAATTACTAATTCTTGTCCCCCATCCATATATTCAAGTTCGTCTTCAACATCTTCAATTCCTGATTCTTGTTCAAAGTCTTCAAATAAAAATACAAATTCTAATTCTTGTTCAAAATCAATTCCTAATTCCTGTTCAAAATCAATTCCTAATTCTTGTTCAAATTCTTCAAATAAAAATACGAATTCCAATTCTTGTACATTGCCTTTAGTCATAACTACTAATTCTTCGAATATTCCTTCATCAAAACCAGATCTGACAAAAAATGAAATCAAAACTATTCTTACGGAATTTCATTCAAATCCCATTGGAGGACACTGTGGTGTCAACAGAACTTTTAAACGTATAAAATTATATCATACTTGGAAAAATATGTTTCAAGATATAAAAAACTATATTAAAAATTGCGAACTCTGTCAGAAAAACAAAGTAACAAAATATACCATGGAACCTATGGTTATAACTTCAACTTCCAAATACCCCTTCGAAAAAATTTCTATCGATATCGTTGGTCCCTACCCTATAACTAATAATAATAATAAATATCTTTTAACATTCATCGATGACCTTACAAAATACACTGATGCAATTCCTTTACCAAATCAAGAGGCAAATACAATCGCCGAAGCATTTGTCAAAGAAATAATATTTCGTTATGGCACACCCAAATACGTTTTGTCAGATCAAGGCCAAAACTTCCTAAGCGACATATTCAAAAATGTATGCAAACTTCTTAAAATTAATAAACTCCAAACTACTGCATACCGACCTCAATCAAATGGCTCTTGCGAAAGAAGTCACAGAAACTTCGTGGAATATCTCCGTTGTTTTATCAATAAATCTCAAGATGATTGGGATAATTGGATAAAATATGCCGTTTTCGTCCATAACACGACCCCGAACACTTCAACGTCATTTACTCCGTTCGAACTCATGTATGGTAGACAGGTTGAACTTCCTTTTAGCGTAACAAAAAATCCAGAAATTTGCTACAATTACGATTTGTATGCCAACGAACTTAAATCAAGGCTTCAACATTGTCATCAAATCGCTAGATATAAACTTCTGAAGAGTAAGGAATCTTCAAAACTACAGTACGATAAAAAACAAAATCCTGGAGACTTTCAAATAGGAACACTTGTTCTACTTTAAAATGAAAGTAATCCTAAAAATAAAAATAAAAAGCTTCTTCCTCTTTGGTCAGGACCTTACGAAATCTTATCTAAGTCAGGAGTAAACTCCGACATTAAAATTTAAAATTAAATAATTAAAGTCCACAACAATAGACTCAAAATTTTTTCAAGTTAATTAAAAACTTCAATCTCAATATTCTTTCCAGAAATGGAGAAACCTATAATCGTGATTTTCATCTTTAAAATAATCTTGAGTTACCAAATGATGATCAACAACGAACAACTGTATGAAACCATCGATTTGAAAAACAAGACAGGAATATATTACGAACACGTTGGTAACCTTAAGCTTTTCTCTAACCATTGGAACTTACTCATATATACTAACCTTTCCGAACTCAACTTCCAATATAACTCAATCTTACTGACCTATGAAAAAATTCTTTCTTCTTGTAAACAACTTCTTTCTTCACACGAAAACTTATCCCAATGCGAATCCCTTCCTACCCTTTCTACGTTAGTCCTTGATCGAATTAAATCACAGGATCAAATTATTAACAAATACTTAGGAACCACCATAAAATCTCGAATACAAAAGAGAGGATTAATAAATGCTATTGGTTCTATATCCAAACAATTATTTGGCACCCTCGACGACGAGGATGCAAAAACTTTTTCTCGTCATATAAATCAACTTAACCAACAACAACATTATGAATCCCAATTAAACGAAAAACAAATTTCAATATCAAAAAATATCATCCATCAATTAAACCTTACAAACGACCAAATTATTAAAATAGAAGAAAAGATTGAAGAAACCAGTAAAATCATAAATCAAATATAAGCAACAACTCAAATAGTAATAACATAATAAATAAATCCTTTCTTCACCTAAACGAACTTTTTACGATGTTCAACTCCTTGTCAGAATACTACTATTCAACCAAAGATCACCTCCTGGACGCTATTTACTCCGCAGCCCATGGAAAACTTCACCCATATCTTATTGATCCTTCTAAACTCACAGAGGAAATTAAAAAGATACAATTACTCCTTCCAGAAGAAAATCGTTTACCACTTCCTCTACAAGAGCAATATATAGACACACTTTTTAATCTCTTAGAAACTCATGTTTACTACATTGACAACCAAATAAATTTTGTATTAAGAATTCCTCTTACTTCTTCCAAAAACTATAACGTTTATAAAATGACTAGTATACCAAATCTCATCGAAAACAAAACCTATGCAATTATAATCCCTGAAAAACCTTTTCTTATCGTTAACTCAGAAAAACAATCATACTTTCTTTATGATAACCATGACTTAGACAAATGTCAAACAACTACAAAAAATAATTATCTATGCGAAAGAAACGCACCTATCCTTTTCACATCTTCAAGCAGTGCCTGCGAACTGGATTTACTTTCCATTCTTCCAAGTAAAATCAGTAATTGTAATATTCAGTTAATGTAAATATATCACCCCATTTTCCTACAGCTAGCAGACTCCAATTCTTGGATTTTCGTTTCACCAAATCCAGAAAATCTTATGATTAAATGCCAAAATCTTAACTCGCAAATAAACATAAATGCAACTGGTATTCTTAAAATCCAACCAAACTGTATTGCAAACACAAGATATCAATCCTTAAGCTCCAAAACAAATTTTGAAACAAAAACTAATCTTAACTTTATTTCATCAAATCCTTACCTTTCATTCAATATAACACCACCTCAAAAAAGAAGAAGAAGAAGAAGAAGAAAATCCCCAGTTATGCTACAAAGTCTTTTAATATACATAATCAGATTGAAGACCTCAATTCTATCAGTAAGAATATAGACAACCTACAAAATTCTCAGTTTGTATATTCGAACACCGATAATGAAAATAAAAACACTTCAATCGTGTTATTCCTTTTAATGATTTTCGCCGTATTCATAGTTATAATAATATTGCTAATGCGGAATATGAGAAAGAACTCAGTTCATAACAAAAAAGAAACGGAATCACTACCAATGCCAGAAATAAAAGTTGATTCAACCTCAGTAACATCGGTAGAAACTGAACCAATACCAAAACCTCGTTTAGCCCCATCAAATCTATCTCGTTCACTCCCAATTCCATCTTCTCACAGCAAAGCCGAAACTAGCACCACTCCAAGGTACAAGTTTCGTTCTTAAGGGGGGAGGTGTTGTAAAGTGCGTACATCACAACATTCCCTTATCATCCTTTCTTATCCCATTACAATTCAACCCATTGCCACTTCAAATTTCCACAGTCATCATTTCCTTTGATTGACCAATTCAACCCATTGCCACTTCAAATTCCCACAGTCATCATTTCCTTTTATTGACCAATATCCGACCCACTTATAATTCCCATATTCATCATTTCCTTTTAATTACCTACAAAAAATCCATTCAACTCCAATGTTGTCAACCACGCGATCAACGATCGCTCCACTTAAACCAAACCCATTCACTTTTTCAATCCATTAAACTTCTCCAATTTCTTTGCCAGCTACACTGAAACCAAACCCAAAATTCCCAGTTCATCATTTTCCATTTTCCTATATTCAACAATCAATGCACTCCCTTTTCAAACCCATTAAACGTGCATTGAACCCTATAGCAACTACAAACAAGCACACTTGTGCTCATGTTGCATTTTTTCTGTTTCGTCGTGTCGGGTGACGAGCCATCGACGTTGCACTCTGTAACTTGAATTCGGACGGTTCGGTCGACTGCTATATCTTCTTTTCGACAATATACTAATTCTTGTTTCGTCTTCTATATCTTTTTCGATAATCATATAATATTCTAATTCTTGTGTATAAATAAACTTAGACTTAAGTAAATTTAAGTAAATATTATAAAAAAGTGAAAATAAAGAAAAAACAAAAGGGTACACTTGTGTTACCGAAAACAATACGTCTTTTTTATTTTAAGAAACTTGGAACTAAAAAAACATAACACAAATTTACAGGAAAAAACCCAACTGAGAATCGTGCAGCTCAGTTAAAATAAATATAGCACGACCACTAAACCCATCTTCTTCGCTTCCGTCGCAATGCGCAAAAACGCTCCACTGACATCACGCTTTGATCTTCCAATTATGTCAATATCATCTGCGTATCCAAGTAATTGGATGGACCTTTGGAAGATTGTGCCTCTAGTGTTGACGGTTGAGTTTTGCACAATTCTTTCCAGAACGATGTTGAAGAAGTCGCATGACAGTGCATCGCCTAGTCTAAAACCTTTTTTGACATCAAATGCATCGGTGAGATCTTTTCCGATCTTGATAGAGCAGCGTGCATTCTCCATCGTCATTCTGCACAAACGGATAAGTTTGACAGGGATGCCAAAACTAGACATTGCTCTGTAGATCTCTTCCCTATAGATGCTGTCATACGCGGCTTTAAAATCGATAAAGAGATGGTGGGTATCGATTTGAAGTTCCTGGGTTTTTTCCAAGATCTGCAATAGTGTGAATATTTGGTCGATAGTAGACTTTCCTGGTCTGAAGCCACACTGATAAAGACATATCAGGTTGTTGACGAACGGCTTCAGACTTTCACATAATACGGCAGAGAGGATCTTATATGTAATGTTAAGGAGACTGATGCCCCCGTAATAGGCGCAATTTAGAGGGTTTCCTCTCCTATGTACCGGGCACACTATGCTGAGATTCCACTCATCGGGCATGCTTTCTTCCGACCATATTTTGCAGATGAGCTGGTGCATGCTCCCTACCAAGTCATCGCCTGCTGCTTTGAATAGTTCGGCAGCGATGCCGTCAGCCCCAGCAGCTTTGTTCGACTTCAGTTTAGATATAGCTCTCTTCAATTCGTCGAGGTCGGGTAGGCGGAATTGTTGATCTGCGTCGCCTAGGTTATATCTCTCTTGCAGTGGAATTCGGTTCGTCATCGCCGTTATATAATTTGGAGAAGTGGTCTTTCCATATTTTCAACATAGACTGCGGTTCTACTACGATGTTCCCCTGATTGTCCGTACAGGCTTGGGTTCGTGGCTGGTACCCTTGGCGAGGTTTTTTTACCTTTTGGTAAAATTTACGAACCTCATTCCTGTTGTGACATCCCTCTATCTCCTCGATCGCGCGGTTCTCAGCCCTCTTTTTTTCCATCTAAGAAGCCGGTGTTCCTCTCTCCTCTTCTGCTCGTAGAGCTCGCAAGCAGATCTGGTCCTCCTGTGCAGCGCCGTTTTGTATGCCTGTTGTTTCGTTGCGTGCGCTTGCCGGCATTCGTCGTCAAACCAGGGGTTTCGCTGTTGTGGACGTGTGAAACCTAGCACTTCAGAGGCGGCATCTAAGATGGCTGCAAGGCAATGTTGCCACTGGTTTTCAATGCTTAATGCAGGCAGCATGGGACTCCTTAAGAGGTTATTAGAGACTCGATCGGAAAAGGACATGGCAGTCTCTTGCGATTGTAGCCGTCTTACGTCGAAACTTCTCACAGTACTTATTTGTTTTGGCTTGGATCGGGATATCCGTAGCCGCACCTTGGCTACAACGAGGTATTGGTCCGAGTCAATGTTGGCCCCTCGGAATGTTCGGACATCCTGTATATTGGAGAAGTGTCGTGCGTCGATGGCAATGTGGTCAATCTGGTTGACAGTTCATTGATCAGGAGATTTCCTTGTCCCCTTGTGGGTATTGAGATGTGTGAACTGCGTACTAGCTACCAGAACGTCTCACCCCGCAGAGTAATCGATCAGCCTGAATCCGTTGTAGAAGGTGGTGTCGTGCAGGCTGTTTCTCCCGATTGTGCCACCAAAGATGTCTTCTCTTCCTAGCTTGGCGTTAACATCTCCTAAGACAGTTTTAATGTCATAGCCAGGGCAAATTTAGGGCGAGGAAATATTTATTTAAAATAAATATATTGGGTGGCGCAACAGTCCGTTGAGAACTAGGGCCTAGTGACTTACAACTCTCAACCATTCCTGTGTGCGAGTACTGTTGTCAGGGATGGAGGGGACCTACAGTTTAAACCGAATCCGAACGGCTAATTTGAGAAAGCACTTTTCATGACAAGAATTACTCTTGGAGAATTTGTCAATTCCTCGCAAGAGGCAGTATCCGTGAAACTTAAGATGGCATAGGCAGGGATCGAACCCAAGACCTCTGGCATGACAGTCCAACGCACTAACCATCATGCCACGGGAAATATTTATTTATATTTTAAAATAATTTTCGAAGTTTAAAAGAGTTTGTATTATTGTATTCAAATGCAAAATAAGCTTTGCATATACCCATCCTCGCACCTACCCCAAATCCTAAAGTCCCATGCAGGGTTAATATGCATATACCCATCCTCGCACCTACCCCAAATCCTAAAGTCCCATGCAGGGCTAATATGCGTTAGTATTGATTAAAAAAAAAACTTGTTTTAAGCGTGTACAGTGGCTCAAAAAACAAAATACAAAAATTAGGGTTAAATCCGAAAATAAAAACATTTTTTGTATAACATTACGGTGTTACACATATCCATATCAAATATTTAAAAAAAAAAACGCATTTGAAAAGAAAAGTTGACCCACGTTAATTCTTATATCCATGTCATCATAACGGTTTAACTACTGAGAGGCCATTCCGTAAAACAATTTTTGCGATATAAAAAGTTTTTAGTGTTTGCAAGATATCAAGAATCAGACAGCCGATATGTAAGCATTTTTTCATATACAAAACAAAGACGTACAAAACAACCTTTTTTACTCGTTATAAACAATTGTAGTTTTGTTAAACATTTTCGAATATCGAAAGAGGCTTTTATAACGATACTGGAAACAATAAATTTGCCAGACGGTTGTAGTTTTACATACACACATACCTGTAATATTAAGATTTGCTGTAACTATTGAGACTTTGGATGGCGGATGGTACCAATGGTTGACAGGCAACAATTTTGGTCTCGCTCTTGCAAAAAGCACGTTATCCAAAATAGTTTCGGAAACAACAAATATTTTGGAAGCCAAGTTATGTTCCCCTTGGATAAAATGGAGTCTTTCTAAGGAAAACGAAAATTCCGAAATAAAGCAATGGTTTTATCAAAAATGTTCAATAGGTAAATGATAGAAAGAATACTGAGAAGAATCAAAAATTACAAATATTTTTTCATTGAAAATATACTTATAATTGTTGAGTGAATAGATGGAACGAACATAAGTAATATTTAAAGTACGATATGAAAATCTTACATTAATATCAAACATACATATATAACTTACATTTTGATATTATAGTTGGGGGCAACAAATATAAAATTACTAGCTGGTTTACCCGGCTTCATCCAGGAGGTATTCAACTATTTTATATACAAACATAAGGATGAAAAAACTACTATTTTCTTATATTGTACCTTTTTTTTATTAATTTATATATTATCTTGGTACATATTTCTATTAAGGTTATAATACTTCTTTGTAAACAATATTTTTTGTTCTTTGGTGGACGCATTTACATATAGACTTTTTGCCGAGCTGAAACGGGAGAAACCTACTTTTACTTACTTAGGTCGTGTACGGTTTCCGGAGATGTGTTTCAGCTCCCTCCAACTCTTGCCTAGTGACGCTGATTCCGCCTCGACTGTCCTGCGCCATGTGCTTCTCGGTCGTCCAGCTCTTCTTCCTTCTTGTGTGAGCGGATTCCACTGCATTGCTTGGCTTGTAATGCAGTCGTTACCTTTTCGAAGCGTATGTACAATCCATTGCCACTTACGTCTTCGTATTATAGATTCTATAGGCTCCTGGGCTGTTCTTCTATGAAGGACCTCATTTGAAATACGGTTTGGCCAGAAAATCCTTAGGATGTTACGAAGACATCTATTTACGAAGGTTTACAGCTTTCTTTTTATGGCTGAAGTAACCTCCCAAGTGCTGCACCCATAAAGAAGCACAGATTCGACATTTGTGCGAAATAGTCGTAGCTTTGTTCTTAAGCTGATAGAGTTATTCCTCCAAATTTTTGACAGCATACCGAACGCCGCTTTTGCTTTGCCGATGCGGCAGATGACGTCTTGTTCGGTCCCGCCTTCGATGGAAACGATGCTTCCAAGGTATTGAATGCTCTCTACTTTTTCCACCGGTTGCGAGAAAATATTTATTTGAGAGGATGGTCGGGTTCCGAGGCTGATCATTTTTGTTTTGCCGGAATTAATTTTCAGCCCCACAAGTTCTGCTTCTCTCTCCACACTTGTTGTCATTTGGTGGAGATCCATGATCCTATGAGAGAGTAGGCAAACATCCATCGTCCGCGTAATCCAAGTGCTTTAAATAGGATGTCAAAGTCCATTGGATCCCTCCGCTACCTGACAGAGCGGAGCGCAGTACATCGCTAATCACCAACAAAAACAATCAGCCCTATCATGAATTCCATCTTAATCGGAAATTTTTACAAATCCCGAAAAACTGTATCATGAAATCCGTTCGTAGTGGAAAAGCTCATACAATTTTGCATTACGAACGGATTTCATGATACAGTTTTTCGGGATTCGTAAAAATTTCCGATTAAGATGGAATTCATGATAGGGCTGAATATTGGCGACAGAATACAGCCCTGTCTGACTCCGCTTCGGATTTCAAAGTCATCTGACAACCTACCATCGTGCAGAACGTGACACTTGGATCCATCATATGCTGCTTTAATAATAGCAATTAGTTTTTCTGGGATGCCTCTCCTCCGCAAAGCTTTTTTATTTATTTTTTTTTTTTTTTATTTATTTATTTTAATTCGTTAAAATCTAACGTTAACAATATTTAAAAAATTCTTATAATCTAATAATATCTAATATCATAATTTATATTTATTATACAATATTGTTGAAAAACATAAGTTTAAATTGTTTACATTTTATATTATCATTTACAGATTCTAAACAAAAATGAAATTCGTTATAAATTGTTATTAACTGATTGAGAGGGCTACATACACCATAGTTTGATCTGCTAAATATTTGAATAATAGGTTGCTGTCGCCTTAAACTTGCACGACTGAAACTGAAATTTAATTTACTTAGAACTGATGGTAATGATATCGAACCATTAATAATCCCAACAATAAAACAAAATTGTAAATACTTTCTGTGGTTAGTCAAAGAAGGGAGGCTGATCAAAGCTAGTCTTTGAGAATAAGGAAGAAATAGATTTTCCCTTGCCCATGGAAGAGACCGAAGACAGAAACGCAGAAACCTTTTTTGGATCGCTTCAATTCTTGAAACATGTATTGAGTAATAAGGTGACCATACCACACAGCCGTATTCTAAAATTGGTCTAACAAACGAAATAAATAGAAGTTTAAGAACATAAGGACCCCGAAAATCACGACCGAATCTTTTAATGAATCCAAGAACCCTATTGGCTTTTTTAATTATATAACTTAAATGATCATTAAATGATAATTTGGGATCTAGAATAATACCTAAGTCAGAAAACATAGAAACTTTACATAACGGACAAGAATCAAACGTATAGTCGTACAAAAACGGAATTTTTTTACGTGTAAAACTCATAGTTTTACATTTGTCAACATTTAAAACAAGTCAATTTTTATTGCACCATTCCCTAAATATTGTTAAGTCTTCTTGTAATAATAAACAGTCAGAGGAGGATTTTATACTTTTGAAAAGCTTAATGTCATCAGCATAAACAAGGACAGACGAGTTTTTTAAGTTTGAAACCATGTTCTATTTTACAAATGTAATCGTCATATAGAATGTTAGAATAATCAGAAAAGAGTTGTTTTAGAATTAAGAAAGTTCTGTAATCATCGTCAGTTCTAGTTATGTTATATTTTACCCAAGCTTTGTTCCTTTTATTTTTTAAGTTTTTAATACGCGTATCAAACCATGGTGGTGCATTTGAAGCAAAACGTGATCTTTTTAAAGGAATAGTTTCGTAAAAGCAGTTAAAAAGAGTTCTATAAAAATTATTACACATATCCTCAATATTACAATTACAAAATAATTGATTCCAATTTACAGTTATTAACATATCAAAAAGATCTACAAAATTACATTTAGAAAAGTCAAATTCAAGTTTGTTGTTATTATTGTTATTGAAAGGAGAAGACATGTTTAAACCTAGTGAAATATCTAATGCAGGATGATGTCGATCTTCGTCTATTAGTTTTACAGTAGCAGTTAAAACAGCAATTTCGTTGTTAATTGTATCGGCGAAAAACACTAAGTCAAGAATTTTTCCAAAACGATTTCTCATTCCATTGAATTGACTTAAACCACACGATGACATACCATCTATACATGTTAGTTCATTAAGGCTGGACGCATTTATTATAATAAATTATAAAGTCACCTACGATCAAAATTTCATCTTCAGGTTCCATAAGTACATAAATATTTTCTATGCAGTCATTAATCTTTTCATAAGCCTCATTGTTTGAACTTGGAGGAATATACGCGGATATAATAAATAAATGGCCAGATTTCAACTTGATTTTGATACATAGAGCTTCGACACCTGTGGCTCGAAAGTCATCTATCAGGTAGCACGTAAGTGAGGTCTTGATCGCAAAAAGAATTCCTCCTCCGACAACATTAGAGTCTTCTTCATCATGTCGATCACGTCTGAAAATTTGATAAGATGCATCAAAAAGCTCCGAGTCAAGAATAGAAAAGTTGAGCCAAGTTTCTGTTAGTATAATGACATCGTGGGGAAGGTTGTTTACATTTTTATAGACCATATTAGTTTTTGTCCGAAGTCCATTTACATTTTGGTAGTAGACTAATATTTGTTTAAGCTGCTCAGATGTTGATTCCGCATTGTCCGAATTTGACGAAAAGGGTTCTGGGGTATTCCTTGACTATTCTGTTTATGAACAAATTCGTGTATTATTACACCAATTGGCCAGAACGAAGGCGAGTTTAGTACATGGAAAACTGAATCCGGAACACGTATTTTAAAAGACGAATATTTAGTGTAGTTTCTGTGAATAATTTTTTCCACATTAAAGAACAATGTTCCCACTTTTTCTTTAAGATAATTTTTGATATCAAGGGCATTAGTTGACGGTGATAGTTTAGAAAGAAACAACACTTTTTGCCCCTCTACAACCTTAAGCCCGGATATAATTGGCGATATGATTTCGTTGTTGTTGTTGTTGTTGATGTTGTTGTTGTTGTTGTTGTTGTTGTTGTTGTTGTTGTTGTTGTTGTTGTTGTTGTTGTTGTTGTTGTTGTTGTTGTTGTTGTTGTTGTTGTTGTTGTTGTTGTTGTTGTTGTTGTTGTTATTGTTATTGTTATTGTTATTGTTATTGTTATTGTTATTGTTGTTGTTGTTGATGTTGTTTTTGTTTTTGTTGTTGTTGTTTACAGAGTCCGTTTGAAGTGGTATCGAAAAGGTTGGTGATGATGATGATAACGATGATGATGATGATGAAGATGATGACGATGATGATGATGATGATGATGATGATGATGATGATGATGATGATGATGATGATGATGATGATGATGATGATGATGATGATGATGATGATGATGATGATGATGATGATGATGATGATGATGATGATGATGATGATGATGATGATGATGATGATGATGATGATGATGATGATGATGATGATGATGATGATGATGGCGATGCTAAAGATGTTGATGCTGATGGTGGTGAAATTATTGCAGGAGTTGATAATGAGGCCATTGCAACAGTGGTAACTGGTGTTATCGATGGGGTAATATGAAATTTATTTGTATCATTTGAGATCAATGAGTTCGGCACCTCAGATGATTTCTTATTTGGAGGTTGAGGTAAGGTTGTGTCTAATTCATCGCATTTTCGTTTATTTGTCGGGTTATTAGATGCGGTATTGTTAGACTTTGAGATCGCTGTTACGCTCCTGGTTTGTTTTCGCTGAATATGTGAATGATTCGATATTTCATCTACTTTAATATTTAGCTGATTATATTGTTTTTGAAGATTTTCAATCATTGTCGTTATGGAGAGAAGATCCCGTGTAATATTTTTCTGAACAAAGGGATCACATTCATTACAAAAGTAATAAAAGCCTTGGTTCTTGCTCAACGTTTTTATAGAGCTATAGTTAGCATTGATACACTCCACATGGAAGGTTCTATGACAGTTACCATAGCACATAATCGAATCAATCATAAAGTCGCATATTTTTAAACATTTTCCACATTCAGACATTTTTATGTTTTACTCAGAAAATAAAATAATATTCGTAGAAGAAAATTTCGTTATAAGTGTACTTCAAAAATATGGTTGGTGTCTGTGATTAGTAAAGTATGAGCAATATCATATACACGAACCAACTGATCGAAATTATATTTAAATAAAGCTTTAGGAGAAGTGAGTCCAGGAGGTGTAGAGTGCAACTTGTTGCGGCATGAAAAGAAACCGATACAGGTTGTGTAGCATCAAATTTGCTTCATTGGCAGAACATACACTAAGAATGTTGCAACTCACCCAGAGAGACAATAGAAAAGGAGAAAGAATATTTTAACGGCAACGACGATGACGATGAGAATTGAGAAAACCGGAAAAAAAATCACTCAAGCACTCGATTTTTGATAGATTCAAATCAGAATAGAAATAAATGACAATTTAATTTATTCAATTTAAAAGAAATAAGGTAAAACACATTTAATGACACAATGATTTTGAATAGATCAGGCATTTATGCAAAAATTATGTTAAAAATCTGAATTTAAAAGAGACTTTAACTAGAAATAAATGTAAAGAACTCAGGAGCAGAAATTAAACACAAGTTGGCTAGATCAAGGAGAATTTCACTTGATATACTCCCTGTTAACGCTATCAAAGTCCTTCTCGAAGTCGATGAACAGCAGGTGTAGTGGTCATCGATATTCAACGCACTGTTCAATAATGATCCGCAGGGTGTTAATATGATCAATACAGGAGGATCCAGCGCGGAATCCTGCTTGTTCGGCATCGAGTGTGGCGTCATGGTGTTCTCTGATGCGTTCCAGTATAACTTTTGCTACTATTTTGGCAACGGCTAATAAAACGCAAATTCCTCTCCAGTTTTCGCACTTTGTAAGATCTCCTTTTTTTGGAAGCTTGACGATAATTCCCTTCTTCCACTCATGGGGAAAGCTTTCGGTGGTCCAAGCTTCTTTTATGAGCGGATGAAGCAGTTCACTTGATGACGTTGGCGCTGTTTGTAAAAGCTCTGCGGGAATTCTATCAAGTCCTACCGCTTTGTTGTTCTTAAGTGCTTTAATTGCGGCAACGATCTCATCTTTAATGGGAGGTGCGGTACGGATTCGGGGATTAGTTTCTTCAGGCGCTTCAGCAGGTATCGGTTGCACGTTGTTTGCAAACACTCGGTTTAAAACCGAGGAAGTGTTCTTTCCACCTTCTGACTTGCTCATTCACCGAACTTATCACAGTACCGTCTACTTCTTTCACCAGGTGTTGCTTTGAGGTGTGTGTACCGGTCAGCTCTTTGGTTATTCTGTAAACGGTCCTGCTGTCGCACCTGTTTGCAGCATCTTCTGCTTCTTGCGCCAATGCGTTGATGTAGTTACGCTTGTCGCGGCGCACACTGCGGTGAACCTCTCTCTTTTTCATGCGATACGAGGACTCCAGCTCGTTTCTTTCTACCTCTTGTGCAGCAGTTATTCGAGCCCTTAACTGTTTGCGTTCGTTGATCCTTGCCCAAGATTCTTCTGAAAGCCAAATGTTGTTGCTTCCTTTTTTTCGACCGACTATTCTGTCAACACCTGAAAAGAAAACATTTTTCACAGCATTCCAATGGTGTTCGATGTCGTCATGTACTGTGCTGCTGATTGTTCTCATTTCGTATGACAGGTGGTCCCTAAATTGTTGACGGGTCGTGGGATCCTTTAGTCTTACTTACTTACTTACATAAGGTGGCGGTACAGTCCGGGGCGGGCCTGGGCCTGGGCCTCAACATGCGTCTCCAGCCAGCTCGGTCCCTAGCTAGCTGTCTCCAGTTTCGCACGCCAAGTTGGTTGAGGTCTTCACCCACCTGAGTGCGCCACCTGAGTCGCGGTCTTCCTCTACTTCGCGCCGTCCCTCGGGATTGGATTCGAAGACCTTCCGGGCTGGAGCGTTGATGTCCATTCGCTCTACATGACCCAGCCATCTAAGCCGTTGGACTTTAATTCTGCTAACTAGGTCAGTGTCGCTGTACAGCCCGTACAGTTCGTCGTTATATCTTCTCCTCCATTTTTTATCTATACGTACGGGACCAAAAATCAAGAATTTTTCTCTCGAAGCATCCTAAGACGTTCTCATCTTTCTTTGACAGGGTCCAGGCCTCAGCGCCATAAATGAGAACCGGGATGATGAGTGTCTTATAGATGGTGATTTTAGATGCTCGAGAGAGGACTTTACTTCTCAATTGCCTTCTAAGTCCAAAGAAGCAGCGATTTGCAAGAGTTATTCTTCGTTTGATTTCAGCGCTGGTGTCGTTGTCTGTGTTTATAGCGGTGCCTAGGTAGACAAAGTCCTTAACTACCTCGAAGTTATAGCTGTCCATGGTGACGTTTTGTCCAAGACGTCGTTGTTCAATGTCCTTTTTTGATGACAGCATATACTTGGTCTTGCCCTCATTGACCACTAAACCCATCTTCTTCGCTTCCGTCGCAATGCTCAAAAACGCTCCACTGACATCACGCTTTGATCTTCCAATTATGTCAATATCATCTGACAGCTGTCAATAAAGTGAAGAAGTTTATCTGAAAATCTATCCAATTTAAATTATAAAATTTCCTTTAAATTCACTGTAAATAAATACTCAAAAGCTTGTGAAAGTGAAAATAAAGACTCCTTTTATCTACGACATTCTTATTGCAAGTGAGTGATAGAAAGTTAAGGCATTATTAACCATTATAAAAAAATACATATATACATATATCATATGCATAAGAGAAAAGTGTATGCAATTTCTCCAGAAACCCCCATTCCAAAAAAGTCACAATTATCTCTAAAAATGTCAGAATTGGTGGGAGAAATGTCCAAAAATGACCTTTTAAACATTCTTGGAACACTTTTGGATTCTAAAATGGAAGAAGTTGCAAAAAAGAACGATATCGAAGCAATTATCATTTCTAAGCAACAAATAATGGCTACGAACATTCATCTGACAAATAAAATCGAGCAACTAGAAAAAAATACGACCAATTAGAAAGCAAAATGGAGGAGATGGAAAAGAAAAACACTGAAAATAATCTATTGCTACGGATAACAATCCAAGAAAATCAGGATGAAAAAGAGGTTGCAAGAAACATATGCATGAATGTGATCAATCCACCGCCATCTCAAGCAGACTGGCAAATTCGCGAAATATGATCAAGAAACGATAACGTAAAGAGTTTTCTGGTCAGTCAAAGGATCTGCCAGCCTCTGTCCGGCAAAAGAAATACAAATTGATGTGTATCAAAAGACGGCTTAATGAGTTTAATTCGCAAATTAAAGTGCTGGTTAGGGATGATAATATGTTTATCAATAAAAATGTTTTCCGCTGGAGCCCGACGTTGGGTTTAATTAATATCAACAAGCATAACAATGCCACAGATGGAGTTAAAATTCTTAATGATATTTACAATGCAGATATAGTTCAACAGCTGGGTTCTCTAATTGTGACAGATGTCACTTCGGGTGATAGTGCTGCCAATAAAAATAAAACAGATCCTGCGCCACCTGGTTGTCAGGATAGAGGCTTAGCAAAGTCAACAACCACCAGTAGATATACTAAAGCAAAGGGTGAAGCTGCCGTCTGCAAAACCACTATTAAAAAAAATAATGAATTAAGAACTTTTAAAATAATTAGCTATAATATATCAGGATTGGTAGTACCCGTGGCATGATGGTTAGTGCGTTGGAGTATCATGCCAGAAGTCGTGGGTTCGATCCCTGCCTATGCCATCTAAAGTTTTTTCACGGGTACTGCCTCTTGCGAGGAATTGACAAATTCTCCAAGAGTAATTCTTGTCATGAAAACTGCTTTCTCAAAGTAGCCGTTCGGATTCGGCATAAAACTGTAGGTCCCCTCCATCTCTGACAACAGTACTCGCACACAGGAATGGTTGAGAGTTGTAAGTCACTAGGCCCTAGTTCTCAACGGACTGTTGCGCCACCCAATTTATTTTATTTTATATCAGGATTGAGTAATAAATCTGTATTCGGAAACTTTTTTAAATTTATAAACAATCATGATTTCGTTTTTTTATATGAAACATTTATAGTTAAAGATGAATGTTGTCTTTATGTTAATTTTAAGTTTATATGGATTCCAGCAACATTTCGGCTTCAAAAAATCTCTATCTGATATAAATTGCGAATTCATGGTGGAAGATGAAGTCAATATAGTAGAAATTAAAATGGGGACAACGAAGTTGATTATAATTCCATCATATATAAACTGTAATCACTGGGATAGATTTCAATGTACTCAATAGTTTCATAGAGAACAATAATAGTGATGAAGTTATGATAATCGGGGACCTTAACGCGAGGATAGGAATTAATGATGGAAAAGAAAACAGATTTGCGGGAAAAATAAGGAATTCGAAAGACACTACTATCAATGCACGAGGAACTAAATTGTTAAATGTTTGTGATGCTCTTGGGTTTCGAATATTAAATGGCGTTTCTGAGTCTGATAAGTGTGGAGAGTATACCTTCATAGGCCAGCAGGGTAGTTCAGTGCTTGACTACTGTCTAGTAAAGGGAAATTGGATTCCTATAATTTCAGATTTCATGGTCAAAAGTGTCCCGTTTTCTGATCACTTGCCATTAGTAGTTGAATTCCGAACTAACTTAATAGAGCAAGACAATATAACGGTTTTAAAGCTGCCACCAAAATTAAATTGGAAAGAAGACAGAGCGCACGAGTATCGATGCAACCTGGAACGGAATCTTCCAACGGCGACCCCTATTTCAATAGACGACATTGAAAAAATTATAAAACTTTCATGCCCGGAATCGAGAAAATACAAGGGAAAAATTCTTAAAAGTAAAGAAAAATGGTTCGACGTAGATTGCGAAAAAGTACGCAAAAAATCATTCGGATGGTTAAAAGCTTTTAGAAAAATCAGTTGCCATTCCTTCAAAAAAATTTATCTAATAGGAAATGCAGAATTCAAAGAAATATGCAAGGAAAAAAAAACAAAGTTTTATGAAACCGAGGGTCTTAAACTTACAAACTGCAAGGATTCTAAAGAATTCTGGATGGCGATTAAACAATTAAATGGAGCAAAACCAAAAATCAGTTTGAAACTAAATATCGATGTATTACATAATCACTTCATGTTACTTTTGAACCCAGAGATCTTACGCTTCCTATACAATACGCTAAACCTTCGTACTCGAATGATATTTTGGATAGTGTCATAACTCATGATGAAGTTAAAACCGTAGTAGTGAAATTGAAGCTTCAGGACCTGATGGTATACCACTGGAATTCTTTAAATATGGAACAGAAAGGCTAACTTTAAATTTAACATCGGCTTTCAATACAATTTTGAATACTGGAAGTATTCCAGAACAGTTAAAAAATTCCTTAATTTTTCCCATACACAAGAAAGGCAACATTGATGATCCATCCAACTACCGTTGGATATCCTTTCTAAACGCTACCTACAAGATATTCGCAACATTATTAAATAACCGATTGACCCGTTGGATTCATGATAATAAGTTGCTTGGAGAATTTCAGGCAGGTTTTAGAAGTGGCTACTCGACTATCGACAATATTTTTGTACTGCAAAGCATAGCGGCAACCTCTATTGAACAAAAAAAGAAGCTCTACGTATTCTTTGTCGATTTCAAGGCAGCCTTTGATACCGTTGAACGCCGATCACTATTCTTCAAGCTTTAAAATTATGGGATGTCAGATAAATTGGGGCAGGTACTAGAAAGCATCTATGACGAAAATAAGGCAGCGGTATGGAATGGGGCCGAAAAGTCGGAGTGTTTCGAATCGAAGATGAAAGTCAAGCAAGGTTGCAATTTAAGCCCAAATCTTTTTGCCTTGTTCATAGAGGACCTGATTGATTTTCTTCCTGGTGGAATTGAAATATCGAGGACACTCATCAAAGCCTTGCTTTTTGCAGATGACGTCATATTGTTTGCTTACTCGCCCGAAACCCTACATTTGATGATCAACCGACTAAATGTGTATTGCCGGTTATGGAATCTGAAAGTTAATTTGAGCAAATCCAAGGTGATGATATTCCGGAATGGTTCTGGTAGAACAGCCAGGAACGAGAAATGGCACTATGACAGAGAACCAATCGAGATTGTTAAAGCCTACAAATATCTAGGATTTACCATAACCAGCAATCTTAATATGGAAACACATCTTAAAGAAAAGCTGATTAAATCTAAAAGTGCAATATCTGCAACATGGAAGAAATGCTTCTCAAACCAGTCAATATCACATAGTGTTAAATATAAGGTCTTTGTTGCAGTGGCGGAATCTATTATGATGTATGCAGCACAGGTATGGGGAGGGGAGACGTTTGAAACGGTCGAAAAACTTCAGAGGTTTTTCATTAAAAGATGCTTTCGTTTACCGAAAAACACCCCAAACTATATGATCTCAATTGAGACAGGATTACCACCGCTCTTCATCAAAACTATTAAATGTCATATTGATTATATCAAAAAAGTTTTTAATATGCCAGATGAAAGACTCCCAAAAATTCTGGCATTGAAAACAATTGAGAAGAAAAATCTGTGGTATAAGAAGCTAGAAGAGCATGCTGCCTACTGTAGAACAGACTTTCGAGTTGTTGATGAAAATGGTAATTTCTGCGATGAAAACCTCCGGAATCTTATTGCAAATTAAGATGAAAAAATGAGAGCCGACGCTATCAATGAAGCTACATCCTCGGTGCATAGATCTACGTACAACCATCTAAATCACAATTTATGCGAACGTAACTACTTTCGAAACGAGAACAAACAGGAGCTCATATCGGCAATGTTCAAAATGAGAGGTGAAATGATAAGTCTTAATTATATACCACATCGAGAGGATCTGCCTATCTACTGCAGCCTTTGTAACTTAAGAGTAAGGGAAGATGTAATCCATTTAATAGGAAAGTGTCCAATTTTATGTGAAATACGCAGAAATTTGCTCGGCAGCAATGCAAAGTCACCAGAAGAAATAGTTGCCCTCCTCAACTGTGAAAGAAACGTAAACCAATTATTTAATTATTTTCGATGTGCAATCTCTTACCGCAATAAAATTATAAACGAATCATTTTAAAACAATAATTTATTTAACTTCATTAGATAAACATTGTTAATTTTCAAACAGAAGTCAATCGGCAGACGGCATAGCCAAGCCTTAACGATTTTACTAAATTATTTTTGTAAACAATGTACATATGTATACAAACGAATGTTAACAAATCGAATTATCTATCTATTTATCTATCAATATCATCTGCGTATCCGAGTAATTGGATGGACCTTTGGAAGATTGTGCCTCTAGTGTAGACGGTTGAGTTTTGCACAATTCTTTCCAGAACGATGTTGAAGAAGTCGCATGACAGTGCATCGCCTAGTCTAAAACCTTTTTTGACATCAAATGCATCGGTGAGATCTTTTCCGATCTTGATAGAGCAGCGTGCATTCTCCATCGTCATTCTGCACAAACGGATAAGTTTGACAGGGATGCCAAAACTAGACATTGCTCTGTAGACCTCTTCCCTATAGATGCTGTCATACGCGGCTTTAAAATCGATAAAGAGATGGTGGGTATCGATTTGAAGTTCCTGGGTTTTTTCCAAGATCTGCAATAGTGTGAATATTTGGTCGATAGTAGACTTTCCTTGAAGCCACACTGATAAAGACATATCAGGTTGTTGACGAACGGCTTCAGACTTTCACATAATACGGCAGAGAGGATCTTATATGTAATGTTAAGGAGACTGATGCCCCCGTAATAGGCGCAATTTAGAGGGTTTCCTCTCCTATGTATCGGGCACACTATGCTGAGATTCCACTCATCGGGCATGCTTTCTTCCGACCATATTTTGCAGATGAGCTGGTGCATGCTCCCTACCAAGTCATCGCCTGCTGCTTTGAATAGTTCGGCAGCGATGCCGTCAGCCCCAGCAGCTTTGTTCGACTTCAGTTTAGATATAGCTCTCTTCAATTCGTCGAGGTCGGGTAGGCGGAATTGTTGATCTGCGTCGCCTAGGTTATATCTCTCTTACAGTGGAATTCGGTTCGTCATCGCCGTTATATAATTTGGAGAAGTGGTCTTTCCATATTTTCAACATAGACTGCGGTTCTACTACGATGTTCCCCTGATTGTCCGTACAGGCTTGGGTTCGTGGCTGGTACCCTTGGCGAGGTTTTTTTACCTTTTGGCAAAATTTACGAACCTCATTCCTGTTGTGACATCCCTCTATCTCCTCGATCGCGCGGTTCTCAGCCCTCTTTTTTTCCATCTAAGAAGCCGGTGTTCCTCTCTCCTCTTCTGCTCGTAGAGCTCGCAAGCAGATCTGGTCCTCCTGTGCAGCGACGTTTTGTATGCCTGTTGTTTCGTTGCGTGCGCTTGCCGGCATTCGTCGTCAAACCAGGGGTTTCGCTGTTATGGACGTGTGAAACCTAGCACTTCAGAGGCAGCATCTCTGATGGCTGCAAGGCAATGTCGCCACTGCTTTTCAATGCTTAATGCAGGCAGCATAGAGGTTATTAGAGACTCGGTCGATTGTAGCCGTCTAACGTCGAAACTTCTCACAGTACTTCCTTGTTTTGGCTTGGACCGGGATATCCGCAGCCGTACCTTAGCTACAACGAGGTAGTGGTCCGAGTCAATGTTAGCCCCTCGGAATGTTCGGATATCCTGTATATTGGAGAAGTGTCGAGCGTCGATGGCAATGTGGTCAATCTGGTTGACAGTTGATTGATCAGGAGATTTCCTTGTCCCCTTGTGGATATTAAGATGTGTGAACTGCGTACTAGCTACCAGAACGTCTCACCCCGCAGCGTAATCGATCAGCCTGAATCCGTTGTCGGAGGTGGTGTCGTGCAGGCTGTATCTCCCGATTGTGCCACCAAAGATGTCTTCTCTTCCTAGCTTGGCATTAAAATCTCCTAAGACAATTTTAATGTCATAGCCAGGGCACTGCTCATATGTCTTGTCCAAGAGCTCGAAGAATATGTCTTTGGTGTCTTCATCTTTCTCCTCTGTTGGGGCATGCGCGCATATTAGGCTTATGTTGGCGAATTTAGCCTTGATGCGGATTGTCGTGATGCGCTCGCTCACACTGTTGAAACTCAAGACTTTTTGCCTGAGTCTAGTTCCAACAACAAATCCACACCCAAATAGACGCTGTCTTTGTTCTCGGTAGCAGTCGCCGTAGTATACATCGCAGTCTTTTAGTTTGCGTTTGCCCGGTCCATCCCATCGCACTTCTTGGATGGCGGTAATATCTGCCTTGCAGCAGTTTAGGGCTTCCGCTAATTGTTCGGCTGCACGTGGTCTGTTAAGAGACCTAACATTCCACGTACAGATCCGAAGTTCGTTGTCCTTATTTCGTTTGCTTGGGTTGTTAACAGTGAATCCGTCCGTATCCGAGGCTTGTTGGTGCTTCACAACTAGAAGATTTTTACGTGGTCAGGAAGTCACCCCGACGGCACAACCCCCAACCTGGAGGGCCAGATACTTAGTATAACTCCAAGGACGGGGAGCCGGATAAACCGCTCCTTATAGCCCTGGGCTCCGAATAAAACGTAGAAGCCCTATAAGGTGTTCACTAAGTAGTTCAACCTTACTGGAACTGTAGACGCCACGGTTGATTCCATCTCTAGAATTCGTCCGCTGCCGTCTGGATAAGGAGAGGTGCCTTAGTGGAAACACCTCTCCCCCCTCTCTCGTTTGCTGCCCCCAACAACTTTCCACTGGGGTTAGAACCCAATCTCCAGTTGAGGTACTAGGCACCCGATGTTCACCGCGGGGAGGTGAGAGTAGGAGTTGATAGACAGAGGTGGGTTTTGGGAAAAACCTGTGGACGCTTGTGTCCTCTTGAATGCACATGTCTACCACTTGAACATCGATCCTTTAGTCTGGCGATGTTGAATTTGGGGGCTCGTGTTGTTCCGTTGGATCTTCGAACTGTAGCTGTACGCAATCTTAGGGAAGCTATCATTAAGTGGTAGTCACGGGCAAGTCCCATATCAGCGGCTCTTCTGTTTCGTACATCCAAGAGACTGCTTCTAAATCGTCGACTAATCGCGAAGTGGTCAATTTGGTTGGCAGACGCTTGCCTATCCGTCGACACCCAGCTACTTTTATGACAGAGTTTGTGCTCAAACATAGTGCCACCAATTACAAGGCTATTGGCGTTGCAGAAGTCAATGACATCTCACCATTATCATTGCAATTGCCGACTCCGTGAGCACCCATCACATGCCTTAGCCCGTTGTTGTTACTGCCAACCTTAGCATTGAGGTCTTCCATAACCAAAATGATATCTCCGCGGGGAGTGTTGTTGTAGGCGGATCCTAGTTGACTATAAAAGCATTCTTTCTCTTCATCAAATGCGAGCTCCGTCGGTGCGTAACACTGTATAATGGTGACGGGTCGTACTCTACTCTGAAACCTAGCTTTGAGAAGCCTTTCCCTAAGGGGCTTCCACGAAATAAGGCTTCTGATTTCCGTTTTTGTAAGGAGTAACCCAACTCCAGCTTCTCGAGCGTTTTCTGGATCATGACCAGAGTAGAGTACAGTGTTACGTGTCGGTGACTTGTATTTGACCGATCCCAACCATCGCACTTCGCTTAACCCTAAGATATCTATCCTGTACCGCATAAATTCTCTCTATAATTGGAGGAATCTGGCATTGTGCTGACCTTCACTTCCTGCGTCCAGAAGCGTCCTCACATTCCAGAAACCAATCTTTGTCCGGGCACAATAGCCAAAAGTCGTCAACGAGTTATCATTAATTATCCGAGGCGTAATGTCGGTTTCTGTAGCGGGATAGTGTTCAGTTACGAAGAGTGCTAATCTCCGTAACCTATCCTGAAGAGTCAGGAAACTTCGCCCTTGCAATTTTTGCTAACTTATGTATATTGGGATACAAAAATCATTGCCCGGGGGCCACCGCGAGGCAAGAACTTCGACATGGCAAGAAAGTTGCATTGCTGGCCTAAACCAAGTTTTAGGCAATCACCAACTACCCGATCTGCCATGCCGCAGGCACCCCACGGGAGAAAGCAACATAAAATTGTCCGTGGGTAAAACAGGGATTTGTGATGTCAAGGCATGCAACCTTCAGTGTCTGTCCCTGTGCCTTATTGATAGACATAGCAAAACACAGCTTTATAGGAAATTGTATTTAAATTCGAACGGGTATTCGTTAGTAATCATCGGTATAGTCGGAAAGAATTTTAGCTTCAATCACGTTCCTCGGTATAGTTACTATACATACTATCATACTATCCGTAATCTATTACCATTGCATAGTTTCGGTGCATTTAAATTCCTCATAAGTATTATTGGAGCCCCAGTTCTCAAGTCCAGTTTTTGCGGAGGAAGTCCTGATGTATTCAAGGAATTCAAAAATTCAATTGGAATATCAATAGCATTATCTTGATTAGTCAGATTTATCAATAGAAAGATAAGTTTGTTGATGTCCCTGAAACATTGAAAAAATGTTATTATTTATGCTTAACCAATCATCCGTTTTCTCTGAAATTTGGGCGACTTGCGGGTAAACATTAACTATTAATTCGTCTTGTCCAGTGACGCTAGTTGCAAATGTTGGTTCTATTATTACTTCACCATCATTATTTAAAATATTTCCATTTCCTACATCCAAAAGAGTTCTTGAAAATTCTGCTGCATTATTATTACCACCCAAATGTACGCGCATATTTGTGGTCAATCTTAAAAGTTTGACAGAAGCCCACAGAAACGACGATTCTAGGCAAGCATTTATTTCATCACTTTTGTACCTCTTGGCACAACTGGCAATATTTGCCGAAAATCACCAGCGACTAGTATCACAACACCTCCCATCGGACGTTCATCAGCTCTAAGATCTCTAAGTGTACGATCCAGAGCTTCAGGCCCACCTTTATTTACCATAGTCGATTCGTCCCACACAATAAACGTCGTTTCTTTAAGCACTTTAGCTAGTGAGCTTTGTTTCGAGATACTACAAAATGGACGCTCTTGTATGTATAAATAACTAATTATTGACTAACATTATCGGACTTTATTTATGCCTAAAACTTGATCCGTGATATCCTCTTCCATTTAAAAAAAAACTGCATGACAATTGGATAAGAAGTTTCGAAGCAAAACCGTAACAAAGATTTCATCTTTTGCTTGATTTCAGTTTTATATACAGGGTGTCCCATAAGTAACGGTCCAAACTGTATATCATGAATAGTCAAGTCATGACCTACCAGAATTTGGTAACTTGTCTATACCGAATCCCAACGGTTTTCGAGTAACTGTTGTTTTAATGAAATTTTTAAAAACACCTACTTTTAGTCTGTTTTCAATCATCCTGTTCACAAATGATTTTTGTTTTTAAATAAATAAATAAATTAGGTGGCGCAACAGTCCATGAAGGACCAGGGCCTAGTGACTTACAACTCTCAACCATCCCTGTGTGCGAGTAATGTTGTCAGAGATGAAAGGGACCTACAGTTTATATGCCGAATCCGAACGGCTAATTTGAGAAAGCACTTTTCATGACAAGAATTACTCTTGGAGGATTTGTCAATTCCTCGCAATAGGCAGTACCCGTGAAAAAGTTAGGTGGCACAGGCAGGGATTGAACCCAAGACCCCTTGCATGACAGTCCAACGCACTAACCATCACGCTACGGGTACTACTATATGTTAATATTTTACAATTTTGAATAAACATTTAATATTTTTGCATTTAAATAATTTCAATTTTCGGCACTATTTTGCAAAATATTAATACTTAAAATCATATTCTTATCAAACTTAATTTCTTACATCGAACTTTAAAACAGTTTTATTAAAAAAATCATATTACACAATACTGGTTATCATTATCAAAAACTTGCTTGATTTTTTAGCTTTTCAAAAAAGTATAAAACATCACAAAGCTAGCTTGGGTTCAAAAGTTATAACCATTTCAATTTAATGAGTCACGATTTAAAAAACAAATATAAAAAGAAAAAAATGTGTTTCTGTTAGAATTTTTTATTACATCACCAGAGACATCTTGTTTCCAATTTATTGAATTAGGCTCATCATGAGAGTACCCGAAACTAATTTTTTGTTTAGTTTAGTACAAGCAGCAATGGCGATCTTTTTCCTTATCCAGCAGCGCTTCTTAGCGACTACTACTACGTCTAGTACTTGTACTAATGCTTTTATAATTTAAATCGCCGTTTGTATTATCGCCGTTTTTAAACCAATGAAGTTGTTAAGCTATAATAGTGCGGTACATTATTTATTTCATAAAGAAGAAATAATTTAAGAAAATAACTAAAAATGTCTTACACGCCACGTGAATATGCTATGATGCATTTTATTTATGGTGAATGTGGCGGAAATGCAAGAGCAGCAAGGAAGTATGCAGAAAGATATCCAAATGCTTCAAGTCCTGACCATGGGGTATTTATAAGAGTTCATAATTCTTATATGGAAGGTATAATCCCTGGCAGTGGAAGGATTGGAAGGCCCCAACACCATCTCAATGACGAAGTTGTGTTAGGGAAATTGAAAATAATCCAAGTAAAACTGGGGTACCCAAATCTACTTTTCAGAGGATTCTGAAGCAGAACAACCTGCACCCTTATCACCTCCAGCGTGTCCAGGCCTTATTACCAAGGGGTGTAAATTCACAAACGCATCACTGCAGAGATGATTTGCGATCATCCCTTTAGCACGTTCATAAACGCAAATAATTGGCATCACTTAAAATGTCAATTGTTCATTATTGCAAAGTTTGATAAACTGATGCGCAAATATAAAGAAAAAAGGCATCACGAATTTTCTTGATAAGTTGTTGATGCGGACGCGATTTGGAGCAAAAATAGCGGAAAAAGACAATGAAAAGTATTTAATCAAATTCTAAATTGTTTATAAAATAATTAATTTGATGTGTTTCACAGATTATTTTACCAGCGCACAAATTAAACTATTAATAGAAACCAGGTAAAAATAAGAAGGTGAATGTATTGCCAGCAGAAAATCAAAGTCAGTATTGTGGAGAAAAGTTTTAGAGGAGATAAAATGTGTGGCTCCAGATTTTAATTACAATGAGAGTTTTTATTACTATCACATCCATCATAAAGCAGAAGTTGTTTTTAAACGTAAAACTTTTTGTCAATCAGCATCGCATCGCAATCGGCTGAGCAACGATCAGCATCGCAAAAAAGCAGTGATGCCTAATCACTACCAACAAATTTGACGTTTGTGAATTTACCCGGGATTACCCCAAAATAGTTGAGTCCTGCCAAATTATGATCGATAAAAGCCGAGAATATCCTGATTTCGTTGAAAAAATTGTATGGAGTGATGAATCATCAAATCATAGGACTCTTTGAATTGCCCGACACAATAAATAGTGAAAATTATTAAGAATTTTTGGAAAACAGAATCTGTGTATTATTACATGATATTCCTCTCGCCCTGCTCCATACCATGTGGTTTCAGCAAGATGGATGTCCAGCCCATTATAGAAGAAATGTTAGAAGTTTTTTGGACAGAACTTTCTCCGAGCGATGGACCAGTCGTAGTGGAACAATAACATGGCCCACTAGGTCACCGGACTTGAATCCACTAGATTTTTTATTTATTGGGTTTGCCTTAAAGAGAATGTGTTTGCCCACCCCAAAAGCAGTTTTACTGAACTTAGGGAGAAAATTGAAACTGCGGAAACAGTTTTTAAAACGACAAGAGCATGCAGGAGGAGGGCATTTCGAACAACTGCTATAAAAAAATATGCGTAGAGATATACCTTTTTTTAACTTCCGAACAAAATTAAACACCTTCCTACCTTTTATGATCATGCTATTCTAAAATTCTAGCCTCTTTCAAAATTCAAATCCCTGTTTTCAAAATGAAACAAACAGTTTCAAAAATTGCATTCAACCATTTCTGTGTGCGAGTAATGTTCTCAGGGATGGAGGCAACCTTCAGTTTTAAGCCGAATTCGAACAGCTAGTTTGAAAAAGCACTTTTCTTGTCTAAAATTAGGTACTCTTTGAGGATTTGTCAATTCCCCGCAAAAGGCAGTACCCGTGAAAAAAAATAGGTGACCTAGGTAAGGATTTGAACCCAGACCACGGGTACTACAATAATTTTCATTGCAAAACTGGTATTGATAAATTTTTGGGTGAGCCCTATAAGAAAGAACTTGGTTAAATATCTCCGCTTAGTAAGTATTACTTTTGTAAATACCAAATAGAAATCCGAATCTTTTACATACGCTCCTTCGTGACGTGAAAGAAATTTTTAGTTATTTTCTTAAATTATTTCTTCTTTATGAAATAAATAAATTAAGTACCGCACTATTATAGCAACAACTTCATTGGTTTAAAAACGGAGATAATACAAAACAGCCATATTATTTGCGGTTAAAATTATAAAAGCGTTAGTACAAGTACTAGGCGTAGTTGTAGTCGTTAAGAAGAGCTGGGGTGGAATCGGCTAAGGTGATTGTTGATTGTTGACAGTCAAAATAATCGAATTTGATCTGTGTAAGGTGATAGTCAAATTGATACCTAAAAAGCTGTCGCTAGAAAAATTTGATAGTCGTTTTCCTACAAACATGTCGTTTCTGAGTAGAGCTACCAGACGCTTACAAAAAACGAATGGAAAATTTTTTCAGTTACCTTTTTTAGGCACAAAAACACATTCCTGTGACCGACAAAGCTTATGACACTCGAAAAAAGCAAGAGAAGTAAGAATTTTATTCAAACAGAGCCAATTTCATACTTTTATTTAGATATTTTATAGGAATCAATTTAAAATTTCACCAAGGCAACAATGAATTTTGACAATTTGAATCTGAAATTGTTCAATCGAATTGAATTGAGTTGAATCATCTTACACAGACGGAATGAAAGTGATAGTCAATTTGACTATCAAAAAAATGATAGTCAACTATCACCTTAGCCGATTCCACCCCTGCTTGATAAGAAAAAAGATCGCCATTGCTGCTTGTACTAAACAAAAAATTAGTTTGGGGGTACTCACATGATAGCCTTATTCAATAAATTGGAAACAAGATGTCTCTGGTGATGTAATAAAAAATTCCAACAGAAACACATTTTTTTCTTTTTATATTTGTTTCTTAAATCGTGAGTCATTAAATTAAAATGGTTATAACTTTTGAACCAAAGCTAGCTTTGTGATGTGTTATACTTTTTTTAAAAGCTAAAAATCAAGCAAGTTTTTGAAAATGATAACCAGTATTGTGTAATATGATTTTTTTTTTAAATAAAACAATAACGATAACAAAGCTCCCGGAATCGATGGAATTCCATTTGAATTTTATAAAAATGCAACGCCCAACTTAATATTAGAAATTCACCGTCTATTCAGCGATACCTTTCGCACTGGTACAATTCCTGACTCGTTCAAAAGATCAATAATATTCCCTCTTTTTAAGAAAGGAAATCCCAAGGATGTAGCCAACTACCGTGGTCTGTCTTTTATGGACACTATATATAAGCTGTTCACAACTGTTCTTCTGAATAGACTAAGCCAATGGGTCAAAGCAAATCATATTTTAAACGAATTCCAAGCTGCATACAGAGAAAACTACTCAACCACGGACCAAATCTTCAATCTGTCCTGCCTTATAAGCCTTCAGCTTAACCGGAAAAATAAACTGTATGCGTTTTTCATAGATTTGAAAGCTGCGTTCGACAATATCAAAAGAAACGCATTGTTCTACAAACTGACACAGCTAGGTTTATCTACAAAAATGGTATTGATTCTTAAAGCACTCTATACCAACAACACTGCTACAGTATGGAACGGCACTCATATCAGTGACTTCTTCCCTATTAATCAAGGTGTGAAACAAGGATGTGTTCTAAGCGCTCTGCTATTTAGCTTGTTCTTAAACGACCTTGATTCTGATTTGCCGTGTGGAGTTACTATGGAAGGAGTATCGGTAAAAGCTCTACTTTACGCAGACGACATAGTGCTACTCTCAGATAATCCTGCTTCCTTACAGATAATGATAAACAGCTTTGCAAATTATTGTTCCAAATGGCAACTGCATGTGAACCTAACAAAATCAGAAATAGTTATTTTTCGAAATGGTGGACGTCGAGCAGCTGAAGAAAAATGGAAGTACAACGACACTGAGATCAAAATATCTAACAATTTCAAGTACCTAGGAGTAAATCTTACATACAATATGTCGTGGACAGATCATCTTACGAGAAGGCTAGTAATGTCTAAGAATTCAATTAATGCTACTTGGTCAAACTTTATCAGAAATAAGAACATACAACACTCAGATAAATTCAAAATATACGAAGCTGCTTCAAAGTCTATAATGAATTACTGTGCCCAAGTTTGGGGATATTCGGAGAATGACGAACTTGAAAAGTTGCAAAGGTTTTTCATTAAAAGATGCTTCTCCCTTCCTAATAACACGCCAAACTATGTTCTCAATATTGAAACTGGTCTAAGAAAAGCTTATATTACGACACTAAAACTCCACTTTAAATACATCCAAAGGGTAAGCACGCTCCCTGAAAACAGACTGCCAAGAAGACTTATGGATATCATCGTGAGAAAAAAGATCTACTGGGCTGACAAATGGTCAGAACTCTTTAACGATCTGAACATTCAGTTTGACTGGAACACAAAGTCTGAATGGAAGGCACTGCACGCAGAAACTTGCGAAAAACTTGTAGAAAGGCATTGGTTGGAACACACTAATAGAGCTCTACAATCACGATTCCATGATGAATATTGCAACCTGAACTATGCTGCGGTACCAAACTATTTCAATGATAGTAACTCGCGTGAAATGATAAGTATGGTATTAAAGTCCAGGTGTGGATTGCTCAACCTCAATGCACGAGCATTTAAAAATAATACGGATGGAATTTGTACGATCTGCAACCTTGACGCTACTGAAAATACGTATCATTTTGTAGGAGTGTGTCCTTGTTTCCGAACTTACAGAAAAAGATTTCTTGGAAGCGAAAAACTTAACCGTGATCAGTTCCTAGAAATCCTGAATGGCCAAAACTATTTACAACTTTACAATTATTTAAGAAACGCTCTAAAGTATAGAAAACTAATAATTAATGAATATGCTTAAAAAATACACCAATCCAACGCTGAACTTACTTGAGTAAACAATTTAACCTGACAGGCAACATAATATGTTATTGTCATTCATTGAATTTATATTATTACGAAAACCATGAAATTGTTAATATTCAGAAAATAAAATTTTTTATCTATCTATCTATCTATCTAAATAAAACTGTTTTAAAGTTCGATGTAAGAAATCAAGTTTGATAAGAATATGATTTTAAGTATTAATATTTTGCAAAATAGTGCCGAAAATTGAAATTATTTAAATGCAAAAATATTAAATGTTTATTCAAAATTGTAAAATATTAACATATAGTAAAAACAAAAATCATTTGTGGACAGGATGATTGAAAATCCGACTAAAAGTAGGTGTTTTTGAAAATTTCATTAAAACAACTGTTACTCGAAAACCGTTGGGATGCGGTATAGACAAGTTACCAAATTATGGTAGGTCATGACTTGACCATTCATGATATACAGTTTGGACCATTACTTATGGGACACCCTGTATATAGATTTATATTTCAAATAGATTTTCAAAGTTCACGTTTTCACATAAAACGCACACAAAAATGGTCGCTTTTGACATTTCATCCGTTTTTTGTTCAGTGTTCCCATACTCATTTTTTTTTGTTGGAGATTTCTTTGATTTTAGTGTTTAAATGCAAAAAGTACTTTGCATATTACCAAACTAGCACCCACCCCAAATCCTATACTGAGCCAATCAGAAGGAACATGTCCCGCCTTACATACCACGCTGTTAGTACGTCGTACTATCGATTCAAAAAAACTTGTTTTAGGCTCAAAAAACAAATACAAAAAAATGTAGGGTTAAGTCCGAAAAAGAAAATATTTTTTTATGACTTAACCGTGTTTCCTCGCCTTTATATTTTAAACATGTTCTATTGAGACCCCTACCTAACTGTAAAAAACAATCTGAAGAAAATTCGTGCTGCGGTAATGGAAAGTCGCCCCTGAAATTATTCAATGGAATTCAATGGAGTTGAATCATCTTACACGAAGCTCGTGACCTTAGCTGATTCCATTCCTGGATATACTAAACGATCTTATATTGAAAACGATTGACGAGACGATAGTAATAAAGTTACGTGTCGACAATATCGTTAATCGATAATCGTTTTGACGATTATCATTTTGAACATTACGGTATGACTCCCCTGGTCAAAAGAGTGTTAGCTTTTTTAGACAGCCTAAAGTTTTAAATACTTTCGAAAATAAAAGGATTTTGAGAAAAATGATAATTTATATTTTTTTATAATGATTTGTATTACTTACTTTGCATATTCTGCGAACGATTTGTATTACTGGCTTTAGATCCAAGTCCCAACACAAGAGCTGCAAGGATGGCACTCTTACCACTGCCATTGTTTCCAACAAGGAAATTAACTCGGTCGCTGAAGCTTATTACAAGATTAGAATGGCACATAAAGTTCGTCAAATGAATTCGAATTATTTTTCCACACCGAAAGTTATAACTGCCTTGTTGCGACTGGAAAAATGTACTTTTAATTAAACCTAAACGTAAACCAATAAACTCAAGTGAATGATTCGAATACCAAAATAAGATTCTCAAAGACATTTCTCCGCTTAGAATTTGATCCTTCATTTGAAAATGTTTCTGGTATAGATCGTTTCTTAAAAGGTGCCATAGAATAGCGGAATGATTCACAGATGCTAACAAATTGTCAGTTGAGAACACTTTTCAAGTAAAGTAAAAGCTCGAGTCCGAAACAGCGTAACGGTTTAAAAGTTTAACAATCTATTTTCTTCAACAAACAAAACAATAATGGAAAGCGTAGGAAATAAAAACAAAAAAAAATATAAAGATATATGTATACCCACAAAAACACTCTATATATATAGAGTGTTTTTGTATACCCTGTTACAAGAGGAAATCGAGGAATCGAATCGCAATTGAATTGAGATTTCGATCTAGTAACCTGGTTAAAAGAGGAGATCGAGGAATCGAGTCGAAATTGAATTCTGATTTGGATACAGGTATACGTCATCTCATCAGTGAATCGATGAATCGAATTTAAATGGAATCGAAATAACATTGAGATTTTAAAAATAACAAATTGCGTTTTTTTCAAAATTCAAATAAAATAATGTTAACAACATAGAAACGCGCACCAAAATAAACTCATCTGGAAACAAACAAGAAAGAAAAATCATGGCATACGCAAAAACCAATAACTCGATTACTAGATTAAGGTTTAGGCCGTGTGTGAATTGCGTTAAAATGTGTGTTAAAATTTAACCAGCGTTAAAATTTGACACTAATGAGGTGAATAAAATGGGTTAAAATTTATTGAGCTGTGGAGCAGGTTAAAGTGTGTTAAAATTTGACGTTTCTATGATATAGAAATTTGCTCTTGCTTTTGCATTCAATTTTTCAGTGTTACCACACCGAATAAATCAATTAATGAAAATGGGAATTTTGTTTGAATATTTTTGACTGTTGTTTTAAAATATGATATTAAAATCGAGAATAATAAATAAAAAAGATTTTTTTTTAGTTTTAGAGACTTTTTAGAGAAATTATTTTTCCGAGAAAAAGAAAAATAATTTTTGTTCAGGGAAATTTCTTAAATTATCGAGGGAAATTTTTTTAACCTGCGCAGAAATCTTGGTTAAAATAATTGTTTTAACGCAATTCACACAGCAAATGGCTAAATTTGATCCCACCTCAAAGAAGACGTCAAATTTGAATCGTGGTAGACGTTTTAACGCAAATTTTAACACAATTCACACACGGCCTTACAAAACAATTTTCGAGTCGATTCACCTCGTTTTGTGAGATCGGATCGAGTAATCCTATTTCGATCCGCTCTAGGTATATACGGCGCTGAATCCTGATTCAATTCCGATGCAATTTTCACGGCACTGGGTAATACTCATATAAATCAAAAACACACCACATGAAGACGGGAACAAAGACACTTTATATGAAGACCGGAATCCTAGCTGTCATTCTAGTTTGCCTACAAGCTGAAATGCCGATTTACACACACACATCTACAGCTAATATCAATACACCGCACACGCTTACAGCTTATATCAATTTGCTACGCATTTATGATAGACTGAAGACAGTGTTCAAAAAGTATGAAAATGAGAACAACTCATTTCTAAGTGTCTACCTTACATTAAACGCACATGTTCTGTGCAACAAATAGTTTATAAAGGAAAATGTATTGAATCTGATTCGGAATATAGGGATTATAAACTAGATCGATAAGGTTGAAATTTCTTTTCCAAAAATGTTTATTTTCATTTCTTTTAATTCATTTAAACCTCTAACATTTTCTTCAATTTCATCAATATCCAGAATTGATCTCGACATGATTCCTTCTTTAGCTGCATTAACATTATCAATAATTTTTTCTATTTCATTATCTAACTCAGATATATAATTGTGGAGTTTAATTTTTTTTTTTTCGTTTTTAATTTCATTTATTTAATCTCTAACGCTTTTTGTTAATTTAAAAAACTGGGTTTTGACTTCTTCTATGCTATCTCTGATATTTTTAAAATTGTTTTGAAAAATTCCATTAATTGAAATTTGTTGGTTGTAAGCATCAACTAATTTTTTATCATTTTAATCTATGATATCTAAATGTTCTAATATTTCTTCTATATCTTCATTGTCCATTGTTTTGAAAGTAATTTTAAAGTTGAACCTATTGGATTTATTAATCCTCTTTTAACTCTGTTATTTACTCGTGTTTTATTGTTCCTTACAGAATTTTCATTAATATCGGTATATTTCCATCTTTTATTAGGATGATTCCTTCATCTTCTATGTTTTCTACTTGGATATCAGCATTTATGCTTGTTATTTGACTCATATTAACAATGTTAAAATTAGAAAAATTGCTTTTTTGTTGATTTGATTGAAAATCTGTAATAAAAGAATTTTATTGATTTTGGCTTTGTTGATTCGTGGGTTTTGGGGTTTTATCATTATTTGGTCCATTAAAATACTTTTTCTGTCTTTTAATCCGTGAAGGATGGATTTTTAATTGCCTTTTGCCTTTAGTATGTCTAATATTAGGTACCTTTATCGTCTGTTTTAATATCTACTTTTCTAAATTTAGGTTTTTCTTTATGTCTTGCTTGACCATAATTTTTTATATAAGTTTTATCGTAGGGGTCATCTTTATTTGTTTCTCTGTTTCTATTGTGATAATCCAGCCATTGATTTTTCTTTGATTCTAATAATTGAAAAATTTCATTGGTATTCACATTTCCAAATTGTACCTCTATTGGTTTCTTACATATGGTTGAATGTATTGTATTGTTATATATAATACATAGCTGCTTTAAGAATCTTTTCGTGATTTCAAGTTCGGTTCCGTGACATTAAGTATATTTATGTGTTCGAGAAGAGATGAATGACATCTACATAACTCATGTCAGCATTACCTCTATGGCTATTTGGAGAATTAAATTGAATTGATAGATTTTCTTTTTCTATAAATTCTATTATGCTAGCTGTATTGAATTCATTATCTGCCACAATTACCTTGAGTCTATCAAAATTTTGAATGTATTCTTTTATCAATTCAACTAAGGTAATTGAGCCTTTGTCTGTAGTTTCTTTGACGTATAAATGTTTTGAAAATTTATCAAATACTGTAAAATAATATTTCTTTTCAATTTAAAATATGTCTAAATGAATAATTTCGTTTTTATTGTTTGGTGTTACCGTATGTTTGAAATTTGGTTTAGGGAGTTTCCTATCATATTTTGCTAGGTAACAGATTTCACAATTATTTATGTACTCTATTATTAATTCTTGCAGTTTAGTGAAATAAAATTTTAATTTTAACCCTCTACCGCATATAGACCCATATATGGTTCACCAAATTCAACATTATTTATTTCTATTATTATTGCACGAGTGGTACAGAAATGCAATGTAGGATTAAACTAGGTAGGTAAAACGGTTTTTATTTTTCACCAGAGATCTGTCACTCTCCAATAAGCTCATTCTTAAAAGAGCACGTGCCAAGTGTATTTCCGTGAAAAAAGTTCGATTTTTGATACAGTTTTTTTATAATAAACAGGTAAGTTCCACAAAATAAAAAAAATGTTTCTTATGTATTTATAGTTCTTTTTTAAGTTTATAATCTTTTTTTTTTATTTATATAAGTAAATATGCCTTTTTTATTGGCTTTTTCTAAGAGACCATATATGGACCTTCATGCACTGTAGGCTTTTTACTTTCTTTTTGTTAGGACCATATGTGGTCTTATATGCATTGGTGACTTAACTGACTGAGTGATGCAAAAATGTGTATTTTGCTTGTAGGATGAATTCAAAGAGTTTTTATGGCAATAATAAACTTGTCAGTGCTATACCTGGCGATGGCTGTCAAAGCGATGACGATCTAGCTTCGGATTCTGGTGATGAATATCTATCTCAGAGTGAACATCGAAGAAGTTCAGTGGTAATCCCGGAGACAGATAGCGATTGTTCCGATGAAGAACCCGAACCAATTCTTCCGAACACAACAAAATCGATATCGAAGAAAGCAAAGCCTGCTAAAGTTAAATGGGTAACGCAACATTTAGACCCCTTTGACGGGGAAAATTTTAAATTTACAGGAATAACGCAGTTACCTGAGTTTATTGAAAAACTGGAATCACCTGCAGATTTTTTTTAATTCCTTTTTTCAAATGAGCTTATCGACACCATAGTAGAGCAATCAAATCTTAAATCTGTACAAGATAACATTAACAAACCAGCAAACATTAGTCAACATGAAATGGAACAATTTATTGGAATGATAATTTTCATGTCAATAGTAAAACTACCTGCATCGCGGCACTATTGGAACAAGATACATATTGGACTATTGGAACAAGATACATATTGGACAATCACAAATATACGAAACTATGATATGTAACAGATTTGAAGCCATAAAAAAAAATCGTCACTCCAATGACAACAACAATTTTATTCCCTATGGCAATCCAGGACATGACAAGCTTTTTTAAGTGCGACCACTTTTGAACGGCATTAGGCAGCAACTTTTACTTGTGCCAAAAGAAGAATTTTTAGCAGTTGATAAACAAATAATTCCAACTAAAGTTAGACATGACCTCAAACAGTATACAATCCCGCAAAACCTCATAAATGGGGATACAAAAATCAAGTCTTGAGTGGGGTATCTGGATTTAGTTATGATTTTGACATTTTCGCAGGTGATCAAAGTAATACCCGTCCTGAAGGCGCTCCTGACTTAGGTGTTAGTGGAAATGTCGTAACTCGTCTCATGGCAACTGTACCTAGAAATGTCAATCATAAAATCTTCTTTGACAATTGGTTCAACAGTCCTAAACTTCAGGTTCATCTTACGAAAATTGGTCTATTGCCATTAGGTACTGTGCGTCTTAACCGTGTTCCCAATTTAGAAATGCCTTCAGAAAAAGAACTTAAGAAAAAGGGAAGAGGATTCTACATTGAAAAAGTTGCTGTCATAGAAGGAGTTCAGATAAGTGCTGTCACTTGGTTTGATAACAAGCCAGTTCATATGCTTTCAACATATGTAGGAAGCGAGCCAGCTACTACAAAAAAAAGATATTTTAGAAAAGAGAAAATGTTTAAGGATATTAACTGCCCTCAGGCTATAGTAGTTTACAATCAGCATATGGGAGGTGTGGATTTATTGGATTCTATGCTTGGCTTATATAGAATTCATTTACGGTCCAAAAAATGGTATAAGAAAATTTTTTTTCATATGGTGGATATGTGTGTTGTCAATTCTTGGATTCTGTGGCGAAGGAATAATCCAGAATTATATATGGCTCTTTTTGACTTCAAGCAAGCAATTGTAACCGAATGGGCGGTATTATATATTACTATAATAAAAGGAAACTAATTTTATATAAAAAATAAAAAGGAAAACAAACTAAACAAAAACACCAACAACTACGACACGACCGACGACGACCACTCACACTCAACTGCCACTGCACTCACTTATTTTTTTTTTGGCAAGTTATGGCAACTAACAGCTGAGTTGATACGTTCTCTTTTTAGTCAGCAAGAGCTATGGCGGTCACTCAAATTACAGATTGAGTGATTGTCATGTCTGCCATAATTTGAGAATGTTGCGAAGGTTGAGAAACTCACCTCTGTTGCATAAAACAATTTGGATGCGATCGGTGTCATGACATGTATGAATCCGATTTGCATACGAAGATGTTTGCAACAAGTGCGTAAATCACACCCACTAATGCGTACACGCACATAAATAAGTTTATGGCGTTTTTATAAAGCGAATGTAATGATGCGTAAGTCAGTGGGTGTGAAATAAAACAAAGGCTGGAAAATCCTGATAGGGTAGTGTTAGTGTAATAGGTATATTTAGGGTTCATGAGCAAAAGCCGTCGGCAAGTACCTTCTTTTCCAAATTATCCACCTTTGTAGAAGGAAGCCACAAAGAAGTTGAAGAAGGTACCACTGACCGACCACCCAAGGAACCTAAGTTGAGAAATTCAAATCGTAGGTAGGTTTCGGTTTATTCAAAAAAATGTGAAAGTTTAGTTTTTTTGTATTATATAGTTTTGTAGATAAAATCTATCAGCGCTGGTTTCGACGCATAGAGAAACCCAAACGAAAGATCGTCCACGATCAAAAGTTTATACCCATAAACATATATATATATATATATATATATATCTATATATATTTATCTGATAATTTACTGAAGGTAAGCTTCAATTAAGAATATTTAGAGAAATATTGAATAATTAAAACGCATTTTTTTTGGTGCATTTAGGCCGTTAAAAACATTCTTTTTGGCGGCCTCAATTTTCTTTTTTTAAAGGAAACAAAATAAAAGGACCTTAACGGGAAAGGAAATCCCGAAATTCCTAGACCGTCCCACCAACCGCTACGCATACGGAAAACCAAGCAAATCAAATAATTATACACCTAGATATATGTACATACAACTATAAAAGTGCTTTTTTTCTCATCTTTAAATTCAAAATTAAAGCAAACTTCAATTTTTTTTTATTGTTCAATTTTAAAATTTTTATTCGATTTAGTAATATTTTAAAGTAAAGTTTAAAATCAAAGAAAAGAAAAGAAAAGTGGTATATTTTAGTGCCTTATATATGTGTGTATATATATATATACACATTCGTATATATATATATATATATACATCTACTAGGTTAGTGCAAACTATATTTTTTTCTGTGAAGTGGAAGTGGTAAAGTTTATTGCGTCAATTAAATAAAACTATAAGGCGTACAAAGGATCGCCTCCTCAAGCCAAGAATAATCGAAAGGGGTGGCCACTGCATCGGATTTTTGGGGTGAGTGATTTTTCTTTTTTTAAAGTGTCGTTTTGAGACATACAATACAATAAATATTGCCCAATATTTCTTTAAAGAAATATAATTGTGCAACACTACATATATATGCCATTACTTTTTGAATTAAACCTTTTAAATTTCACTTATTTATTTTATAATTCCAAAGAATTTTAATTTTTAAAAATCGAAATAAACAAAAAACAAATCTTAATTAACAATATAAAGTAAATTTAAAATGTGATATTTGTGAACTACATATCATTTTGATAAATGGAGAATAAAAATTGTGAATTTGATTTAAAGAAAATGAATCTCTAGATTTGTGATTTAAAAAGGGGGAGATGAGGAGATGAGGAAAACGGGGTAGTAGGGCGGAGGAGAAGGAACGTTGTTTCAAGGGGTTGTTCGGCGAGAAAACAACCAGGTAGGGGGGGTAAGAAAAAGATCTCGCGCATCGATACCATCTAGATGATGAAGACTGGCATACTTTTTTGTTAACGAGGAGGTCCACGAATCCACTCCAGAGCTAGCGAGGGATATTGGTGTGCCAGCGATGACCTCAACAAAGAACAAAACTCGTTACAATAATGGCGCCCAACGTGTCGGTTTCACTATCGGAAGATGGTGAGACTAACAATGTTTCGTTTTGATTTACGAGTCGAAAACTAATTTTTTGGTCAAAACATTTTTCATTTTTTTAATTTTTTATTTTTACTTAACCGATTTGATTTCAACATCTTTGTGAGTCCCGGTTACTGAGGTCGGTTACCCGGTACCGCGTTGCCGCAAGGAGGTTGAATTTGATAGTTAAGTATATATATTGAACAAAGGAACCATATAAGCTTAGTCTTTGGGCATCTGAAGAAAAGATGCCCAAATTGCAGGTGGATATGGTACACCTTTTATATATACAACTACAATTTAAAGAGATCCCTTGATGCTAGTGGTGTCTTGGATGGTCCTTTAAACACTTAAAATTTTCAATTTTAGTTTTTTTTTGAGAATCTCCAGAGTCCTCATTGATGATGCTCGTCATGTAGTGTCCTGGAAACTTAGAAAACGATATCTTAATCTTCATACAAAAAAACAATAGCAAACACTAGTTTACTTTCTTTTTATATACTTACACATATTTTTGTCGACTCAAATAACGTTCCTTCTCAATCCTCGGCAGTTGTATCTCGTTTTCGGATTCATACCTCGTCTTCCCTTTTTAATTTTTATGATAATTTACAACTCAAACAAAATTTCTTTGAGATACTAAAAATTTAATATTCCGATAGTTTTTTTTTGAAAAAAGCACGATTTTATGAAATACAGTTTCTATTAAATAATTATACGCTTTTTAGTTTTTTTTATAAATTTTCATTGAATTATATTTTTTAACATTTTGGTTTTATAAAAATTTTTTATGTTTTAGTAAAACATTCCTTTTTATTATAGTTATTTTAACTTAATTTTGAATTACAGTTTTAAAAATTGTATATATTATTTGATTTGGTTTCTTTTGGTTTTATTCTTCAATCAGTGGTTTTGGTCGATACTCAAATTGGCTAATCCCAAAGTTCCTTTTTAGTGTTGCAGAAAATAAATTGCAAATTGCAAAAGTATTTTTCAAAATCAATCGTCTTTTGACAAATAGTTTCGGGTGTTTTCCTATCGAAATTTTTCTTTTTTGAAGCTTTACTGATAGGTGATAGAAATCAGAGGTTGGTTCACTCGAAGCAAGTATGAGCAGGAGTCGCCGAGTTTCAATTTACGACGACTTAGAAGTTATAAACGCTCACAACGAAGCAACCATTGAAGAATTTTTCCGAAGGTTTCGAAACACTGTAGATAGGTTTAATTTAAACCATTCGTTTAGTTTCTCAGAAGAGTTAGACTCGGTTATTTCCAATTCGACATCCAACATGGCGGATCAAGAAGATCCTCAAGGTGTGGAAAATGACCCAAGTTATATGGTTGAGGGCGGTGATAGAGAGCCAGCAGATCGCGCTGAAAATGATGTTGGTCGAAATGAAGAGTTACTTACTAGAACAGAGAGAAGCATGGTTCAGAACCAAGTTAGGATTTTCCAGCAGATGGACATTTTTATGGGAAATGTGCTGCAAAAATTAGAGAATTTGCGTTTACCTTCGCAACAACCAATCAACCCTCCTCAAGTCGAAAGACATAGCTCTTCCATGACTCAAGCTGTTCCACCAGGAAGCTCAGGTGCTTCCACTACGTTCAGTTCTTCAGGTCCATGTAGATTGGATCGTTGGAACATCAAATATGATGGTTCCGAAAATGTATCCGACTTCCTTTTGAAGATAGGAAGAATGCAGTCGAGTTCATCTTATAGCGAGGAACAAATCGCAGCAAATTTCCATATTTTGCTTGACGGTAGGGCAAATAAGTGGTTTTGGCGTTTTGTGAAGAAGAATCCAAACGCGGACTTATCTTCGATAAAGGAAGCAATGAAAAAGGAATGCGGCAAATTGGAGTCTGAAATTGACATTTATATGAGACTCATGTGTCGAAAGCAGGGACCGAAAGAATCTTTTGACGATTTTTATGTTTCGGTTGCAAGCTTGAACGACCGCCTAAAAGATCCGTTTGATGACAAAAAGTTGATTGAAATCATGAGGGGTAATACGAAGGAGAAGCTAGGAGAGATTTTGTTGTCGGCGGAGGTGAAGAACCTAGAGCAGCTTCGACAAAAGGCTCGCGAGGCTGAACGGTTTTTGAATAAAAGAGCCGTCGGTCATCGAAACGTGAGTGAGATCGCGGTCGAAAACGATTCTTCCGATACAGAATTGGAAAAACATGAAGTGGCAGCCATGTACTCTACCCGAAAGCCAGTTTCAACTGCAAATTATATATGCTGGAATTGTGATCAGAAAGGACACGCTTATCACTTTTGCCCATCGGCAATTAGGAATTTGTTTTGTTTCCTTTGTGGAGCTAAGGGTGTCACCACAGTGCAATGTGGTAAGCATCAAGCGGGAAACTTCCCGAGGGACGAAACGAGGAGTGGGGAGGTTCGTTCCTCAAGGAATCTGACGAACCACTCCCAAAATTAAATACTAACAACCCAACGAATTCCTTCGATGAAGCTGATAACAGTGCAATCCCGATACGAATTTTAAAAAGGGAAAAGTCCAACGTTGACATTGATCAGTTTCATCCGATAAAAACACACAACCTTAAGTCTCTTCACGAGCGAAAAATTAATTACGAAAAGGTTAGATCTCGAATTTTCGGAAACAACAATAAACCAATTAATTTAAAAATTCAAAAAGCTCGTTGTCGTTTTCGAAATCGAAAAAAGTTTCGAAAACAGATAGTAGAAACGATAATATCTTCAGATACGGATGGTCGTATGTATGCCAATGTTTTTTTGAACAATGAATCGGTATATGGGTTGCTTGATAGTGGAGCATCTATTTCAATCTTAGGTGATGGGTGCTGGGAATTAATCCAAAAATTAGGGGTTGAAATACTACCCTATAAAAATATAGTACGTACGGCAGATGGTAAATCTCATGATATAGTTGGATATTGCGAGATAGAAACAAAATATAACGGCATTTCAAAAAAAATAACATTTTATATCATACCAAACTTGACACAAAAAGTATATCTTGGCATGAATTTTTGGCGTAGCTTCCAATTGCTACCTCAAATAAGTGAGTTAAAAATAGACTTTGACAAGGAAGAAGATTTCAAAGAGGACACTGAATTATTGAAACTTTCACCTGAAGAGGCTTTTCAATTAGAAAGTGTTAAAAGACAGTTTCCAAATTTTGTTGTCCTTGGATTAGGAAAAACTGACCTCGGTTGGCACATCGTCGATACAGGAAACGCCGCCCCGATAAAATCTAGGCATTACCCGTTATCGCCGGTTCGTCAAGGCGAGGTTTACAAAGAGTTAGATCGCATGTTGGAATTAGGCGTGATAGAAGTCAGTAACTCAACTTGGAGTTGTCCGGTAGTGCTGGTGAGAAAACCTGGTAAAGTCCGTCTTTGTTTAGACTTCCGAAAAGTCAACGCTGTCACGGTTAAAGATGCGTATCCGTTGCCTCATGTTGAAGGTCTGTTAAGTCGGATAAAGGACACGCACTTTATCTCGGGGATAGACCTAAAGGACGCGTATTGGCAAATTCCTTTGCACGAAAAATCTAGAGAGAAAACAGCCTTCACCGTACCTGGTAGACCACTCTACTAGTTTAAGGTAATGCCATTCGGTTTGAGTAATGCTGGACAAACGCTGTGTAGAGTGATGGATCAAGTTATTCCTAGTCATCTCCGAGATAATGTGTTTGTCTATTTAAATGACTTACTGATTTGCACTTCGGATTTCGAGTCACATCTACGCATCCTTAAAGAAGTGGCAGCTTGCCTTCGTCGAGCAAATTTAACAATCAACCTCGAGAAAAGCAAATTTTGTATGAAACAAATAAAATTTCTAGGTTTTATCGTAGGTCAGGGAAACCTGAAAACCAACCCAGATAAAATTGAAGCAATGGTTGATTTTCCTGTTCCTACTACCTAATTCTAATCGAATGTGTGACTGAGCAGACGTGTGTGACAGTGTTGCGGTTTTCGGTTTGGTTTAAAGTGGTTTTAAATTCTATGCCAAGGTCACAAACTATACTATCGCTTTCTTAAATGTTCAGTGATTGAAAATGTGCATTTATTTAATGAAAAACTGTCCAAAATAACAATTTTTAATCAGTAAAATTTTGATGAAAGTCAACAAAAACTAACCTAAAATTAAATCAGTGACTTTCTCTCCCTGATATAAACAGCTGAATAAGATTTCCCCAACCTACCCAGCCATTAATTTAAACACAAACATTTACACATACATACATGAAAACTCTTTTTGATGTCTTCAAAACGTTATAGAGAACACTTCTCCTAATCTCCTTCGCCTTCAAAACAACAAAAAATACCAACACTTTCACGTTCCAAACATTCAAATTTTGATACACCAACACAATCTACAGTTTCACATAAATCGCAGATCGAAACTTTAACGATGCCTGATTCAAATGAAAATTTTTCTCCCGCTGGCATCTCAATTTCCGAAAAACTAGAAAAAATAATAATGCTAATTACCGACTCCGAAAAGAGAATAACCGAAAAAATTGATTTCGAAGTAGGAGCTCTCAGGTCGTCTCTTCAAGCTGTAAACAACCGTATATCTGCCTTGGAATCAAAACAAACCGAAATTGATGTACTTAAAGTCGAGAACGAGGAGCTGAAACAAAACTTACAAAAACAAGAAGAGGCTATTTATAAACTTAAAGTCCACGTGGAGTCAAACGATGAAAAACAACAACTTAAGGAGACAATGAGCGATGCGCTTTTACATGGAGTTCCACAATTACCGAACGAAAACTTAGAAATTATTTTTCACAAGCTATGTGATTGCTTAAAAATCAAACCACCGACCGTTAAAAACATCTTTCGACTTAGAGCAAAAAACAACTCACTTGCACCACCGATAATGATTAAATTACCCTCGCCAAGTGACAAGAGTCTTCTTCTGAAGTCGATCGGCAACTACCGGAAAACAAATAAAGTGCAGCTTTGTTTACGTGATCTTCGACTAAACGATGGTGATGGTGTCAACAACAAAATTTCTCCCGTTTACATTCATGAATGCTTAACGATGCGTAATCGTACTCTCCTTCAATACGCACTCAAATTCAAACGAGAGAAAAAAATACAATCTGCATTTACTTTTCGTGGACTTGTTTACGTTAAGAAGAATAAGGAAGAAAATGCGAAATTAATTGAAACTGCTGATGACCTTGCCGTTTTTAACCAAAACGTTACCAACAACAACGCTTCAACCTGATGCCAACTCATGAACTGATGAAAGATATCACCTTTAACTTTAATTTTGTGTATGCAATGTATAATTATTCTTTTTTCTCTTACAAATCTCTATATATTTTATTACATTTATTTTTAAACATGTTTCTTGAATTTCTAAGATCAATATATTTTTCAGTAATATTTATTTGCATTAATTACCTCTTATCATCACACCTTTTGTTTATTTATCTAATGTTTTCTTCTCAAAGGAGTTTGTCATTCGTTTGGATCGCAGGTTGGTTCTCTTTTCCATCTTGGTTTTTCGAATATGGTTAAAATAAATAATATAAACCGAAGTTGCACAAACCAATCGCAGCTAAATAATATAGAACGCGCAATGATTAATGTTTTATGCAATCAGCAATCGGGTTTACACGTTGTTCACATAAATGCGCAAAGTATTTTACCAAAAATAGATGAGTTTAGATTCTTATTTGAAGGTTCCAGGGTTGACGTTGTATGTGTTTCAGAGACTTGGCTTTCAAGTAATGTTGGTGATACTGTTTCTTCCTTAAATGGTTTTCATAAGCCTTTTCGTTGTGATAGGATTGGGAGATGCGGTGGAGGGATAGCTATTTTTGTGCGCAGTGAGATAAATTGTAAAATTTTAAGAAAAGCCGAACCAGGAAGCAATATAGATTATGTGTTTATAGAGGTATTGTGTAATGAAAACAAAATCTTGCTAGGCTCTGTATACAGGCCTTACAACAACATTGATATTACACCTGTCTTAACAGTAATTGATGAATTATCTTTTATATCACCGCTTGTTGTTGTTGTAGGTGACTTTAACTGCAACATATTAAATGATTCATTTCTTGTCAACAATATGAGTACCTTAAATCTTTTTCCTGTTAACACTTCATCACCCACCCATTTCACTTCTCACAGTAGCACCCTTCTTGATGTATTTTTTGTCAGTCATATTTATAAAGTTCTCAAGTTTAATCAAATATCAGTGCCTGCCTTTTCGCGTCACGACCTAATTCATTTGACATTTCAATGTGATCCATTGATTTCGAGCAAAACTATAAGATTTCGCGACTTCAAACGAGTGAATACGAGCCAATTAGAAGATGATTTGAAACGAATTGAATGGTTCCGAGTTTATGAAATGCCTTTTGTCGACGATCAAGTTTTTTTCATTCAAGAGAATATAAGAAACTTATTTGAAACACACATTCCACTGATCACAAAAACGGTAGTAACAAAAAATTCTTCGTGGTTTAACACGCACATTAAAAATCTTATATTTGAACGCGACCAGGCCTATAAACGTTGGAAGCGTTTTCGACTAAATATTTTGTATATTGAATTTAAACGATTGAGAAACAAAGTTACAGCTGAGATACGAAATGCAAAAAGAAGTTATTTCGCACCAAAGTTAGATCCTTCACAAGCTGGTAGAAACCTTTGGAAAAACTTACGTGAAATTGGCATTGGTAAGCAAAAAAAGATGAACTATGATGATGTTGACTGTGATGAGCTCAATAAAAAGTTTTTGTCGCTTCCAAACTCTGAATTAAATGAAGAAACATCTTTTGCTTCATTTGAGAATGCGTCTTTTTCATTTCCTTGTTTTAGTTTCTCGCAGGTAACTGAAGCTGACGTCTTAGAGAGTTGCATTAATATAAAATCAAACGCTATTGGAATAGATGAAATTCATCCAGTCTTTGTTAAAGCTATACTACCCTACATTCTAAGATACTTAACACATCTTTACAATACAATATTAATGTCGAATGTTTTTCCATCAGCTTGGAAACAAGCAAAAATTATTCCAATTCCAAAAAACGAACGTGAGTTTCGACCAATTGCGATTTTACCATTTCTTTCCAAGGTTTTAGAGAGAATTATGAATGGTCAGATAAGGAATTACCTAACTGAGAACAATCTGCTTTGTGTTAACCAATCTGGCTTTCGTCCTAAGCACAGCTGCACCACAACTCTCATTAACGTTGTAGAAAACATCAGACAAGCTGTTGATAGCGACAATGTCACCTTTTTAGTTCTCCTTGATTTTTCAAAGGCATTTGATACGGTCAATCATAAAATACTGTTTAGTAAACTAACAAATCAATTTAATTTTTCTACTTCTTCAGCAAGCCTAGTTCATTCTTATCTGCATTTACGATCTCAGGCAGTTATTGCAAACTCTTCTGCTTCAGAACTTCTTATGGTTAAAAGAGGGGTTCCGCAGGGTTCAATATTAGGACCACTATTCTTCTCTATGTACATCAATGATTTACCCTTATGTATGCAGAACTCTAAATTGGATATGTATGCTGACGACGTTCAAATAAGTAAAAGTTTTCCTTTAGGATTGGTTGAAAACGCTGCCGTTGAAGTCAACGAAGACCTTGCCAATATTTTTTCTTGGTCAGAGAAAAATGGACTTTGTCTCAATCCAGTAAAATCAAAATGTTTGGTAATTTCAAGAAAAGCCATCGACACGTCTTATTTTCCCGTGATAATTTTAAATAATAAACAAATTGAGTTTGTCGATTCAGCCAAAAACTTAGGTTTAATGTTTACAAAAACGCTTTCTTGGAATTACCACATAAGATTGACAATAGGTCGTGTTTACGGAGGCCTTCGTCTACTTTGGACAAATCATAAAATAACACCACTCAAAACTCGTATGATACTGGCTAAAACATTGCTCGTGCCTATAATGCTCTACTGCTGTGAAATTTTTCATAATTGTGATTATGAGCACAAGCGCAAACTTAATGTTGCTTACAACAGTATTGCCAGATATATTTTTGGATTAAAAAGATACGATCGAGTTTCTAATTTCTCAAGGTCTATCTATGGCCTTACTCTTGAAAACCTTTTCAAGTTTAGATCACTTGTATTGCTAAATAATGTTATACAAACGCGTCAACCACCTTACCTTTATGATAGGATACGTTACTCACATTCTACTAGAACATTAAATATTGTACCCATACGTTACACGTTCTTAGTATCAGAACGCCAATTTTTCATAGCTGCGATTCGTCTGTGGAACTGTCTTCCTCGATCTTTAAGAATGATAAACTGTACTAAGCTCTTTCGAATTAAAATTGAGGAATATTTGCAAACTTTAAGGTAGTGATGATTTGAGTCCTTATTATTTTTTTTTTTTCTGTTAGTTATAAAGTATTAATTCTTGATTTTTATTTTGTATTAATTTAAATTAAATTTTTTTTTTTAAAACTGTTCACATACATACATACAATTTAATTTAATTTTCATTGTGAAAATTCACAAACAAATATACACAACACATAATATAATAATTAAGTTTATACTATTTTAAAAGATAATGTATCTTACAGTATAACCTGTTCAATAAAATATATGAAATATGAAATACTACCGTTAGGCAAGTAAGAAGGTTTCTAGGCATGACGGGTTGGTACAGGAGGTTTATTCGTAATTATGCTGACGTAGCTGCTCCTTTAACCAATTGCCTTCAAAAGAATGCTAAATTCGAATTCACACCCGAAGCACTCGAAGCTTTCGAGAGACTTAAATCAGCCCTTTCTTCAGCTCCAGTATTAGCTGAACCTAACTTTTCAAAACCTTTTGTCATCCAATGCGATGCTTCGTCTGAAGGAGTAGGCGGTGTTCTCTTTCAAGTGGATGAGAACGGTAATGAGAAGCCCATTGCATTCATGTCGAAGAAACTCAACAAATCGCAGAAAAATTATACCGTCACGGAACAAGAATGCCTCGCAGCCGTGTTAAGCGTGCGAAAATTTCGGCCCTATGTCGACGGATTGCCATTTGCAATCATTACCGACCATTCGAGCCTTAAATGGCTCATGTCAATGAAGGAACTATCAGGTAGACTAGCCAGATGGAGCTTAGAACTCCAAGGATACGATTTCTCCATTGAACATCGAAAAGGATCCTTAAACGTGGTGCCCGATTGTCTATCGAGGATGAACATGGAGGAAATCGCGACTAGTGATATTGTTGTAGATAACGCGATTTGTGGAGGTTCTTCAATATCGACAGGCGATGATATCGATTTAGATTCGGCTGAATTTGACTCGCAACAATATACCCACTTGAGAGAGAACATTGCCCAAAATCAAGCAAATCTCCCAGACCTTGTCGTTTCCGACAAATATATTTACCGAAGAGTGAGATTCAGAACCGGAGATGTAGATGAAGAAGATTCTCTTTGGCGCTTATGGCTTCCCGATAATCTTACTCAAAAGTGTATCGAAAAATGTCATAATACCAGACTGAGTTGCCATAGCGGCTTTGACAAGACCTATATTCGAATACGATCCAAGTATTATTGGCTAAAAATGGTTAAAGATATTAAGACTTACGTGAAAAACTGTGAAATTTGTAAAATGGTTAAGGCGCCAAACGAAATTCTTCGCCCACCAATAGTCAACCAAACCAAAACGGAAAGGCCCATGCAACGACTTTAAGTTGATTTTCTTGGCCCATACCCGCGTACTAAGCGAGGAAACATGTACGTTTTTATTGTGGTTGACCATTTTACAAAGTTCATGTTTTTCAAAGCCTTACCGAAAGCTACGTCAAACCGTGTGATTCAATATCTTGAATCTGAGATTTTCCATACTTTCGGGACCCCTGAACAAATCCACTCCGACAACGGCCGTCAATTTGTAGCCAAAGATTTCAAAATCTTTTTGGATAACTACGGCGTTAAGCATGTGCGAACGGCCGTGTATTCGCCTCAAGCCAACATTTCGGAGCGGGTTAATCGCAGTTTTCTTAGCAAGTTGAGAGTTTTAATTTCGAAGCAGCAAAATGACTGGGACCTTCACCTATCCAGTATAGCATGTGCGTTGCGATCCGACATGCATGACTCGATAAATTGTCAACCATATTTCGCCATGTTTGGACAAAACATGATAAACCACGGTTCAACTTATGCATTACTAAGAAAACTAAACGCATTGCACGATCCCGAGATGTTGGTCAAACCGCGCGCACTTAATTTGACACTCGCGAGACAGACGTTGTCGGAGCATTTGGACAGGGCATACGTTAAGTCGAAAAACACTTATAATAAAAGAACCAAAAATGTCACTTACCGTGAAGGTCAAGAGGTATTCCATAGGAACTTTGCACAGAGTAATTTCGCTCAAGGAATTAATGCTTAGTTGCTCCCAAAATTCCTAAAATCCCGAGTGAGAAAAGTAGTTGGAAACTGCATGTACGAACTGGAATCCAGATCTGGCAAACTTCTTGGTATTTTCCACGCAAAAGACATTCGTCAATGAACTGACGACTGAAACAAACAAAACAAAAAGAACACAAAGTATCGATTCAAGAAATAAATAATTTTGTTTAACTTATCTGACGTAACTCTGTTGTTCCGGTAAGTGGGTTCGCGCCCCACGTCTAACACAGCAGCTGGCACACAACAAAGCTCGAACATTTTTAAAAAACTAACCCGAACTGACTTAAAAATTTATTTTTTTTATTACAAAAAACTGACACATTTTTTTTATCAAGAATCACGAAGAAAAATCAAATTTCAAAACGCCGCGCCGTCGGCAAAACGACACGCATCACAAATAATAACATTTTTTTTTCATCACGAATACCGACATATGGTTGAGGTGAACGACCTCTGTTTTTTTTGGTTGAAGCAATTTGTTTACGTTTCATTTAATGTAGCGGATTTTTGTCGGGCATCTCACTCGCGATTAGTATGTTTGTCCTTGTCGCACAATTTTAAAAACAACCGACATGCACTTTCCAAACTCCCGTTTCTTTTTGCTGTCAACATTTTTTTTTGTTTTTATTTTGTTCGCACTAATTACTTTATGATGGATTTTTTTTCTTGCCAAAGATTTTTTATCACAAAAAAACACCTAAAATAAACACCTTCGCCTAGGCGAACTTATTCCGGCAATTTGAAATTTTACCTTTCATCACTTGTCACCATGCACTACCCGGCCGCGCGAAAAGGAAACGTGGGTTCAGTTCGCATATTCCCGATAAGATTCATCTGGAAAACGCGAAGCCCTGTAACCGAATGGGCGGTATTATATATTACTATAATAAAAGGAAACTAATTTTATATAAAAAGGTGAAATGCGAAAAATAAAAAGGAAAACAAACTAAACAAAAACACCAACAACTACGACACGACCGACGACGACCACTCACACTCAACTGCCACTGCACTCACTTATTTTTTTTTTGGCAAGTTATGGCAACTAACAGCTGAGTTGATACGTTCTCTTTTTAGTCAGCAAGAGCTATGGCGGTCACTCAAATTACAGATTGAGTGATTGTCATGTCTGCCATAATTTGAGAATGTTGCGAAGGTTGAGAAACTCACCTCTGTTGCATAAAACAATTTGGATGCGATCGGTGTCATGACATGTATGAATCCGATTTGCATCCGAAGATGTTTGCAACAAGTGCGTAAATCACACCCACTAATGCGTACACGCACATAAATAAGTTTATGGCGTTTTTATAAAGCGAATGTAATGATGCGTAAGTCAGTGGGTGTGAAATAAAACAAAGGCTGGAAAATCCTGATAGGGTAGTGTTAGTGTAATAGGTATATTTAGGGTTCATGAGCAAAAGCCGTCGGCAAGTACCTTCTTTTCCAAATTATCCACCTTTGTAGAAGGAAGCCACAAAGAAGTTGAAGAAGGTACCACTGACCGACCACCCAAGGAACCTAAGTTGAGAAATTCAAATCGTAGGTAGGTTTCGGTTTATTCAAAAAAATGTGAAAGTTTAGTTTTTTTGTATTATATAGTTTTGTAGATAAAATCTATCAGCGCTGGTTTCGACGCATAGAGAAACCCAAACGAAAGATCGTCCACGATCAAAAGTTTATACCCATAAACATATATATATATATATATATATATATCTATATATATTTATCTGATAATTTACTGAAGGTAAGCTTCAATTAAGAATATTTAGAGAAATATTGAATAATTAAAACGCATTTTTTTTGGTGCATTTAGGCCGTTAAAAACATTCTTTTTGGCGGCCTCAATTTTCTTTTTTTAAAGGAAACAAAATAAAAGGACCTTAACGGGAAAGGAAATCCCGAAATTCCTAGACCGTCCCACCAACCGCTACGCATACGGAAAACCAAGCAAATCAAATAATTATACACCTAGATATATGTACATACAACTATAAAAGTGCTTTTTTTCTCATCTTTAAATTCAAAATTAAAGCAAACTTCAATTTTTTTTTATTGTTCAATTTAAAAATTTTTATTCGATTTAGTAATATTTTAAAGTAAAGTTTAAAATCAAAGAAAAGAAAAGAAAAGAAAAGTGGTATATTTTAGTGCCTTATATATGTGTGTATATATATATATACACATTCGTATATATATATATATATACATCTACTAGGTTAGTGCAAACTATATTTTTTTCTGTGAAGTGGAAGTGGTAAAGTTTATTGCGTCAATTAAATAAAACTATAAGGCGTACAAAGGATCGCCTCCTCAAGCCAAGAATAATCGAAAGGGGTGGCCACTGCATCGGATTTTTGGGGTGAGTGATTTTTCTTTTTTTAAAGTGTCGTTTTGAGACATACAATACAATAAATATTGCCCAATATTTCTTTAAAGAAATATAATTGTGCAACACTACATATATATGCCATTACTTTTTGAATTAAACCTTTTAAATTTCACTTATTTATTTTATAATTCCAAAGAATTTTAATTTTTAAAAATCGAAATAAACAAAAAACAAATCTTAATTAACAATATAAAGTAAATTTAAAATGTGATATTTGTGAACTACATATCATTTTGATAAATGGAGAATAAAAATTGTGAATTTGATTTAAAGAAAATGAATCTCTAGATTTGTGATTTAAAAAGGGGGAGATGAGGAGATGAGGAAAACGGGGTAGTAGGGCGGAGGAGAAGGAACGTTGTTTCAAGGGGTTGTTCGGCGAGAAAACAACCAGGTAGGGGGGGTAAGAAAAAGATCTCGCGCATCGATACCATCTAGATGATGAAGACTGGCATACTTTTTTGTTAACGAGGAGGTCCACGAATCCACTCCAGAGCTAGCGAGGGATATTGGTGTGCCAGCGATGACCTCAACAAAGAACAAAACTCGTTACACAATCTCCGAACACCTATGCAAATCCGGAAAAACTGTAATGGCACGGAAAAGAGGGTGCCCTACAATTTTGGGTACTGACCTAAGCAGAGATGGAACTCCACTACGTTGCGAAAGTCATTTTAGTCAAGGAAGTCCAGCACCATCCAATTCCGGCACACCAACTCGACTTAAAACACCGACAGCAAAACGAGCTAGAACCCAGGACTATCCATTGACCTCAGTAGAATACCAGGCGGTTCAGCAGGGGAATTTTTTGTATGGCTTTTTTAATGGCTTTTGTTTTGAATAGTTTTTAATGTGTTTTTAATTGGTGCGGTATTGTGTTTGATGTATTGTTTGGCGCACGCCTTGGAGCCGCATGCGTAAGTGGTGATGATGAAGGGTTGGTTTGTGATGTTGAGGATCGTAAATGTTTTATTGGATTTGAATAGAAGTGAGGAAAAGGCGGCGGCGCGGGCTCTCTGGATATTTGGAGAATGTGCGTTGGATGGATCGTGATGATTGTGGTGGTTGCTGCCGTTCGGTCGGTCGGTCGGGATAGTTTAAAGAAGATGTGTGTGAAGTAGTTTTGGATATTTGGAGAATGTGCGGTGGATGGATCGTGATGATTGTGGTGGGGTGTGTGGGTAATGTGTTTGGTGGTGGTTGCTACCGTAGTCGTGGTTGTCGTCGTGTTCGTCGTCATGATCGTCATGGTCATCGTCGTCGTCGTCAGCATAGCTATTGTCATAACGATCGACTGTTAAAAAAAGAAATGGGGATGGGGAAAGAAGATGTGTGTGAAGTAGTTTTGGATATTTGGAGAATGTGCGTTTGATGGATCGTGATGATTGTGGTGGGGTGTGTGGGTAATGTGTTTGGTGGTGGTTGCTGCCGTCGGTCGGTCGGTCGGTCGGTCGGGAGGGAGGGAGTTTAAAGAAGATGTGTGTGAAGTAGTTTTGGATATTTGGAGAATGTGCGGCGGATGGATCGTGATGATTGTGGTGGGGTGTGGGTAATGTGTTTGGTGGTGGTTGCTACCGTAGTCGTGGTTGTCGTCGTCATGATCGTCATGGTCATCGTCGTCGTCGTCGTCGTCACCATAGCTATTGTCATAACGATCGACTGTTAAAAAAAGAAATGGGGATGGGAAAGAAGATGTGTGTGAAGTAGTTTTGGATATTTGGAGAATGTGCGTTTGATGGATCGTGATGATTGTGGTGGTTGCTTCCGTAGTTGTGGTTGTCGTCGTGTTCGTCGTCATGGTCATCGTCATCGTCGTCGTCGTCACCATAGCTATTGTCATAACGATCGACTGTTAAAAAAAGAAATGGGGATGGGGAAAGAAGATGTGTGTGAAGTAGTTTCGGATATTTGGCGAAGGTGCGTTTGATGGATCGTGATGATTGTGGTGGGGTGTGGGTAATGTGTTTGGTGGTGGTTGCTACCGTCGGTCGGTCGGTCGGTCGTGTCGTCATGGTCGTGGTCGTCTTTGTTGTATGTCAGTAGGTAAAGGGTCCCTTGAAGAAGGAAAACAAATAAAGGAAATATTTTTTTTATTGATGTGTGAGATGGTATGTAGGCCAGGGGTATGATGTATCGAGACGAGGAGGTGGCGATGGCGGTGCGGCAGTGTGATGGTGATATGGTGATCTGTTGAAGTGAGTATGCATTTGGTTAATTTGTTTGTTTGTTTAGGATTTTATGAGGAGCGATCGTTTTTTTGAGGATGAGTGAGGGGAGATTCTATTTGTGTAGGGATGTATGGATGGGTTGGTTACCATGATGATGATTTATTTATAGATATGAGAATGAGATGGAATTGTATTTTTTTAGTCATAATGTGAAATGGAAATGGGTAGGTATTGAGAAAAATGTTGAAAACTTTGAAAGGCTGTAACTTTTGAAGGAGGCGTTTTTCCGCAAAAATAGCCTTATTTTTCATCACCGTATATATATTTATATATCTAACTATCTATCTATCTATGTATAAATATATCTTTAAAAAGATAAAAGAACAAAATCTGAAATATTGCTTTTAAGAAAGAAAATAAATAAATAAAATAAAGCATAAATAAAAACATCAATTTGAAATTTACTTATTATTTATTTTAGATATGTGCATCCATGAATTATATTCAGGAGGGAAACCCAACCATTTTACAAATATTTTATCTTTTTTCCATTGTATAAGAAATGTGTTTTCTATAAGAAATGTGTCTGGATATTTGGTTTTTTGTACTTTTAATTCATAGAATCCACCTTTAATAGGATGACCTTGATAGTCTTCTAGCAGATATGTTAAAGGATTACTTCGTTGAATTTGTTTGTAATTTTAAAAATTTCAGTTGTCCAGTTTGGTGTGTATCCTTTTTCAAATACATGTTTGTATTTACTGATTCTCACTGCATCTCCAACTTTGAATTTAGGAGTTAAACGAATTTTTTAATTATTTAGGTGTTAAACGAATTTTTTAGTATATTGATAAACAGAAGAGAGTACCTAGATGTTTTTCGTTTGCAGTATTTACTTCGGAAGGTTTCATTTTTATAGTTCGATGTTTTGAATTGTTATAAGTTTTAGTTAGTGTTGACAGCATATCGGTCCATTTGTAAGCTCATTAAGAGGAACAGTAATTGGTTTAAAAGCTTCTTCTAACTGAGATAAATAAGCTCCCCTATTATATTTCAGGGTTTTGAATTTTCTTCGAAGGTCATCCGTTGTTTTAATAAGTTCTTTCGTTAATTTTACATCTACGTTCATCTTATTGTTGGAAATTTTATTTTGCCTGTATATGATGATGGTGAATAAATTCATATGAAAATATGTATTGGGTTTAAGATTTTATTTTATTATTAAGATAACTATTCTTAAATGAAGAAACGCAACTGCGATTTGTACAGATAGAACTGCTACACTGAACTGTAAATAACTGGTCTTTACCGTACAAAACCGAGAATAAAAACTGAACTGAACTGCAAATTACTGGTCTGAACCGCATAAAACCGAAAATCAAAACTGAACTCAACTGCAAATTACTGGTATGAACCGCATAAAACCGAAAATCAAAACTGAACTCATCTGCAAATTACTGGTCTTAACCGCATTAAACCGAACTGAACTGTAAATTACTAGTCTTAACCGCAGAAAGCCAACATTCAAAACTGAACCGAACTATTATTAACAGAAAGTACTTCTTCACTATACTGCTCGCAACTGTATTTATCAACCATTACTGGGCGATTGGCTTTAATTGATGTTTGTTCCTTATATCCTTGGGTGCGTAAATATGGAAAATTTTTCATTGGACCCACAAAAATACACACAGATTCTGCCGAATGTTCAAATTTAAAACTTGAAAAAATCAGTGGTTTAATCAAGTGCAAAATATTACCTCCGGATCAACTATTTCATCCTGTTCTTCCTATCAAACAAAATAACAAATTGATGTTTATCTTGTGCAGATCTTGCAGCGATAAAGTGTGTAGTGATGATATTTGTTCTCATTCTGATAGTGAAAGAGCTTTATGTGGAACATGGGTAATTGAAGAAGTTGTTAAAGCCATTAAGACAGGTTATACAATTCTTACAATTTACGAAATATGGGAATATGATACCATACAGTATGATAAAGATACAAATTCAAGAGGCTTATTTGACGCTATGATGGATAAATTTTTAAAACTTAAACAAGAAGCGTCGGGGTGCCCTGCAGCTTGTATAACGGAAGAAGATAAGGCTAACTATATTTCTAATTTCCTCAAAATTGAAAATATCGAGCTTGATTATTCCGAAATAATGAAAAATGAACGTAAAAGATCTTTTGCAAAACTTATTCTTAATTCATTTTGGGGTAAATTTGGTCAAAGAGAAAACCAACCCCAAACATCCATTATAAATAATCCTGCTGAATTATATGAATTAATAACAAATCCTTCCGTGAACGTCTGTTCAATATTTCCTGTGAATGAAACAAATTTAATATTGAACTATCAATATAAAGAAGAATCTGCTAAGCTGCTGAACACAGCAAATGTCTGCATTGCAGCATATACTACTACACAAGCGCGTTTAAAGCTCTACGAATATTTGGAGGAATTAGGTAAACGAGTGTTGTACTACGATACGGATTCCGTAATATTCGTTAGCAGAGAAGGGGATAGTGATCCTGAAACTGGCAACATGATTGGAGATATGACTGACGAGCTGGAATGCTTCGGCGAAGGAAGTTTCATAACAGAATTTGTAAGCGGAGGACCTAAGAATTATGCCTACAAAGTGTTAAGTGGAAAAGACAACACTGAAGAGGTTATTTGTAAGGTAAAGGGATTATGCTTAAATTACTCAGCATCAAAAAAAGTTAATTTTGAAGCAATCAAAGAAGCCGTTCTTAACGCCGATGGCAATGATCACATTCAGATTATTTCTGACAATATTTGCAGAACAAAAGATCATCAAGTGATAACAAAGACTCAGTGCAAGACCTATAGACCAAGATCGGAAAAACGTCACTTTCTCTCTAACCATAGCTCCCTACCCTTTGGATTTTATCGTCAAAATAGTCCCACGGCATTCTTACCCTCTTAGATTTACAATGTATTTGTAACATTTTCTGATATTTCTTTGAAAAATATTGCAATAAAAATGTAAAAAAAAATAATTAAATAAAAAGAACTAGAAGTACAATATTGTTTATATGTTTATTTATTTGGAATGATTACATGGTGAGTATTTTGTCTTTGGTAAATTATCTCGCATGAAGACTCCTCAAAAATGAGGTAAATATTTGTTTGCAAAATTTTGTAAGTCAATTTCGTTCAATGCACTATTGGGTAGCGTTCCTAGAAGTTTTTTGTTTGTGGATTTAAATACAATCCAAGACCTTTTCTATACGGTTTCAGATGCAGTCCATGACCAAGAGCAATTGATTCCATTTTGAGATTATGTCGTTTTTTCTCATCGATGTCCTTTCTAGCGTTGCTTACATCATTGACAGCTTTGATGACCCCAGCAGCACCTCCCGTGAAAGCACCTAGAGCAGAGAGTCCGGCAAACAATGGCACAAGAAATGGAATACCCTCGCCAATTTTTGGTACTGGAATAACTCTAGGAGTATCATTTTTGTATGATCATCTTTATTGTGGAAAGGCAAAAAAAAAAACGAAATGTTGTTCAAATTAATAAATACTCCTGATATATAGTATTTTGTTTTAGTATATGTCATCATGCGGTTCGTGACACAAGAATACAAATTACCAGTGCGAAACCTAGAAAAGACGACGAATCTTAAAGAACATAAAAACATGGTCAGCTTTTTCCAAATAGTATAAGAGGTCTGATTACGGGCCCATCTAATTGTGGAAAAACGAATGCTATGTTGAGTTTACTACTACATCCAAATGGATTAAAATTGAAAACATATATATTTGCTCAAAATCTTTACACCAAACAAAATATGAGTTCTTAAAACAAGTAATTAAACCTATAAAAAAATGGGTTTCTTTACATTTTCTAATAATAGTGACGTTATTCTACCGAAATAGGCTAAACGGAATTCTGTATTTATTTTTGATGATATTGCTTGTGAAAAACAAGATACAATACGAAACTATTTTAGTATGGGTCGTCATTATCAATTAGATAGTTTCTACTTGTGTCAAACCTATACAAAAATACCAAAACACTTAATTCGGGACAATGCAATGATCATTTTTAAACAGGACGGTATGAATTTAAAACACATTTACAATGACCATGTTATTTCCGACATGACATTTAAAACAGACTGTTGGAAAACCGTTTATGGATTTTTGTTTGTAATCGATAAAGAAAGTCCACTGAATAATGGTCGCTATAGAAAAGGTTTTGACTGTTTTCTCAAGTTATAAAAAGCAGGTACATTTGAATTCTAAAGCCAATTGCCCAGTAATGGTTGATAAATACAGTTGCGAGCAGTATAGTGAAGAAGTACTTTCTGTTAATAACAGTTCGGTTCAGTTTTGAATGTTGACTTTTTGTGGTTAAGACTAGTAATTTACAGTTCAGTTCGGTTCAATGCGGTTAAGACCAGTAATTTGCAAATGAGTTCAGTTTTGATTTTCGGTTTTATGCGGTTCAGAACAGTAATTTGCAGTTGAGTTCAGTTTTGATTTTCGGTTTTATGCGGTTCAGACCAGTAATTTGCAGTACAGTTCGGTTTTTATTCTCGGTTTTGTACGGTAAAGACCAGTTATTTACAGTTCAGTGTAGCAGTTCTATCTGTACAAATCGCAGTTGCGTTTCTTCATTTAAGACCAGTTATCTTAATAATAAAATAAAATCATAAACCCAATACATATTTTCGTTTGAATTTATTCACCATCATCATATACAGGAAAAATAAAATTTCCAACAATATGATGAACGTAGATGTAAAATTAACGAAAGAACTTATTAAAACAACGGATGACCTTCGAAGAAAATACAAAACCCTGAAATATAATAGGGGAGCTTATGAATCTCAGTTAGAAGAAGCTTTTAAACCAATTACTGTTCCTCTTAATGAGCTGGTAAAGCAATCATCAGCTAACGTTGAACAAAACAAGGAAAAAGAAGAAGAAGAAGTTAAGGACAATGACTATTACGAAAATCCTTTAAAGAAAACAAAAACGATGAAATACATTGCGAAAATCACGAAGTAAATTGTGCTCTTCAAAATGTTTACCTTTTGAATAAATTATTATTTAAATAAAGTATTATATACATATATGTATGTATCGGGTGATTTTTTAAGAGCTTGAGAACTTTTTTTTTTAAAAAACGCATAAAATTTGCAAAATCTCATCGATTCTTTATTTGAAACGTTAGATTGGTCTATGACATTTACTTTTTGAAGATAATTTCATTTAAATGTTGACCGCGGCTGCGTCTTAGGTGGTCCATTCGGAAAGTCCAATTTTGGGTAACTTTTTCGAGCATTTCGGCCGGAATAGCCCGAATTTCTTCGGAAATGTTGTCTTCCAAAGCTGGAATAGTTGCTGGCTTATTTGTGTAGACTTTAGACTTGACGTAGCCCCACAAAAAATAGTCTAAAGGCGTCAAATCGCATGATCTTGGTGGCCAACTTACCGGTCCATTCCTTGAGATGAATTGTTCTCCGAAGTTTTCCCTCAAAATGGCCATAGAATCGCGAGCTGTGTGGCATGTAGCGCCATCTTGTTGAAACCACATGTCAACCAAGTTCAGTTCTTCCATTTTTGGCAACAAAAAGTTTGTTAGCATTGAACGATAGCGATCGCCATTCACCGTAACGTTGCGTCCAACAGCATCTTTGAAAAAATACGGTACAATGATTCCACCAGCGTACAAACCACAACAAACAGTGCATTTTTCGGGATGCATGGGCAGTTCTTGAACGGCTTCTGGTTGCTCTTCACTCCAAATGCGGCAATTTTGCTTATTTACGTAGCCATTCAACCAGAAATGAGCCTCATCGCTGAACAAACGTAAAGCGCGAAACACATTTCGAACCGAACACTGATTTTGGTAATAAAATTCAATGATTTGCAAGCGTTGCTCGTTAGTAAGTCTATTCATGATGAAATGTCAAAGCATACTGAGCATCTTTCTCTTTGACACCATGTCTGAAATCCCGCGTGATCTGTCAAATACTAATGCATGAAAATCCTAACCTCAAAAAAATCACCCATTATATTCCTTTAACTTATTTATATTATGTTTTCTTAAATTTGATTCAGTCGATTGAGAAACATACTCACAATAGTGTCTATGTCCAACATAAATTTTAGATTCATAATCGAAGATATTTCAAAAGTCATTAATGATAATAAAGAAATAATTCTTGAAGAGCACTATGCGGAGCTTATAAATCTTATAAATTATATTAAACAATACGTAAATGTCTCACAAGTTAACTCTAAATATGGATGTCATTATACGAATTGTTCATGGTCAACAGATGCTTGCACCTGTGGACCAGATATGTACATTACATGCGCATGCTTTTATCTCGAACGTAAATTAATAAGAGCAAACAAATTATTGTTACTTTATAAGAGACTTAAATAATAATATAAACATAAATGTACACACTTTTCTTAAAAAAAAATAAAATTATTCTTGTTATACATAAACAACAAAATACATTGTTTTCTTTATCATTTGATATTAATATGAGTAAAAGAGATGTTGCTGGGGAGCTACATAAAGCTTCACGTAAGAGTTTCCCTAAAAGACGAGTTACCATATAAATATAAATATAAAAATTAATCATTATTCGACATTTACTCAATTGAAGGCATCAATTGTAGAACGATTTAATCGAACACTGAAAAATCTTATGTGGAAAGAATTCAGTATAAACGGATCGTACAAATGGACCGATATGCTGTCAACACTAACTAAAACTTATAACAATTCAAAACATCGAAATACAAAATGAAACCTTCCGAAGTAAATACTGCAAACGAAAAACATCTACTCTCTTCTGTATATCAATATATTAAAATTAGTTTAACTCCTAAATTCAAAGTTGGAGATTCAGTGAGAATCAGTAAATACAAACATGTATTTGAAAAAGGATACACACCAAACTGGACAACTGAAATTTTTAAAATTACAAAAATTCAACGAAGTAATCCTTTAACATATCTGCTAGAAGACTATCAAGGTCATCCTATTCTATGAATTAGAGTTACAAAAAACCAAATATCCAGACACATTTCTTATAGAAAACACATTTCTTATACAAAGGAAAAAAGATAAAACATTTGTAAAATGGTTGGGTTTCCCTCCTGAACATAATTCATAGATACACATATCTAAAATAAATAATAAGTAAATTTCAAATTGATGTTTTTTTTAATGCTTTATTTTATTTATTCTTTTCCTAAATAAAATATTTCAGATTTTGTTCTTTTATCTTTTAAAAGATATATTCATACATAGATAGATAGATAGTTAGATTTATAAATATATATACGGTGATGAAAAATAAGGCTATTTTTGCGGAAAAACGCCTCCTTCAAAAGTTACAGCCTTTCAAAGTTTTCAACATTTGTCAATACCCATTTCCATTTCACATTATAACAAAAATACAATTCCATCTCATTCTCATATCTATAAATAAATCATCATATGAGCACAGATAATAATTTTATACAGATGTCTCATCCCTGCAGGAAAAAATGAAACATTTTTTTCCCTTAACAGACAAGCCTTAACAGACAAGAGCTTTTAAAAATAAAGCTGAGAAAGCTCTTTTTGCCTTGCATATTTTCTTTTTCTTTTTTTTTTCTCTTCTCTTTTGTCATTTTGTTTGCCAATGAATACAAAAACAAAGTTCGGACCATTGGAAACAAATGTAAACAACAACAACCCTATTTTTTACAAGGAAGTATATGGGAGTTGATGTAGGTTATGTCTGTATCTTGTTTTTTTATGAGCGTTTTGGTGCGTAGAAGAAGAAAGAGTTGATCATTTTTGTTTATTTTTTTGTGAATGTTAGATTGTTAGGTGTCCGGTAAGGAGAATAGAAGAAGTTGCTTGTGTATTGATATATGAAAATTGTGTGGGCAAGTAGGGACAAGTGAATGTGCACATGACTTGGTTTCTGTGTTTTCTATTTTTAACTTCCAATAGGAAGTTATTGTAATGGGTCCGATTTGTCGAATTGAAAATTTTGACATTTCTCGACGTTTTAAGGTCCCTAGAGTCGAAATAAAAGATTTTTAGAAAGATGTCTGTGCGTGCTGTGCGTGGCTGTGTACGTACGTCGTCCATAGCTCAAGAATTTTGAGAAAAATCAAGTTAACATTTTCCTTACAAAATATAAAAACATTATCTACTAAAACTTAGTAAAAATTTACTTTCGACTCAAATATGTTTACAAAAATTAAAAATATTGGCTTCAAACTAATTTTATCTCACATAAAATATAGTTTTCGATATTCAATAATTTTTTTATAAGAATCCAACAGTCCATTTTTTCATAAAAAAAATCTACAAGTACCTACCCAACATGTGTAAAAAATGATGGTCGGTTCTCGATATCTCGTGAACGATAGAAGATATTGACTTCAAATTAATTTAATTCATCCAATTTGTATTTGTTTATATAAGAAATAAAAACTTAAGAAATGCTACTTAAATTGGTAAAAATTTATTTTCGACTTAAATATCTTTTCAAAACTTTGAGATATTGGCCTTAAACTACTTTTACCTTTTAAAACATATTGTTGTCAACATTCAGTAAAATTTTGAAAAAAATCGAATTGACAGTTTTTGTACAAAAAATTAAAAACCTAAAAAAAATTAAACAAAAGTTGGTAAAAATTGTTTTTCGAAGTAAATATCTTTTCAAAAATTTGAGATTATGGCTTTAAACTAATTTTATATTATAAAATATATTGTTTTCAATATTCAGAAAAATTTTGAGAAAAATGGAATCGACAATTTTTTTACAAAATATAAAAAAAACCTAAAAAAAATTAATAAATGTTGATAAAATTTGATTTTCGACTCAGATATATTTTCAAAACTTAAAAATATTGGTTTCAAACTTATTTAATGTGACAGAAAATATTGTTTTTGACATTCAGTAATTTTTTTTATAAGAATCCAACAGTCTACAAAAAACAGTAGGTACGCAAAATTTGGTAAAAACTGATGTTCGGTTCTCGATATCTCTCAAATTAATTTCATTTACCAAGTTTTAGTATTGTTTTTTTTAGGTTTTTATTTTTTGTAAAAAAAACTGTCAATTCGATTTTTCTCAAAATTTTATCGAATGTTGAAAACAATATTTCTTATAAGTTAAAATTAGTTAGAAGCCATTATCTCAAATTTTTGAAAAGATATTTGAGTCGAAAATCAATTTTTACAAACTTTTGTTATATTTTTTTTTCGGTTTTTAATTTTTTGTAAAAAAACTGTCAATTCGATTTTTTTTCAAAATTTTACTGAATGTTAACAACAATATTTTTTGAAAGATAAATGCCATATTCTCAAATTTTTGAAAAGATATTTGAGTCGAAAATCAATTTTTACCAACTTTTGTTAAATTTTGTTTAGGTTTTTAATTTTTTGTAAAAAAAATTGTGAACTCGATTTTTTTCCAAATTTTACTGAATGTTGATAACAATATTTTTTGAAAGATAAAAGTAGTTTAAAGCCAATATCTCAAAGTTTTGAAAAGATATTTGTGTCGAAAGTCAATTTTTACCAAGCTTTATTAATTTTTTTGTTAGGTTTTTAATTTTTGTAAGAAATTGTCAATTCGATTTTTCTCAACATTTTATCAGATGACAAAAACATCATTCTTTGTTGCACAAAATTGTTTTGGAGATGAAATCATATTTTAGTCGTAAAATTTTCGAGGTGACAAATATTTTTTTCAGTTTTTTTGATTTATAAAAAAAACCGTTAATTGGATTTTTTTCAAAAAATATAATTATTTTTTATCACGTTACAATATATAATAAAAATTTAATTCAAGTCTCTAGCGTCATTGGTTTATGAGATATTTAGGTTTAACCAAAATTTTCACCTTTTTTATAAATTGCTATGGTAAAAAAACCACCCACGCAATTTTCTTGAGATCCCTTTCTGCATCTTTCTGCCTTATTATCTGTATAACAAAATTTATTTGAAGTCGATATCTCTTTTTGTTCTTGAGCTATGGACAACGAAAAAAACGTCGCGAACGTACGGACGTACGGACATACGGACGTACGGACGTACGAACGTACGTACACACGCACGCACAGACATCTTTCTAAAAATCTTTTATTTCGACTCTAGGGACCTTGAAACGTCGAGAAATGTCAAAATTTTCAATTCGACAAATCGGACCCATTACAATAACTTCCTATGGGAAGTTAAAAATATTATTTTAATTGTTGACTCATTATGTACAATAAGGTACATCATCCAATTGACACCAGTCAACAACACTTCATTACGTTTAAAAAGATATAAAACTGAAAAATGTATTCGTGGAGATTTTAGAAAATTGAAGAAAAAGATGAATTTATAAAAAAAAAATCCACATGAATGCACGCAGCTAGCATTTACATATTCGATTATACGAACTCGAGCCATAAACACAACCTTGTCCTTGCTTTGTTTCTATTTCCAAAGACAACTGTAAATATTTTTTTTTCTCGTCGTCGACAAGCGATCAACTCTCCTGCACTTGTTTTTAACGCATCACCTCCAACCACACCACAAAAAAACCAAAATAAAACGAGTTTTGGTTTGTGAAGAATGATCGTGGTGTATTATGTGTATCTGTGCATTAGGATTATGAGAGGAAAAGAACATACAAAAATGATTTCAGTTTTTTCTTTGCCTTAGTTTTCATTCATAGGAAAGAAGACGAGTTAAAGCTTTTTGAAAAAGCTCTTTTTTTTGGTTGATTTCAGTTTCATATATCATTTCTCGCCATAAGGGTGAGACATCTGTATAAAATTATTATCTGTGATATGAGGGTAGATTTTATTTGTGTAGGGATGTATGGATGGGTTGGTGACCATGCGATCTCATCCTCACACAAACGATCGCTCCTCATAAAATCCTAAACAAACCAACAAATTAACCATCAAATGCATACTCACTTCAACAGATCACCATATCACCACTGCATGCCGCACTGCCACCTCCTCGTCCCGATACATCATACCCTACATACCATCTCACACATCAATACAAATATTTTCTTTATTTCCCAGTAGGAAATTTCAAAAAATTCATCGGTGAATCACCAACTTTTTCCTTGGTGAATGGAAGCTACACCCCATGAAAAATGAATGAATGAAATTAACATCGGGATTGGATTGGATTCACCAAGTAGTGAATTTCATATTGACTGTTCAGTGAGGAAATCACCAAGCAAGTGTATTTGGTGTATTCCAAAGTGAATTGTGGTTGATGAAAAATATCGTGAATCCACACCGGTGAAATCACTGGGTTAGTGGAATTGCTGATATACTTGGGTACTTTACATTGGTGAAAAATGTGATGAATATTCACCAAGGAATTCACTTTGCAAAATCGAACTGTTTATTCATAAATGATTATTGACCAGTGATTTCACTACGCAAGCAAATGTTACTCATTCATTGGTGCAAAATGACCTGGAGAAAAATGTCGTGAATGTGCATAAAAAAAAGTCATTCATGTTTTTATTATCTAATTTTTTTTACTCATGGCTAAATCTTTGGATACAAATATTAATCCCAGTTTCAAGGGACCCTTTACCTACTCATATAGAACCCCACCGAGAGGCCCAAGAGGGAAACAAGGAGAGCCGAGGCCACCAGGTTTACAGGGAGAGCAAGGTTTGCATGGACCAGCTGGTGAGGGTTTTTTAAAAACAGGAAGCGGTGATTACAATCTAACGTTTAAACGACTAAAAAATATTCAAGATCGACAAGAACAGGTATAATATGTTGATAACGCAAACGAGCAACTTAGAGAATACATTAAATATGAAGTTGTTGAAAAATTTGAGAAACTCTTGTTTGACACAATTAATTAAAAAAAAAAGAAAAAATTATAATTCAAGTGAAAACTACTATTTAACTTAAAGTCAATCATAACTTCACTTCAGTCTTTAACTTAATGCCTTATTGTGTCAACTCAATTATCATGTCTAACATAGATAACTACTCGATTCATTTTTGATGAAATTTTGGAGTTTTTGAAAATAAATCATAATAATATATTGGAAGAACATCATAAGGAGCTTTAAACAATGTTATCTTCTTGAAAAGATTTATGAATATATCGAGTGCAACTTCAAAACACGGGTGTCATTTTACTAACTGTCCAAATCTGTGTAAAGCTGGACCAGATACATGCGCATGCCACAGGCTTGAAAATAGAATGTTAAGAATAAAAAAATTGATGTCTCTGTATAAAAGACTAACATAGTATCTATGTATACATATAGGTAAATCTTGTTACTATATCAAATGAAAGAATTTAAATAAATAAACTAATAAAAAGGTAAAATGTTTTGTTGTTTTAATCATTCAGTGAAAAGATGAGTAAAAGAGACATTGTCGAAGAACTACGTAAGCCAGCAAGAAGAAATTTAAAAAAAAGGAGAGTCGTTATCAAGGGGCTTGATGATTTATGGCAAGCTGATCTAGTCGAAATGGGACCGTATTCGTCAGAAAATGAAAACTACCGATATCTTCTCACAGTTATTGATACATTTTCTAAATTTGCTTGGGCGACTCCTATTAAACATAAAACTGGGGAAATGGTCACTGTTGCCATGCAAGATATATTCAACAAAGGTCGATGGCCTAAGAATTTACAAACAGATGATGGAAACGAGTTTTTCAATAAGAAATTTCAAACTCTAATGCAAAAACATCAAATCAACCATTATTTAACATTTACTCCACTGAAAGCATCGATTGTCGAACGATTTAATCGCACATTGAAAACTCTTATGTTATTGCTGACTAAAACTTATAATAATTCAAAACATCGTACAATAAAAATGAAACCATCTGAAGTAAATGCCTCAAATGAAAAACAATTACTTTCCAAAATATATAATTACATCAAAATTCATATTACTCCTAAATTCAAGGTAGGAGACTTTGTAAGAATTAGTAAATACAAACATGTTTTTGATAAAGGGTACACTCCAAATTGGACTACTGAAATCTTTAAGATAATCAAATTACAGCGCACAAATCCTCTTACATATCTGTTAGAAGACTATCAAGGGCATCCAATAAAGGGCCAATTCTATGAACTAGAGTTACAAAAAACAAAGTTTCCCGATACATATCTGATTGAAAAAGTGCTTCAGACGAAAAAGAATAAAATGTTTGTAAAATGGCTCGGTTTTCCATCCGATCACAACTCTCGGATACCTTTTAATCAAAAATAATACTAATAAACCAGACAATATCTTTTGTAAATTTCGAAGGCTAGTTTCACACATATCAGGTTTCATTTGGTTCGGTCAGTACTCGGTTCTTTTTTTTTCTTGCAGTTTTCATCGATTCACACTTATCAGGATCGATCCGAAAATGAACCGAATGTGTGAAACTACCCTAAAAGTCATAGTCTTACAAAATAAGTTTAATTTCTATGGGAGTCTGTTATTTAAACGATTTTTTTTTTACTAACTGTTTATGGTTTTCAAATCAACAAAGAAGAAGTCTAACCGTGCTAAAACAATTTTAAAATGAATAAACTATATTGAAAAGTAAAATACTGCAGCGTTTTAATCATTCATAAAAAAAAACCCAAACCTCATCAAGATTTCTCCTTCTAAGCAAAAGAAAAGAAAAGCACCAACGGAGATTTGAGAAAATTATATAAGTGAAATTAGAAAACAATTTTTTTTAAAAATTATATTTATATTATATTTTATTTTATTTTTTCAAATTTAACATTTTTTTTTAATTGTCAATCCTCATGCGTTTTTTCCCGTATGGATGCTGTTCGGCTACTTCTTCGTCGTCTTCATCCTCATTCCTTCCCCGCTTGGATGGCTCAGAAAACGTTATAGTATATGCCCCATATAGCACAGGTGGTGGTTGTATGACTTTCATCCTGCAACCTTTTAGTTGGGCCAAATCGTCCTCTGTCAAATGGGAGAATTTATTCGGTAGAAAACATTTACAGTTTTCCAGTTCCACCATAACCTTTTCTCCAAATTTGGTGGTTCTCTTCGTAGCCTTTATGATGGTCATCATCTCTTCACTGAGTGTCCTCAGGGATACTAGAGGCTTCTCCTTCGTAATTGTGTTTAATTTTTGTGTTTAATAATTGACTTCTTAGTCAATTTCTGCCTTGTTCGTCCAGAATACGAATATTAATACTTTAAATTCAACAAAGTTAGATGGCTTTTATATGAAAAATTTTCTTCAAGTATTGTGACAAAAAAAATTATAGTAGGAACCTAACTGTATTCCCATAAAAACCGTTTTCTTTCACTCAATGTCATTAAAACGAGACCAGTCGTTAAACATATGATGTACAATATCTTTAAAATTTCGAAGTACTACTTTCTCTTTATAACACATCTAATCTCATCCATTTTAAAACGAGAGCTAGGCTATGTACGCAACGCAATGCTTTTATTACCCCAGGGGTAGCGAGTGGTTAGGGATAGTGAGTTATAAAATTTTAATTGTTCTTTGTCTATAGTTTATGCTAGAAAATTAAACAAACAAAACCAATACATCGGATCGCTTCATCCTAAAAATCGTTTGTCTTCAGATATCAATTTAAAATTTAATATAAATTTGGCCCGTTACGGAATTCAATTTTTTTTCTTTAAAAAAAAACATTGGAGCAAAACTAATCGTGTTAATTCATTCCCATTTGAAACGAGAGCTAGGCTAGGTTCGTAACGCAATGCCTTTATTACCCAGGGACAGCGAGTGGATAGGGATAGTGAGTTATAAAATTTTAATTGTTCTTTGTCTATAGTTTATGCTAGAAAATTAAACAAACAAACAAAACCAATACATCGGATCGCTTCATCCTAAAAATCGTTTGTCTTCAGATATCAATTTAAAATTTAATAACAATTTGCCCCGTTACGGAATTCTTTAAAAAAAAAAACATTGGAGCAAATCTAATCGTGTTGATTCACCCCCATTTGAAATGAGAGCTAGGCTAGGTACGCAACGCAATGCTTTTATTATTAGGGATAGTGAGTTATAAAATTTTAATTGTTCTTTGTCTAAAGTTTATGCTAGAAAATTAAACAAACAAACAAATCCAATACATCGAATCGTTTCATCCTAAAAAAAAATAATTTGTCTTCAAATATCAAATTACGTTAAATAACCATTTTAAAATTAAACTTATATCTTTTTGGCAATTATTGTTATTTTCCTATAATACGTTCCTATCCTATCCTCCGCAACGACATACAACAAAGACGACCACGACCATGACGACACGACCGACCGACCGACCGACCGACGGCAGCAACCACCACAATCATCACAATCCATCAAACGCACATTCTCCAAATATCCAAAACTACTTCACACACATCTTCTTTCCCCATCTCCATTTCTTTTTTTAACAGTCGATCGTTATGACAATAGCTATGGTGACGACGACGACGACCATGACCATGACGATCATGACGACGAACACGACGACAACCACCACCACGGCACATGCTGTACCGCACAACCATACCACATAAACGATGACGACGAGGACGACGACGCGACCGACCGACCGACGGCAGCAACCACCACCAAACACATTACCCACACACCCCACCACAATCATCACGATCCATCCACCGCACATTCTCCAAATATCCAAAACTACTTCACACACATCTTCTTTAAATTCCCTCCCGACCGACCGACCGACCGACCGAACGGCAGCAACCACCACAATCATCACGATCCATCCACCGCACATTCTCCAAATATCCAAAACTACTTCACACACATCTTCTTTAAACTCGGAATTCCCATAGAAAAAAACGAAAATCTCGCCGAAATTTTTAATAATTTTTGCATAAAACTGGGAATTTCTCCGATTCAACCGAGTTACATACTACGCACGAAACCGCAAAAGATTGTTAAGAGTAGTGCCATCATAATCAGACTTCCACATGAATATGAGAAGAATCTTGTGCTTAAAAGAGCTTCTGAATACTACAAAACAAATTTGAGATCAATTACATTACATGACCTTGATTTTGGCAATAGTAATAAATTTGTGAGAGTATATGAGAGCCTTACCAAACAAAATCATATGCTCTTTCGAAAGGCAAATGATCTTCGAAAGAAAAAAAGCTTGTATTCTGTGTTTACAAGATCTGGCAGAGTTTACATTAGAGAAAATATTGACAAGAGCCCAATTTGTATTACGAATGTTTCTCAATTAAATTCAATATACTCCTTTGGAAATCAAGAGAGTGAATTACATAGAGTTCAGTCGCATATGACAAATATTGCTGGTGGTGTTGATGAAGTTGAGAATGTTGCTGGTGGTGTGGACGACGATGAGAGTGTTGCTGCTGGGGAGAATGTTGCTGTTGTTGCTGCGGGAGTTAATGTTGAAGGCGTAATTGATGTGTTGTAAAACTTATTTGATTATATTGCCATGGTTACCAGGTGTTTATTGTATAATTTTAATTCATTTGTTATTACTTTCTTTTTGTTTTTAAAATTATTGTGGATGTCTAAAATATGAACGCTTAACATAATAATAACATAATATCTTATATTTAAACAAACTCATATATTATAAAATAAATTATTCATATTATAGTTAACTTATTTATTCTTACTTTTAAGTTTCTTATTTATTTGCAATCAAACATTAGATTTAGTTAGGATTATGTTCCATATCTTTTTTTATTTCTTACTTTTAACTGTACTTAATTTATTTGAAGCAAAAACAAGGATGCCTTTCTTGAACGGGGTGGTGAGCTTTTTTAAATTTAAATATAAAATATGGTTTTTGGTATAAGTCCTGATAATGTTAGATCTGTCTTCAATGTATTGTGTGATGTGCGTGATGGGCTCAATGTTTGTCATTTAAATGCAGGAAGTATTTCTTCGAAGTATACTCTGCTTCATCAAATGATTGGTTGTTCTAAACTTGATGTTGTAATGGTGTCAGAATCGTGGTTACATGAGGGAATTTCCTCTCAACTTGTTAGTTTTCCTAGTTTTAAACTGTTTAGGAATGATAGACCTAAACGAGGAGGTGGTGTGTGTATTTTTGTAAGAGAAAGTATTTCGTCAAAGCATATCTATTCATCTTCTAAATCCAAAATTGAATTTTTATGCGTTGAAATCTCTAACGGCGTTGAAAAATGCGCTTTTGTCGTTGTATACTGCCCTCCTTGTTTATTTAAAGAAGAATTTTTATTTGAATTAGAAGAAACGCTTTTAAATTTAAGTAACAGATACAACCATATTCTGATTGGTGGTGATTTTAATGTTAATCAACTCGAAAACAGTGCCACGACTCGATTATTTCGTTATTTTTGTGATAAACTTGGTCTTTCAGTCATCAATAATGTTTGGCCAACTTGTTTTCAATCTCAAAATAATCCGTCACTTATTGATATGTTCTTGACATCCTCAAATGATAAAGTTATTTGCTTTGAACAAATAAGGCCTACTTCTGACTTTATTCATGACTTTTTATTTTGTTCTTTTAAATTTGATGTTAAACATTCAAGAAGTTCCCGAACCTTTGGTTATCGGTCATATAGATCAGTAAACTTGACTGATATACAAGATAATGTTCATAATAATGAGAACTGGAATAATATACTTTATATAACTGATGTTTCAACTAAAGTCTCTCTTTTTAATAATTTACTGACTGATTTATACAATGAATATATACCACTAGTACAAAAAAGAATTAAAAGTAAAAATTGTCCTTGGTATAACTACGAAATCGAAATGCTTATTCTTGAAAGGGATCAGTTTTTCAGGAGATATAAAAGAAATCCTTCATCTTATAATAAGAATCAATATATCTTTTCTCGCAACCGAGTTACAAGACTTATTCGTTATAGTAAAAGGTTGTACTTTTCTCAAAAGCTCAATCTCTCTTTAAGTTCCAAGGAGCTTTGGAAAAACCTAAAGGAAATTGGTGTAACTAGGGACAAAAACTCATCTAAATGCTCCTTAGATCCACAAGTGCTGAAATCGGTATTTGTTCAACCTATGCCTAGCTCCACACGTAATTTGCATGTCAGTGAAAATGATAATGCTTTCGAATTTAATTGTGTTGAGTCTCGTGAATTAATAACTGCTATCAGGTCGATTCACTCTAATGCTGCAGGTTCGGATAACATCCCTCCAAAATTTATTAAATTAATTGTACCTGTCATTATAGCACCACTCCTACACATAATTAATTCATCAATTTATAATAGTGAGATCCCAGAGCAATGGAAAAGTGCAATAGTTCTACCTATTCCTAAAAAGAATAATGCAACTGAACCATCTGACTTTAGGCCAATAAGTCTACTTCCATTTTTCAGCAAAGTTGCAGAAAAAATGTTGGCTGACCAAATTATAACTTTCTTGGAACTTCATAACCCTTTAACTAAATGGCAATCAGGCTTTCGTGCTAAACATAGCTGTGAATCTGCTGTTTTGAAGGTCACAACAGATTTTCGTGAATCTCTGGATCGTGGACAAATTGGTATAATGGTTCTGCTTGACTTTTCAAAGGCGTTTGATAGCATAGACCACCATATCCTTCTGTCCAAGTTAAGCAATAAATTCAATTTTTCAAGGACGGCCATTCGCTTCTTTCAGAGCTATTTATTAAATAGAAGTCAATCAATAAAAACTGACATCGGAACATCCAGTCCCTATAATATGAACAGCGGAGTACCTCAGGGTTCAGTTCTTGGACCTCTGTTGTTCTCTATGTTTATCAATGACTTACCTGATGTTGTTCAACATTCTTCTGTACATATGTATGCAGATGATGTTATTATCTACAACTTCTGTGACCAGAGTAACTTGGGATGCTGTGTTAACGAAATAAATAATGACTTAGCTAATATTCAGACATGGGCCGTTTCAAATAAATTGCTTCTTAACCCTTCAAAAACAGTGAGCATGATTTGCTCTCGAAGACAAATTAATAATGAAAACCTTCCTATGACAATTTTAAATGGACAAAGTGTTGAGTATGTGACTAAAGTAAAGTATTTGGGTTATCAAATAAATAATCGTTTATCATGTTGTGATTCAATCTCAGATGCCATACGAAAGATATATGGTATACTTAGATCCTTAAGATCATCATCTCACTTCCTAGATGCAGATATAAAAAAACATCTTGTTAAGAGTCTAATATTACCATTTTTTACCTATAACTCGTCTGTTTATCCTGATTTAGATTCAGAATGTAAGCGAAAATTAAATGTTGCTTTCAATGATTGCATTCGTTTCATTTTTGGCATACCGCGATTTGTCAGTGTTTCTCATCTTCAAGATTCTCTTGTAGGTTTAAGCTTGGAAAACTATCTTAAACGTAAGAATGTGATACTACTTCACAACATAATTCATAAAAATTGTCCGAGTTACTTGGAAGAACTACTTCGGCTTGCCCACTCACAGAGAGGCTTGCGACTAATATTACCGCGCTTCTCACATACTATTGGAGAAAGATCGTTTTTCGTGTCTGTAGTTCGTTTGTGGAATACTCTACCAATCGAATTGCAGAGAATAACCTCATCAATTTTGTTCAGGGAAAGGGTATCTTTGTTTTTCTCAGCTTCCTTAAACTAATTCTATATATTCTTTTTAATTTCAATTTTATGTATGTATGTATTAAAATTAATTTTTTGTGTATAATTTATATTTTAAGTATTCGTCAAATATGAAAACCTGGTAATTATAAATTTTCATGCATCTAAAAGATTCATTATCTTGTTGTATTTAGTTAATTTCAATAAATAAATACAAATACAAAAATACAATACAAACTCCCTCCCGACCGACCGACCGACGGCAGCAACCACCACAATCATCACGATCCATCCACCGCACATTCTCCAAATATCCAGAGAGCCCGCGCCGCCGCCTCTTCCTCACTTCTATTCAAATCCAATAAAACATTTACGATCCTCAACATCACAAACCAACCCTTCATCATCATCACTTACGCATGCGGCGCCGGCCGGCCGCCGCCGCGGCGTGCGCCAAACAATACATCAAACACAATACCGCACCAATTAAAAACACATTAAAAACTATTCAAAACAAAAACCATTAAAAAAGCCATAAAAAAAAATCCCCTGCTGAACCGCCTGGTATTCTACTGACCTCAGTGAGAACTGACAAAGTTGACCACATGCCTGAATGGCAAAAAAAACGACAAAAATGCAAGGTATGTCAACTTAAAACCTACACCAAATGTATGAAATGTAACGTGTTCTTATGCTACAATGATAAGAGGAACTGTCTGGCTAAATTCCACGAATAATAATAATCATTCATCATTTAGCCTTTAATGCATAATAAACCATATATGGGCTCTTAATTTTTGATTGAAAATGGCCTTAGTGCATGATGACAGATATATGGGTTCTTTATGTAAAACATAATATAATATATATATAAAAAAAAACTATGTAAAACTTTTTTTTAAACCTAAATAAAGATTAATTAATGTTATAATAATTTTTTTTTCGTTTCCTTTATAATTCATGCAGTAGAGCAGCGGTTCCCAAACTTTTTAAGCTGTGGAACCCTAAACAATGCCCAAATATATTTCGGAACCCCAAATCCTGACAAAAGCAAAAAAAAATGAAAAACAACACATTTCAAAATCAATTTTTTTATTTAGTGTGAAGAATGAATCTGTTTCATTGTTTTATTTATAATTGTTTTAAAATTAACTTCTATGTCCGAAAGTTGTATTCGCATATCTGGGGCAGCGTCCAGTCTCGATCTGTATTTAGTTTTTGTGTAAGTATACGCCGAAAAGCCTGCTTCACAGCGGTACGTTGTAACAAAAGGTAGCAAATTTAATATAGCTTTCTTGGCAAGTTCAGGGTATTCATTCTTAACAGCAATCCAAAATTCGTGTAATGATACTGAATCAAATACAAATTTTGATGAAGAGGAGCTCTGCAGATCTATCAGATATTCATATTCCTGTATACTCAAAGTCATAGGCTTGGTGGTTTTCATTAGAAATGGATTTTGTACCCACTCGATGTCAGTATTTGTATCTGGAAAGTAATCTAGCATGGATCTTTCGAGACTAACCAAATGGAGAGCAATCACATTTCTAATATCTGCTTTGAGTTCTAACAGGTTTTCTTGCAAAAATTCATGTAAAATTGGAAAACATTCAACATTATTCTCTTGTACATACGATAGCCAGAAATTAATTTTTCTTTTCAAAGCCGCCAGTTTGTCTCTCGCAAAAAATACTGTTATAGATTTTCCCTGCAAAGTTGTAGCAGTTTCGTTGATCTTTTCAAAAATGTCTGCAAGATAAGCTAATTTCGTAATCCATTGCTCATCATGCAACACATCGAAGAGATTTGCAGTTGATGACACATTTTTTTCCAGTTGGAACACATTTAACTCATTACGAAGTTGGAATAACCTGGATAAAGCTTTCCCTCTGGAAAGCCATCGGATTTCAGTATGAAGAAGAAGCGATTCGTACTGACTGCCCATATCTTTACACACTAATTTAAACAATCTCGATTGGAGAGGACGACTCTTTACAAAATTTACTATTTTCACAGCTTCATCGAGAACTTTTTTTAAATCAGTTGGCATTATTCTCATAACAAGGGCATAGCGATGCAAAATACAATGACTGCTGGTACTTCTAGGAGCAGTGTTTTTAATTTTTGATACAACTCCTTTAACCTTTCCCACCATTGCTGCGGCTCCATCACTACATATATCAATACATTTTCCCCAATTAATGTTGTGCTTACTCATGAAACAGTTTATGACCTTGAATATTTCTTCGCCAGTTGTATTTGTTTCCAAAGGTGTTTTTTTTTTTTTTTCAAATTCTTTTTTATTAATTCCATCTTAAATCTATCTTAAAGCTAGACAAAAATTCATAAAACTAGCCTAATTAACCATAACTTACAACTAACTTACTGGTCCCATACGGACACTCTAAGTTAAACAATAATACTTAATGCTAATGCCTTTCGGCCCTAAGATCTATTTAACTTCAATTCAATTTTATTTATTTTTGTATTCATTAGAAAATTTAAAAAAAACTAATATCAATATCCTTTTTTATTTTTACTTAAAACTACTTAAAATAAGGTCCTTAAATAAAACTTAAACTAACTTAAACTACCTATTCTACCTAAAAACTACTTAAAACTAGAACAACCACAGCAGCAAATCTAACTATATAACGTTTTTTGTTTTTCATATTTTGTTGTCTTTTTTTTTCATTTTTTTTTTTATTCCATGTTTTTTCTTTTTTTTTAATTTTTTAATTTTTTTTTTTTATTTTTTTGTATTTTTCTTTTTGTATTTTTTTTTTGTGCCACCATGCCTATTCTACTTAAAACTAAACCCTAAAACTATAAAACAAGTATGTAAGCCGGCCAAGGCTTAAAACCCCATCCCCACTACCCACTATCAAGTGCCGATTGAAGCCACCAAAACTGGTTCTCCTGCTTCACCCTATCAGTTCGGTCCCGTTCGGACACAGCCCTACTGAACCAAGGAGCTCTGCTCCGCCTTGTGCCATGACGTCCCGATTGTACAGGAGTCGCCTATCTACGGTTCGTCGTCTGACGTGGTAGATTAACGGAACTGCCAATCTATCCTGTATCAGACCGCACCTATCTAAAAAGAGGAATGCCTCTGGTGGAATGAAGCCGCTCAAGCGTGCACTTTCAAACTACTCGTCGTTCGGATAGAACGCCCCGAAAATTAAATTGTTGGTCGAAGACATAGCTCTTGCAATGTGACCTCGGACGAGTTTTATCACGAAATTGTCAATTCTGTTGATTCGAGCCCCATTGTATAGGACCTCGTTGGAATAGTAATGCACATAAGAAGATTCGGCTGTTCTGTATAAGCAGGTACAGCGTCGTACACACTGCCGCTCGAACACCCGAAACTTCTCCATCTGGGAAGGGGCAACGTTGAACCACACAGGACAACCATAAACGATCATCGGCCGTATGAGGGCCATGTAGCAAATTACCTTCACTCTGGGGTCAAGCCGACTGCTAAAAAACAGCCGTTTCGTCAGAGCGAAGGCTCCTCTGGCCCTGGTCAGAGCAGCATTTATATGTCTGTCGAAATATAAATACTGATCTAACCAGATACCGAGGTACTTCACTACGCTTTTGCTCGCTAATGGCTGCCCGTGAAGATCAACGATAACCATCTTGCGCCAATTTTTGCACGTATCCCTCGTGGCCCTAGCCAACGGAGTCCGGAACAGAATTGTCTCCGACTTCTGGACATTTATTTTCAGTTTCCAGTCGTCGCAATATCGCTGAATCTTGTCGAAATCACGCTGCAAGAGAATTCTAATAACCTCAACCTTTCGGGCCGTTCTGTACGCAATAAGATCGTCGGCGTACGCAATTGCCTTTGTAAGACTACCTATCAGATCGCTGGTGTAAATGCTGAAGAGAATAGGCGAATTCACCGCTCCCTGTTGAAGACCATTTTTAATTAAGAATGTTGTGGTAGAAGTTACATTGCCACTTTTGACAACAAACTTTCTACCGTTAAGCATATCATAAAGTATATACAACAATGGCTTGCTTATGCCAAGCCTGCTCAGTTTTAGGTAAAGACCCTCTAACCATACGGTGTCAAAGGCCTTTTCCAAATCAACCAGAACAGCACCTGTGCATTGTTGTTTTGATTTATTCCATTGGATATCAGAAACGAGTTTAGACGCAGCATGAATTGTGTCATGACCCGCCTTGAACCCGAACTGTTTATCCGGAATTATTTTGTTGTCCGCAGCCCACTTAGTCAGAGCCCTATTGATGATCTTTTCGAAAACTTTGCTGATGCTCGGAAGAAGACTTATCGACCGAAGATTTGACGGGTTGGAGTTGTCCTTTCCCTTTTTCGGGAGAGGATGAACCACAGCGGTCTTCCAATGCACTGGATAATATGCATTATTCAGTGCATTATTGAAGAGTGTGGTGTAAATGTCAATTGCCTCCATCGGTAAATGTCTTAGTACAACGTTGGGTATACCATCGACACCTGCTGACTTTTTATTTTTTATTGAATTGAAGATGAGCTGAAGCTCAACCTTCGTTACTAACAAGGGACTTGGTCCCGTTTGCTCGGCGATTGTGGCATTTGCCAAGGAATCGTCATTGAACCGCATGAAACCGCGGTTCTCAGATCGCCATTGTGTTATATCATTTCGAAGGTAAAAGTGATTAAGTAGGGCTCTGTTTTCCAGGTCGTGGTTGGGGCGAATGCAAGCATTCACCTTGTACACTTGCTGGAAAGCAGCTCCCACCGCCTCCACTTTTTCCTTCGGATCTTCAATTTTAAAAAAGTCATCGTCAAAGATGGCTTCTTCTGGATCTATTTGCGCTGTCCTGAGTACGTTTGTGTTCTCTTCAGTTCTTTGGAGTTTCAGACACGGAAGGTCATTGTCGTTCTTTTTCCTGAATATCTTGTTGATTTTAGGGAACATACTAGGGTCACTGGAATTAACTGACCGGATCTTGCGGTCCCAGTACTTGTTAATTGATATCCTGTAGTTCTCCTTAATCAACAGATTGACATTTTTTATTGACGACTTCAGTGTCCTAACCTCCAAGTCGTGTGGGTCTGTAAGTCGTCTGTACAAGTTTTTGAGTCTTGTCAATAAGCCACTCTTGTGCTTACGTAGTGCATCAATAGTCGCGTTTCTTTAAGCGTCCATTTGGTCCCGTTCTTTGTACTTTGGTATTGTCTGTTCCATTGTTCGTTTTATTGTTTCGTCCATCTGTTGTAAATGTTGGTCAATTTCTGTATTTGTCAGGTTTCTGTTGTTTGGTGGGGCTATGTCACTCGAACGAAGTTCTCTCGCTAGGGCGTTGGTGAAACGAGGCCAGCGCATCTTACTGTAATTGTAAGAATGCGTTGCAACGTATTCCTCCAACTCCACGCGTTCGTTCGAAATCTGTATTACAGCAGCCAGTCCGCAGTGATCACTGTCGTACTCGACTGTCTGTAAGCAGTTTCGAGGGTGATTACCCACTTTGTCTGTAACTGTCAGTCTTGTGTCGTACAGCAAAAGATCCAGAAAGGAGCCGCTTCTTGGATACGATGGCTTTTCAGTAGCCAGCAGGTCGACGCCATATTCAACGCTGTAAAGATTCATCAAATTAAAAAGATGGTTACCTCTGGGATTACTATGTTGATTTCCCCAATCTTCATGTTTTGCGTTCAAATCACCGGCCAAGATGAAATAGTTTTCGTCCAAGCTCAGTTTCAGTTCCCTAAAAAGAATCTCGAGTTCTGAAGCAAAGTAAGTAACCTGCGGAGCTCCAGCCGCATAAGCCGCAATCATATACATCCGCTTCCCTTGAGATGCATACAACGCAAACTTCCAGCGTCTTGAGCTTTCGCAATTCATTGTTGTATATGACTTTATAATTAATGCCTTTTCGTATAAAGAGAGCGACACCGCCCCCTTGAGTGGAGTCGGGCCGGCCTCTTCTTACGATATTGTAATTTTTATGAGTCAATTTGTGTTTGTGGTTTAGCTTAGTTTCGCTAGCCATAAACACATCGGGACTGTAGTCTTTCAACAATTGGAACATATTGGCTCTTCGTTCAATCCTAATCAGTGAATTTACATTCACAGCTAGGACTTTTAGGCGCGTCTCCGGCAGCGCGCCCATTATGGTCTAAATTGCGCCAGGCCAGGCAAAAAAGAGTAGAGATGATCTACCCTTTTGCCTTGCTCCTTTATCTGACTTTGCAGCCCTGTTAGTTGACCTTGAATGTCCAACAACAAGGCTACAATGTCAGGCTGCACCTCTAGTGCCTTAGGCACAGGGGCCTTTGGGGCAACCGTTGGTGGAGCCTGTCTCGTGTTCCCATTCCCTGACACCATTTGGGCGTAGGAAAATTTGGGATCCACGAATTTTTGTGTAGGAGCCTGTCGAACTGTTCGACTTCCTTCGGCTTTTTGACTGGCCTGTTTTTGTTTCATTTATTGGACCTTAGGGCAACCCCTATAGCTAGCCGGGTGCCCTTGGTTTCCACAAAGAACACACTTGAGCTGGGTCAAATCCTCAACCCGCTCATTCCCCAGCTTGCAATCTCCCTTGATGTGGGTTTCGGAGCACCTGACGCAGTGCAACTGCATATTGCAGTTGGCTCCGGCATGGCCGAACCTCTAGCACTTCGTACATTGTAAAATGTCGTCGTGCCTTTTTAATGTCTCCCAGTGTATGGTTTGATAGTCGAGGCATTTGATTTCCCTCAGACTCTCAAGCCTACTTTGGGGCGATAATGTTACGAGGAACATTGGCAGCCTGTAACCCCCTCGCCTGGACTTCACCGTAGTGAAAGGCTTGACCCCGATGAAATCGAGATCATCAGTGGCTTTTTGACGGAGCTCAGCTAAGAGCGCCTCCGGTTCCGTGCAGGAACTTATGCCCTTCAGTAGGACCGTCTTTAATTTTTCGCTTTTAGGCGTGAAGCTGAAGAACTCAGCTGTGGCCTCTTTAAGTAACCCTTTTACTAAGTTGTATTCGGCCAGTGAGAAGCACTGGACCGAATAATTCTTTTCTTTCTCGTTAAGGATTTTTATGAAAAAATTGCCCTTAGTGGCCGACTTACATACCTGTTTTATGTCGTCCAGGTCAACTCTATGGGTCCTTATTGGTGGCACCTTCTCCTTCTTGGGCTGTGGTTGTTTCTGGCGTTGCTGCTGTTGCTGCTGCTTCTGCTTCAGCTGCTGCTGCTTCTGCTGCTGCTGTTTCTGTTGCTCCTGCTGCCTTGGTTGTAGCTGTTGTTGTTGCTGCTGTTTTGCCTTAGCCGAAGTCGATGGGCCCTCAGCAATTGGGCCTGTCGCTGCTGCTGGCGTCTTTTTAATTTGCTCCGCTCCTGTGTATTTGGAAGCGGGCTTGGGTTGTGGTTATTTTTGCTGCTGTGGTTGTTGTTGCTGTTGTTTTTGCTGCTGTTGTTTTTGCAGCTGTTGTTTTTGGGCTGCCTCTTGCTTACGGCGCGCCTCTTGTTTCAGCTTTAGCTGACTGAGGAGGGGCTCCATTTCCTCCTTGAGCTTTCTGAGGTTTTCCTCTTGTTGGCTGATGTCTGCCTGTTTGGCTTGCAGGTCCTGAATCAGCTCTCTTTCATCTTGGAAGTCCGCCACTACCTCCAAAGCCTTCGTTGTCGGCGGGACTGGCTCTGCCTCCGATAGGATTAAATCCATATTCGGAGGCCTGAAGAGCCCCTCTCCACCTTCGGACACATATTCAGTTTTTTCAGACTCGGCGTAGTCTGAATACTCACTCTCGGTGGTAATTCCTCCTTTACCACTTTCCATTTCCTTTCGCATATCCCGCCGCTTAGCGGAGTTGGCCCTCTCCACTTTGTTTGGGCTATGCTTCTTGAGCTTTCTTTTTTTATTAGTGGCTGCCGCTATGCCCTGGTCTGATGCCTGACCAGATGTTGTTGATGTTTTCGGTACCGCTGCCACCACCGTAACATCACCTGATGTGTTGGCAGAGGTATCTTTCGATACCCCTGCTCTTTTCTCCTTCTCCATAACTTTTTGTTCCCAACAGATAAAATCAACGATTTCTCTGTTGTGAAAAAAAGCTTCTAAATTTTTCGTTGACTCCGGCTGGGAGTCGAACTCACGACCCTTGAATCTGTCTTCTGAAGCCACTTCCACTGGGCTACCAATTAGTTGTATTCAACAGTGGCACACTGCCTACTTAGCTGTCAAACACTACAAATGCACTTTTTTAAATTAGATTAAAAATTAACTATTATACACTTCTTTTCACTTTGAAAGTCAAAGAACGACTGTGATTTCCAAAGGTGTACACATGAGCAAATCTTCTTGAATAGATTTATCGAAAGGATACCTCACGAAAACAAGAAGTATTGAAAGGCCAGCAATATCCGTGCTTTCATCGAGTTGCATGGCAAACATATCACAAACATTCAATCTTCGAACGAGTTCATCTTCAATGTGGTCGGATATTTTGTGAATCCTATCAGACACAGTGTTGTTTGAACATTGAACTGCTGCAACTTTTTTCGCCGCGGCTTCTCCAAGTACGCAGCGTACTGTATCTATCATACAAGGTTAAATTAAAGTCTCTGCAACAGTGTGTGGCTTTCCAGATCGAGCTATCCTGTAGCTTAGGATAAAAGACTCTTCAGTGGCATTTTCGTTGTCAGTTTTTGCATATATTGTCAAGTTTGACACCACGGATTCGTACATCTCTTTTTCTTTTTGAAAAAAGCTGATGTTTTTCTCCTTCAAATTTTCATGAATCGTATCGAAATGGCGTTTTAGTTTTGCTGGTGCGAGAGAACTATTGACTAAAATTTTTTTGCAAACAAGGCATAAGGCATCTGGTTCTTCGGAACTACCAACAGGAATAAATCCAAAAGATAAATAAGAGTCATCGTATCGCCGTTTTTTTGAGTGCAGTTTTGCTTGATTTTCTTGAATATGTCTTGTTGAACTTGATGCCGCGTTTTCTGCATCCTAAAATTTAATAATCAAGGAAAAATTGATTATTTCCAATCATATATGAATGGACATATGTAGAGCTATAACCAAAATAATAGGACTACTCACTACTTCCAAACGATATTGTACCAAGGGACTATTTCGTTTGAGTGAAGTGGAAGCAATTGGTTCAAACTAAATTATAAGCAATAGTTTTATATGTTTTTTCCACAAAAACAAAGAAGAATGCTGGCAGTTGCAATTCTTATGCAAAAGTGGTGGATTTGGCTGGCCAAAAAAATGGAACATCGAAAGTAAATTTAATTAAAACGAGTTTTTGGTCTTGTGACAAATAAAATGTTGGTAAATAATAGTGCCCTGATATTTTAATATTGCTTACCTAAATTTTAAAATTTTTACTAACGAACATTATGGGCAGATAAAAAACATTTCGCTGAAGCTCAAGGTGCAAGCATTTTGGTCTTACGTGAAGGGGGTGAGTCCATCCAAAACAATGCAAAAGCACTTAAATGATATTCAACGATAATATTCAATTTATTCCAAGCTAGAAAAGTTCCTGGAGGCAAAGGATATCTGTTTAAAATGATGCCTAATAACAAGAGAATCCTGGTTAGGAAAGCTAAACAAAATCGATGTTTGTCCACCAAAGGTTTGACACGTAAAACACTAGTTGAAGTGAGTGCCAGGACGATTCACCGAATCTTATTGGAAGCAAAACTGTTTTTTTTTTTTTACTATCGGACCAAACGAAGCGTTCTAACTAGATTTTACACTACAAATTATTTCGATAGAATTGAAAATCGAATAACACACTTTACCGTAGCCAAGTTGCAGTTAACACCGTCTTTTGAATTTTTTTTAGCAAAGTGGTGAGAGTTGGGTGCAGCTCTGATGTTGGTTTAACTACTGGCTTTCGTAGCTACTGTGCAATGATTAGCTTTTACTATTTTCCCATAGCCAGGGGTGGAATCGGCTAAGGTGATTTTTGATTGTCACCTTTGTGATCATAAAAAGTGATCAATCTAATTTTTGCGTCTGAGTAAGGTGATCACCAAATTTTGTTTAGAATTTGGTATCACTTTAAAAGAAATTCACTGACGTTTTTTACAATTTCAGTGGTCGTATTCAAAAACCGATAATATAAAATAATAAAATAAAAAACAGGTAATAAAATTAGTTTATTTTTACTAAGAAACAAAATCCTACCTCCAGGAATTTGATATTTTTCGTAGAAGAACATTTTTGTTGCTTCTGAAGCCGATTGATTAAATTTGATTGTAAGTGGGCACAATTTCCTCTCCATTTGTTTTAAGGTCAAAGAAATAACCTCACAAGCAGTATTTTGGCCCATTGGAGCTGACCAGTCAGCGCCAACTTGCCTTTGGTAGCCACCACCTCCAAGAAAATTTAAAGTCACGGCTAATCGAAGAATAGGGGGAATGTGTGTTGACCGCATTCCAGCTGACAAATCCAGAAGCGGTAGGATATGTTAAAATGTTTCCTTATTCAATCGAATGTTTTTTAAGAATCAATTTAATTCAGAATATTAATTCTAAATAAAAAAAACAAGTTATAATAAATAGGTATTTATATGTGAACAAATATATAGCACATATGCGTACTTACTTTGTACTTGGAAGATCAAGAATGTTTATTTTATTGCGGAGGTTAATCCTCAAGAGCCGGACATTTCTATTATGATTAATATTTTCATTTTCAGCATTTTCAGAAGGTAAAATCAAAGGCACAAACACATTCATATTGTCTTGAAATTTCAGCAACTAAAAATAAAAATCAATTTCCAATGAAAGTGACAACTAAAGAGCTGTCACCAGAAAAAGTCACCAAATCGTGATTGTCACCGGTGACTATCACCTTACACAGACCGAATTTGTTGATTGTGACTGTCACCTATCACAAATCACCTTACCCGATTCCACCCCAGACTTATTTTGCAAATTATTGCTTACCACTTTTTGGCTTCCACCATATTTTTCCTGCGATATCCCGATGTTTAAAAAACAATTCACTGAATGCTTTGAATTACAGTTTTTCCTCCCCAATCAAGGGCTATCCACAACCCGTTTTAGAAACCTATTGTTAAAGACAATGCCAACAATTGGTTGGCAAACAAATAAGGATGGTTAGCGAGCTCAGTTTGACGTGAGCTTAAATCATTGGCACTGAACCTATTCAAGTGGCGCAAAAAAATCGGATAATTTTTTTTGTTAATCTTATCAAAGCAGCATATCAAAATAACAATGCATTTTCCAAGTTGATTTTAGATCTCAAACTAAGCTTACACAATTGGCCCTTCAATATATATGTATGTAACACAAAGGGAGAAATGTCCGATTTATGGGAGAAGAAGAATAGTGTGGCAAAATGATTGAACCTTTTCAAATGACCGGCCGTGAAAGTCATAATCACAAGTATGTTCCTTGATTTATTTACTCACCGAACCATCAATATTTTCTGAAGACTTTGCTGCTCCTCCATCATCAGCCACTGTTTTTGATATTGCAGTTTGTTGCGAAAGGCGTCCTGTCTTAAGCCAGTTTTCCATAATTATTAAAGTTTCAGACAGGAGTCTGACAAAACGAAAACTAGAATGTAGAGGGTTAATTCGGTATAATTTTCATGAATACCTCTGTGATTAGTTTGCTTGTGAATTTCTTTTATTTTTTCTAAGCATGAGTCTTTGGTCAATAAGTCTTCTGCTAATAATGCACATTTTATCAATTTATATTTTGATATTGTAAAATTTTCGAACAGTATATTTTTAAATAGATTAAAAGATTGAAAATAAATATAAACCAGCAAGTGTTCATATATGCGTTTCGCCCCGGTGTAATAGTTGGGCTCATCAGAAGATGACCATTACACCTTGTCTTGACGCATATTTACCCGAATTAATCGAGATACCATATAATCCGAGCTACATAGAGCAACTGCGAATTATATGGTTGCTACAAGCCTTCAGAGAAGATAAATTGTAGCTATATTTATTTCCGTGCTATATGGCTTTTTTGAAAAAGAAATATTTGACTGTTAACAGTCAAATAGTTTTTTCCTGAACACTGTTTATTTTTAATAAAAATGATTTAAAATCATGAAAATAAATATGAACCAGCAAGTGTTCATATATGCGTTTCGCCCCGGTGGAATAGTTGGGCTCATCAGAAGATGACCATTACACCTTGTCTTGACGCATATTTACCCGAATTAATCGAGATACCATATATTTATGTGTGGATTATATTGGCCCCACAAAAAGAGCGCAAGCGCAACGCAAGACAGACAATGCATCCGCTCCGCACCTGGGTTAACTTAACACTTTTATTCTGTTACTGTCCATCTCCTTCATCTCTTTTTTTGGCAATCCTTCTTTTGTAAAATAGAGTCAGTCGATTTAGATACCGAGGACAAAACGGAAGCTAGTGCTCGGCGGAGTGTTCTTTTCTTTTTATTAATTAAATTGTTAAATACCATACCATAAATAATTGTGTATTTATTTCGATCCCACATCTTTGGGGCTCAACCAATTAAAATATTTAAAAAAAAGAGCGAAGGCAAAATAAAAAACAATAACTCAGCCTCAGCCAGCAGTTAAGTGCATGCAAAACAGTTTCATTTTTTTTGTGAAAAAAAAACGCACAACAGCAGTAGTGCAATAATTTTAAAACAAACCTAACACTTGTGGGTACGCAAAAAGAAAAAACACGAAGAAGACGTCGACGACGAGAACAGCAGTAGAACCGAAGTAGCGGTGCTTTTTTTTATTGGGATAAGTAAAGGAAACCCAAACAAGAAAACAAAAAACAACAACCAACGTAGAAGGCGAACCGAAGCAGCGGTAAACTTTTTTTTGGAATAATTAAAGGCAAGACGGCAGCAGGACAGCGGTGAAACCACCGAAAGTAGCGGTGCGAAAATTTAAGTAGAAGCAGCAGCAGTTCCAGCTATATTTTTTTTGAAAAATTGTATGCATGTGAGTACGAACACTAGCATTGAATTAATATCGTCACACGATTAATTTTTTTTAATATAGAAGGATTAATTTTAAGTAGAATTTTCTTTTCTGAATTAAGTTTAATTTAATTTTTGTTTTAAAGAAGTAAACCATAACTTATTATTATTATACTTATAATTATTTTGCATTTTATTATAATCAGAAGTGTAAGGGGGAGATGGAGAAGATTATTGAAAATATGAAAAGAGATGAATAGCGAGTGCAATTAAAGGGGGCGGGTTTGTCACAAGCAGGTGATAAATCTGAATTAGTTGAAAGGTTGCGTTTCCATCTGAACTTACACTCCATCAAGGGTGCTAAGGGAAGAGAAGATGAAACTGACACGACAACTGTTAACATTGATGAGCGTGGGGTGGGTGAGGTGGTTTATGGGGCGGGGCTGGTGCAGGGTCAGAATATTGGAGCGCAAACAACGTCACCATGGCCGGTGCAAGCGCCAACTATTTTACCTGTGATGGAGCAACGAATAGCACAACCCACATTCACAATTAAGGACATTGAAGAAAGCATTTCGACATTCAAAGGCGAAGAATCACAAAATATTCGCAAATGGATAACCGAGTTTGAGGACGTAGGTCAACTTGTCCACTGGAATGCTCTTCAAATGTTCATTTATGGTAAACGTTTGTTAGGAGGGGCAGCAAAAATGTACGTTCAGAGTGAAACGGGAATAAGAGATTGGGTGTCGCTTAAATCAGCACTTACCAAAGAATTTAGTTTGAAGGTAAATTCTGCTGAGGTCCATAAATTATTAAGAACCACCAAGAAACTACCAACTGAAACGCTTCGTGAATTTTTATTGGCAAAACCAATTGATGTCGATGAGGAGTCTATCGTCGAATACTTTGTCGATGCCCTTAAGGACGACAAAACAAACAAAGTTATCTTGTATGAGGCGAAAACGATAGAGGAGCTGAAGAATAAACTTAGGACATACGAGAAGGTTAGAGGCCAAGCTCATATTTCAATGCTCTCAGATAAGCGAACGTCAGCAAGAAATTTATCACTAGATAAGAGCTTAACACGAAAATGTTACAATTGCAATGAGACAACTCATTTGGCCAAAGAATGTAGCAAGCAGGTCAAATGCTACAAATGTGGACTTTTGGGGCACCGTTCTTTTGAGTGCAAAGGTGCCGCAAGCATTAAGAAATACCAAGTAACGAATGCAAAATTTGGGTTTCAAAACATCTTATGAAAGATATTAAGATAGAGGGTATAAATACTACAGCTCTGGTGGACACCGGCTGTGATATTTGTTTAATAAGGCAAGATTTTTTGATCCAACTAAGAAGAGTCAACATCATATATGAACCGATTGTTTTATCTGGGTTAGGTAACCACCAAGTTGTTACTCAGGGGTTTATTCAATGTAAAGTAGTAGTAGATAAAATAGACTTTGAAGTAAAGATGCATGTAGTGAAGGAAGACCAGTCACCATTTTCTGTAGTAATAGGAAATGACCTGTTGAAGGAAGCTATCGTCATCATTGGTAATGGAGAAATACGATTTCGAAGAAAGAAGACAGAAGAAGAGAAGTTGCCCTTTGATGAAGACAAAAGCAACGATGAATTGGAAGGACATCTGAAGTCAAGCATTTCACACATCAATGAGACTTGTGAGACAGAAGATGAAAAACCGATGAATCCGTGCCAAGGAGAAGAAGATCAAATCCGTGAACTGCATAAAGAATTTGAAAAACTTTGTTGTGCTGTCGTTAACAATTCGGAAATAAGAGTAACTGATGAAGTAGACCTTTCTCACATACCATCAACAGCAAAGTACGAAGTTGAAGAATTAATCCTGAACTACAAGCCAAGACAAAACGTAGATTTACCAGTAACGATGAAAATTATATTGAAGGATGAATCACCAATACACCATCAACCAAGAAGAATGCCGTTTGTAGACCGAAAAGAAATTGAAAGGCAGATAGGTGTTTGGTTGGACGATGGAATAATACAACCAAGTAATTCTGAGTTCAGCTCACCTGCTCTGTTAGTCGGCAAAAAGGATGGAACCAAGCGACTATGTTGTGATTTTAGACGCATAAACCAACAGATCATGAAGGATCACTTCCCGATGCCAATTATTGATGACTTATTGGATCGATTACAGCGGGCTAAGGTTTTCACGACATTAGACTTGGTCAACGGATTCTTTCATGTTCCTATCGAGCCTGAATCGAGAAAATACAAGTCGTTCATAGTGCACAACGGCCAATACGAATTCTTAAAAGTTCCGTTTGGTTTATGTAACTCGCCAGCAGTGTTTACACGTTTCGTGAATGTGATATTCAAATCATTGGTAAATGAAGGAGTGATGCTGACTTATATGGATGATATTGTGATTTTGGCTGAAAATGACGATGAAGCAGTCTCGCGACTGAAAAGAGTTTTGGCAATGGCGAGTGAGAATGGGTTGAAGTTGAAGTGGACCAAATGTCAATTTTTGAAAACCAAAATCGAGTTCTTGGGATACATCATCGAAGGAGGGACGATAAAGCCATCAGACGAAAAAACTAGAGCTGTCAAGGAATTTCCGAAGCCTACAGACAAGAAGTCGGTGGAGCGATTTCTGGGACTCACCGGATATTTCCGAAAGTTTATTTTAAATTATGCTGCGATCGCTAAGCCATTAAGCGACTTACTTAGGAAGCCATCAAATTTTATAATGGGTACTGATCAAGAAGTTTCTTTTGTCTTACTGAGGGATTCATTAGTAAAGTCACCAGTCCTCAAACTGTTCGACCCGAACGCGATTACCGAGGTACACACAGACGCAAGCAAAATAGCATATGGAGCTGTGTTTTTGCAAAAGGATAACGATGACCAGCATTTTCATCCAGTACAGTACATGAGCAGAAAAACGACACCTCAGGAAGAGAAGTACCACTCCTACGAGTTAGAAGTGTTAGCAGTAGTCAAAACACTCGAAAAATGGAGAATTTATTTATTGGGCAGACAGATTACCATTGTAACGGACTGTAAGGCATTCAGCATGACAATAAATAAGAAAGAGATTCCGTTACGAGTGTCACGTTGGGCAATGTTTCTTCAAGACTTTAATTATCAAGTCGTACATAGAGCAGGAACGCAGATGAAGCACGTGGATGCGTTAAGCCGTATTGCAATGCTTATAGTCGATACTATGAGTCATCGAATCAAAGAAGCACAGATGCAAGATCCTTGTTTGAAAGCAATACGTCAAGTATTAGAATTTGTGCGGTACGAAGATTATTTCCTGAAGAACGGAATCCTCTACAAAAATGAAGCCAAGGAGTTGGTCGTCATACCCACTGTCATGGAGGACGAAATAATTACTATAGCCCACAAAGAAGGACACTTTTCTACAAAGAAGCCGAAATTATTGAAAAGACATACTTCATTCCGAAACTGTTGGCAAAGGTCGAAGCTAATATTAGAAGTTGTCTGGAGTGTATTTTGGCAGAAAGAAAAGCAGGCAAACAAGAAGGTTTCCTTTCGCCTATTGAAAAAGAAGACCGTCCATTGCAAACATATCATTTGGATCATGTTGGCCCAATGGAAAATACAAAGAAAAAGTATAACCACATACTTGTTGTTGTAGATGGTTTCTTAAAGTTCGTTTGGTTATACCCCACCAAGAGTACAACTAGCGAGGAGGTAGTAGAAAGACTGAAGAAGCAGGCGTCTGTATTCGGAAACCCGAGACGCATCATAACTGATAGAGGTACCGCCTTCACAGCTAACTGTTTTGAACAGTGTTGTCGAGAAGAAGATATATCACACTTGGTGATAACTACTGGAGTTCCAAGAGGAAACGGGCAAGTAGAAAGAATAAACCGCCTACTGATCCCTATCCTCACAAAACTCACTTTAGAAGATCCATCATGTTGGTACAAACACGTAGAAAGAGTACAACAGCTAATTAACAGCACGACACCAAGGAGCACAAAGCACTCACCTTTTCGAATTTTAACAGGACTTGAAATGAGAATCTCAGCTAGACCCGAAATTCAAGCGATACTCCATCAAGAGATCGTAGCAGAACTGGATATAGAGCGGGACAAAGTAAGAAATGAAGCAAAAGAAAATATCCACAAAATCCAGCAAGAAAACATCGGAAGCTTCAACGAGAAGAGGAAAGCAGCGAAAGTATACAAAGTCGGAGACCTGGTTGCAGTTCGAAGAACACAGTTCGGTCCAGGGCTCAAATTAAAGCCGAAATTCCTAGGACCTTACAAAGTGACGAAACTTCATAAGCACGAGCGTTACGATGTAGAAAAAGTTGGTGACCACGAAGGACCGCGAGTAACATCGACAGCTGCAGACAGCATGAAGCCGTGGTGTAGGTTAATCGGGACGAATGACCGTTCAGGAGGGCCGAATGTGGGTTATATTGGCCCCACAAAAAGAGCGCAAGCGCAACGCAAGACAGACAATGCATCCGCTCCGCACCTGGGTTAACTTGCCCAACTCACGCACACTCATAACACTTTTATTCTGTTATTGTCCATCTCCTTCATCTCTTTTTTTGGCAATCCTTCTTTTGTAAAATAGAGTCAGTCGATTTAGATACCGAGGACAAAACGGAAGCTAGTGTTCGGCGGAGTGTTCTTTTCTTATTATTAATTAAATTGTTAAATACCATACCATAAATAATAGTGTATTTGTTTCTATCTCACATATGTGTATTGGAAAAATTAGGTTTTCCTTCGGCTTTTTTGGTCACTTTGATCGTTGCAATGAAACAAGGTTGTTACATTCGCTTTTCCCGACGTTTCGGCAGGGGTTGTTGTCTTCCTCAGGGGAACTTTATTGCACATGAAATACAAAACAATTAGTACAATATTGGGGACAACAAGAATAAGAAAAAACTTACAATTTAACAATTAAATTTTAAAACAGTGTACAAAAAACACAAATTAATTACAAATTAAGAAGTTCAGTCTATAACTACAAAAAAGAAAGCGAAAACTTTTATGAGGAAACAAGGGATCAGTATACAGATGATATACTCTGGGTGTCTTGCTTGCGATTCATATTGTTTTTGTTGTTCAGGATGTGGAGCGTTTCGAGCGTATATCGCTTAGAGGTGTGTTTTTCCGTTTGAAGAACTTTAACACCATCGAAATCCGGAGAATGACCTTTGTCTATTGAATGGGCCGCCAATGCGGTTTTAGCCAGGTTATTGCTTTTGATGTCAGATTTGTGGTTGGACAATCTTTGGCGCAAGAATTGGTTGGTGGTTCCGATGTAGCAAAGGTTACATGTTTCGTCAGGTTTACCTTTGCAGTTTATTTTATAAATGACGTTAGTGCGTTTATCTCTGTCTATTTTGGTCTTTAGTTTGGTGAAAAGGTGTCTAATTGTCTGGTTAGATTTGAAAGCCAATCGGACATCCTGGATGTTTTTGGTGACAACTTGCTTAAAACTCTCAGCCAGTTTTGGAACGTAAGCAATGCTTTTGAAGTATCCTTTGTTGTTATCCTCACTTTGTTGTTTAGTGCGTCTGCATTGTTGTTGTAAAATTAAGCCGCGAATAATTGATGGCGGGAAACCGTTGTCGCTTAAAATTTTGGTCACTTTGATGGTATTTGAATGGTGGAATCTTTCGTCACTTAACGTGAAAACTTTGTTAATTAAATTGGAAGCTGTGTTGAAAATTATGTGTTTGGCTTGGTTGGACCGGAAGTTGTTCAGACGTCCTGATGTTGTTGGTTTTTGAAACCAATCAAACGACAATTGAGTGTCCATACGGTGGATTTTGACATCAAAGAACGATATAGAACTGTTATTTTCGTTTTCAACAGTGAAATGTAGTTTGGAGTGGAATTCGTTTAGGATCAATAATAAATCTGCGACTTTATCCTTGTCCATAACCACAAATATGTCATCAACATATTTCACTATAAAATTTGGCTTTGCATTACATCCAGTTAAACATTCGTGAAGTAAATGGTCCATTACTAAATCAGCAATAGTGGGCGAAAGAGGGTTGCCCATTGGCATTCCAAACATTTGTTTGTAGATAACGTCTTTAAACTGCAAATAGTTGTTGTCTTTCAAGCAAAAATCCATGATTTCAACAAATTTAGTTTGGCTGATTTTGGTATGTCTGCTAATCGTATCCCATTTCTTTTTAATAATATTAATAGCCAATTGTACTGGGATGTTAGTAAATAATGAAATAACATCAAACGAGACCAATATCCAATACACAATTTGGACTAATCCCGAATCATATAAATAACTCGTCTAAAAGCACACAACAACTTTTCTCCAGCAAAGAATCTTTCCATATCTATGACAAAATTCAACTCAAATTCCACATGAAAGTGCTTAACCTTGAAATTTCGGAAATGCACCACAAACTTAAACGCATACAAAATTCACTCCGCTTCCATGACCATCACATCAAAGAAAATTTATCTCCACATGAATATAAACAATTCACAACGAAACAAAAACAAATTTTTCGAGACATATACAATAGTAAACAAAAAACGAACATTAAAACAATAGACGACTTAAAATCGGCTCTGTGGAAAAAATTCAACATCGTATTTCACGAAAAATGGTTTGATAACATAACCACCATTAAATTTCTTCTACAAATTAAATGGCTTTTGCCATTAGGAAAAAAATTTGCGCTTCCAATAGACAAAAAAACATTCCCTCTGTTTCAGTTAATAGCCGATGGAGAAGAAGTAATACGAGAAGTGAAAGACGAAAAGGAACAAGAACAGATCAGAGCACAGTATGGTAATATGTTGCACTCGTTTCAACGTAGTCAAAACAACGACCAACTTGCCAAATATGTGCTTAATGTCAACAAACAAGCTATCTCTTTCCTTAAGCGAAACAAAAATATTATTATTCTCTCAGCGGACAAAGGCAATGTGACTGTAGCGATGAAGCGTAATGATTACGATGACAAAATGAGTGTACTTCTCTCTGACCGAAGTACGTATTGGCGTGTTAGACATAACCCAACAACAACACTACAAAACCGAAACAATGAGTTGGTTAAGTGGCTCAACAACAACAAACACATAGATGATAAGCAAAAGAACAGAATGACAACATACACCGCGCAGCTTCCCTCTATCTACGGACTACCAAAAACGCACAAACCAAGCATGCCTATGCGACCTATTGTATCATCTTTGAATTTACCATTTTATGAGCTTTCTAGATTTGTTGGTAGAATTTTACAATCAGTGACAAACGAAACAAAATACACTGTTAAAATTCTTACGAATTTGTTGACAAAGCGAAGAATGTTAAATTACAAAGTAATGATGTATTGGTCTCGTTTGATGTTATTTCATTATTTACTAACATCCCAGTACAATTGGCTATTAATATTAGCCGCGTTTTATTATCACCATGATCTAATCCAGATCATGGATTTACATGCATTACAACAACAAATCAAGATCCAGCTTTGTGTTTGGATCTTAATTTGAAATCCAAAATTTATTTCTCTATTTCGCACAGAGAGGGATGCAACTTTGTAATATAACATGTAAATGTTGGTATCACTACCAACTATTTAAAATATAACCCATATTGCCATAGTTACATTTCCATCCGACTGAAAAAAAAAAATATTTTAAATAGAAACTAAGCAATTTCATTTTTATTTACTTTTTATATCAAACACACAAAACAAAAACCTTTGACAAAATAAAACATAAACTAGTGAACTTAAAATGAATAAGTGCAAAAAATTTATATTTAGCCCAATTAATGGATATCATTTTTCCCTAAAAAGAACAACAAAAAAATATTCATGAAATGAAATGTTCTTTTGGCAACTCTGCTTTAAACGTCAAAAAATACGAGTAAGTAAATAAAATTCCCAAATCTGCAACCACACAAGATGGAAAACTCAAATAAATTGTAAGTAATTTGTAAATTAAATATACCTACATACATATCTCGTATTGTATTCATCAAATTTGATTTTGTTTTTAGGCCAAGAAGAATCTGGAGTGCTGACGAAACCAAGGCGTTTCTAGATGCTTACAGCAGAAGAAAATTCGAATTCGAAAATGCCCGGCTCAAAAAATTTGCCATGAAAAATGTCTTGGAGGATTTGATTTCTCTTGGAGTTTTGGTAGGTAATTGATTTTTAAGTTTAATGATTATAATTTAATCCTATTTTTATTGTTTTCTGTAGACCCAACCAACTACAGAGGATATGCTCAGGATAAAATTAAAAAACCTTTTAAGAGCCTACAAGACTGCTGTGGACAACAACAAAAGGACTGGAGAGTCCTTGGTCAAAGCTCCTTTTGAGGACCAAATGGATGAAATATTTGGTTCCCGTTCCATAATTAAAAACACACATTCAATTTATTTGTGTGGAAAACAAACAGAAGGGCTGCTGGAAACTATTTGTGGTTTACAAAAAGGTATGTACATATAAGCTTTAAATTTATGTGTGTTTGCAAATAATTTAACAATTTTTTTGTTTTTTTTTTTTACAGAATCCAGCAAAACTCCAAAAGCACCTACTTCATCACCAAAACAGATTGAAACAGTTAGTGTTTCGCAGCCAGGTAGGGGATTTCAATACAAACATAATTACATACATGTGTATTTGTTTAGGTAGAGATTTTAACAACACTTTTTTTATTTTGTTTTACAGAATCAAGTATATTATCCCTAAGCCCGGAAGCGTCCTCTTCTTCACTCATCGGCATCGGCGCAACCTCCTCAAAGAAGCAAGGGATGGGAAACAAGAAAAAATATTTTGAGATGAGGGAAAAAAGGGCTGCGGAAAGGAACGAAATTTTGAGAGACTATACGGCAAAAAGATTAAAAAAAATGGATGAAGCTGAAAAAGCAAGAGAAGCTCGTTTAGCCAGGAAAGAAAAGTTGCTAAGAGAATTATTTAATAAACCATAAATTTCATAAGCATATGCATGTATGTCATGGTTTATTAAATAATTCTCCTAGCAACTTTTCTTCTTCTTTTAGTATAGTTTTCGAATTCATTTGTTTATTTTTTTGAATTATTTTTGATTTGTTTTTTGTATTGAATTTAAAATGGATTTGTAATGTTTTTTTTTTTTTAACGTGAAATGAAATGTGATATTTTTTTGTATGTATGTTCCTATAGTTTTAGTTAAAGAGATATACCTAGTTATTGTTTTTTTTTTTTTTTTAAATGAAATGAGATATTTTTTTGTATGTATGTATGTTCCTATAGTTTTAAGTAAAGAGATATAGCTATTGTTTTTAATGAATTTTTATTTGTTTTTAGTTGAATAAAGAAAGTTTTATAATAATACTTTTATAATACCCAATGGTTTTTATATTTGAATTACATGTCGGTTTATTAATTCGTCTAGTAACTGCTGCCGCCTATTACTGTTTGAGGTGTCTGTATGCAAATCAAGCTCTGGAAACGATTCGAACTGATGGTTTTCTTCTAACTCGTCGTTGTTATCTACACACATATTATGTAATATGCATGCGCAGACCACCAAATTCACCGCAGAGTTTATGTTTGTTTGCTCAGTAAAATGAAGAATTCTTCGGAAACGAGTTTTTAGTAGACCAAATGAATGCTCTATTACTATTCGTCCCGAAGAATGAATTTCATTAAATTTACGTTGAGCAGCTGTTACATTCCCATTGTCTTTGAAGGGTGGAATAAGCCAGTCAAGACATGGATATGCTGAGTCGCCAAGCAGAAACGAGTTAAAAGGAAAAAGTTCTTCTGTCCTCTCGCATGCGTCCTTGTATAGATCGGATCTACGTAGAAGTCGACTGTCGTGCAAGCTCCCCGGTTCTCCACAGAAGACACTTATAAATTTTTTCTTTGCGTTAACAACACCTTGCAATAGAATGCTGTAGCTATGCTTTCTGTTGAAATAATCTTCTTTGTTTGAAACCGGGGCCTTGATTCTTATATGTGATCCGTCAATACATCCCAAAATTCCTGGCATCTTTGTTTTTGCCTCCATTGTAGCCATATTTTGGGCAATTTCTTCTCTGTTTGGCCACTTCACATATTCATGACCGCTGGATATAAGCCACAAAGTCACCCTCTTCACAATACTCCAAGCGGTGGAACGTGATATGCCAAATAAATTCGCAATTTCACGAAAAGTATTTGTGTTCGCCATATACCACAGAAATGTATGTATTTCCTTTTCAGCAGAAGTCTTCGGCAGCCCTCTTCTTGGTGTGGTAACAAATCGTGGCAATAACTTATACCGATCTAGAATAAATTTTAATATTTACATATAAACGTTAATATAAAATAAGAAAAATGTTGTGTATACCTATCAAAATGTGGACAGTTGACCTATGAAGCCGAAAGTGTTTTTTAAAATCTGCGTCGCAAAACGTATGCACAATTTCCAAAAAATGTATTTTATTTTGATGATTTGGAGGCGTATTTTCGTCTGTTGAGGAATTGGAACTACTCGTATCATCTAGTAGTGCGGTCAAATTTGACGAGAGTGATTCATCGCTATCATCGCTTTCAAATAAGAACTACAAATATGGAAGTTTATTATAAAAAGACAAAAAAATAAAAGTAAATACTTACATCAACCACAGCAGCTTCCATTTTCGGCTTTTGTTTGTTTTTTTTTGCTTTATTTTGAAATGTCACTTTTGAAAGAACAAATTTGACAATGCTACCAAACTTTAAATAATAAAAAATATGATGATCCAATGCTGTTTTATTATCATGATCTGATCCGGATCAGATCATGGTGATAATAAAACGCGGCTAATGCTACCAAACTTTAAATAATAAAAAATATGATGATCCAATGCTGTTTTATTATCATGATCTGATCCGGATCAGATCATGGTGATAATAAAACGCGGCTATTATTAAAAAGAAATGGGATACGATTAGCAGACATACCAAAATCAGCCAAACTAAATTTGTTGAAATCATGGATTTTTGCTTGAAAGACAACAACTATTTGCAGTTTAAAGACGTTATCTACAAACAAATTTTTGGAATGCCAATGGGCAACCCTCTTTCGCCCACTATTGCTGATTTAGTACCTAATGGACCATTTACTTGACGAATGTTTAACTGGATGTAATGCAAAGCCAAATTTTATAGTGAAATATGTTGATGACATATTTGTGGTTATGGACAAGGATAAAGTCGCAGATTTATTATTGATCCTAAACGGATTCCACTCCAAACTACATTTCACTGTTGAAAACGAAAATAACAGTTCTATATCGTTCTTTGATGTCAAAATCCACCGTATGGACACGGTTGCCACTTGAAAAAAAATTGCATGACCAAAGCTGAAAATAAAAATGACCATGTGTACCAAAAAAGGACCAAAATAATTTGTGTCCGCAATGGCTTTTAACTTCCCATAGAAAGTTATTGTAATCGGTCCGATTTCTTGAATTGAAAATTTTGACATTTCTCGACGTTTCAAGGTTCCTAGAGTCTAATAAAAGATTTTTAGAGAGATGTCTGTGCGTGCGTGTGTACGTACGTTACTGAAGAATAAAGTTTTTGACATCTGGTAAAATTTTGAGAAAATCGAATTGAAATTTTTTTACAAAAAATAAAAACCTTAAAAAAACAATAGTAAAATTTGGTAAAAAATTACTTTCGACTTAAGTATCTCTTCAAAAATTAAAAAAATATTGGCTTTAACCTAATTTTATCTCACAAAAAATATTGTTTCCGACATTCCGTAAATTGCGCATAAAAATCCAACAGTCAGTTTTTTCATAAAAAATAAAATCTACAAAAAGTAGTACGCAAATGCTACGAAAATTTGGTAAAAATTGGTTTTCGACTAAAAATCTCGTTAACAAGAACAGATATTGAAATCAAACTATTTCATCATACTCAAAATATTGTTGGTAATTTTTAATTTTTTTTAGAATAATTCAACTAACAACTAGGTCAATGATTCTCGGGAATTATTTCTCCAGAAGAGTCCTGAAACCAAAGGTCGCTCGCCCCTCCCCTTCCCAATCCTTTACCCCCTCCTCCGTCAGATCTGTGCTATTATGCTGGCTGATGTCTCCTCACCCCCTGACTGTATGGTGTATAACTGTCTGTCATGCCTAGTTTCCTTCCTGGGACGCTTATGGCTTAATTGCTGTTCGTCTCTCCTTTCTCAAAACATATCCTTCCCTTAAACTTCCCAATTGGGCTGGATCTAAGGTGTTATACGACCCGTGCCGATGATCAGCCAGGCTGAGGGCCCAATTAAAAAACTAGCTCAGTCGTGAACGGAGTATCCGGATACCTGGCGACCTCCGGATTAACCAGCCTTATCTGTATACACGGATCTCTGTTCAGATGGACCACCCCTTATCCGCTACTCGTGGGATTTCAAATGAATAAAACAAAACAAACAAAACAAACAAAACAAAACCAAAAAACAATATCGGCCAGCAGTACGACGGCAAAGTTGTCTGCTGTACCGGCCAGCAGTACGACGGCAAAGTTGTCTGCTGTTCATCCCTCTTCCACTGGTGCTGACATGGCTGTGGACACTCATAGCCCTGTTGTCGCCAGTGGAACATCGGATAATCCGGTAAAATTACCTTCTTCCTGTAGTGAGGCAGTTGTGAAGAACGGCTCCTCTACTACCACTGAGAGTAAACCTCTCAAATCGTCAACACCTCGAGTCGGAGGTAACAGGGCTGTGATGCCAGGTCCTTCTACCTCCAAAGCAAAGGCTCCTAAAGAAGGTCCTGGGGGAGATGGGCGTAAGCTTAGACCCTCCAAGGCCTACTACAGGGACTTGCGTAATGCTAAGAGGATTCTCCAGACGTTTGGTGAAAAACTAGGCGCTGGAGGAAACTCTCAGCATGACGCTAAGATAGCTTGGGCCCAGAATTTCCTGGCCAAAAATAATATAAAGACCAGCCAAGACTCAACGTCGAAGCGACAAAGGTCCATGGAAGGTAGTGTTCCACTACCTAAACGCCCCAAGGTGCTAAACATCAGCACTTCAATCGACCCTCGCAAGGCAAAAATGTCCTTCAGTGACGTTCTGAAGGATAAAATGGTAGTCGCGATCATCGACAGAAATGATGTAGATGGCACGATCTCTGCCGAAAACTGGACATTGGCCAAAGGTCAGCTGGCCTTCAGTTTTATAGACATTATGTCTGACAATCCGGGACCACCGCCCATCACAAAAGATGGCGGCTGGCATCAGGGACACATCAAGTTGATGGTCTGTGATGATCAGAGGTCGTGCGACCTACTGACGCTGGCGGTCAGCCGACTTGGAGAGGTCTGGCCTGGTGCTAAGCTCGAGGTTGTAGCAAAGGAAGACATTCCTTGCAGACCAAGAGCTCGCATCACGGTTCCGGCCATATTCAAGGAAGCTGACCACGTTCTCAAGGTAATCCGGCTCTCCAATCCAACCCTTCCTACTCACAACTGGAAGGTTGCGAAACTAGAGGACGCAAAGGGACCCTATAAAGGTGCAATTGTGATCATCAATGCAGAGTCCCTTTCTCCTCTGGCGCAATCAAAAGGTGTGATTAGGTTTGGGTTTGATGAAATTACGCTAAGGGTCTACAAAAAAGATGGGGCCGAGGCACAAACCCTTCCCCCTCCCCCACCCACACAAGCGGAAACGGTTACTGAGGTGCCTGGCGCATCGGTCACACTTCCTTCATTGGAAGACGATGCATCTCAGGTACCCCCAGTAGCAGTGGAAGCACCAAACACCGACCAAGGTTTTTCCGCAATGGAGGCCGAGGTCTACGAAAGCGGAGATGAGGACATTCTGTTAGAATCGTCCTCTGATATGGATGACTCCGACATAACTGTGTTGGAGGCTGATCGGGAGAACAGTAGCGAAAATGCTGCGGTTACTCCAGATTAACCTCCAACACTCCATAAAGGCTTCGGCCTCCCTTCTTCTTCGCTTATCCAGCAGCGATGAAGATATCGTCCTGATTCAAGAACCCTGGATTGTTAAATCCATTGATCGAATACTATCGCTAAATAAAATTCATATAAAATTAATTAAAAAAAATGTTTTTGCAGACCAAACGCTATGGTTATTTTTGTCATCTTGACGCTCTTTGGCCAGCATTATATTATTAATGGTACCCAAATTAAGTCTGCCTTTCGTTTTTATCAAAGTTAATTCAAAAAAATTCCTCTCGGCAGCAGCTGAGCTGTGAGGAAGTAACATCAAGTTATAAACGAACTAACTTAAATTTTGAAAACAATATTCATTTGAAGCGTTTTTATGATAATTGAACTTTTCCCAAAATTCTTTAGGTATGTATTTTATTTTTGAGATTATAAAAGGAATAGTTGGAGTTATTTTTTTCAATTTCTTAAAAAAAGGACCAAATGGAATAAAAAATGACCATGCGACCAAGTGAGAAAATAATGACCAAATTTGGTCTTAAAAGACCAAACTGGCAACCGTGCGTATGGACACTCAATTGTCGTTTGATTGGTTTCAAAAACCAACAGCAGAGAGAAAAAACTAAATGAGAGAGCCAAATTTCCTCGTCTCCGTCTTTTCGAAACCTCTTACTCTCATTTTTTATAGCGTGTTGAATTCGTATCGGTGTAGGTATACATGTTTTTACCTCGGAGAAGAGTACACAAAAAAACATCAGTTCCGGGAAATGCGACATTTCTCATTTTTGTTTATTGATAGCCAAGAAGGCTATGTTTTTTAAAGTCTCATTATAATATTTGTAATTCTCATGATTTTCTTTCTTTAATTTTACTAACATCTTGTCGTTTTTATATCTACAAAAATACTCCTATAATTCAAATTAATTCTAGCAAAACAAAAAATAACGGGAGAAGTTATACCGGTAGTTCGTGGTGAATTTGTTTTTCTCTTCTTTTTCTCTTAGTTACAGATAGATGGCATTAACAACCAAAACAAGAAAGGATGTGTGCAGAAAATGTGTAACAAGGTTAAGGTTTTTTAGACTAGACTTTATTTGTATATATGAACGAGTACATGTTTTTTATAAATGTATGTTATGTTTATTTCAATAGTAATACCTTAACTAATAACTTAACTACTGTATTATCTAAAATATATTGCATTGAATTATTTGTTATCTGGAACTTAGTGTTAACGTAACATTTATTTGTCATGAATTACTTTTTCAGCTTTTTTATACACCAACAAAATTAATTATGAAATTTGGCTGCGATAATAATTACTTGAACACAGCATTTTCTATATTTATATAGTTATTCAGGTTTAGCCCTTAAATTTGATTTGCATTTATTTATGAATAGCCTAAAAAGTTTAGCAAACATCTATAAGCCACAATGCACTTTCAGAAAAACTGTTGTTAGAAATTTCCCTGACAGATTTTTCCTTGTCGCTATATATGTAACTGAAAGATAAGATATAAATAGTTAGAACTGGAAACTTATAAAAATGATGCATAAGACTTAAATTTTGGTTGAAGAACAAATTTGTATATTCTTTTCACAAAACCACTGAACTATCGAAAATACAAATATTTTTACTTTAGTACAAAAGTACTTTTCGGCTTATGTAGTTAAGCCTTTAAAAGCAACACACTACCTTAATTGGAAGCAGTAAGAATAGCTTATCGTTATCACCTATTCACAAATCTTATGTAATGAAAATTGGCAACAGAAGTAACAAGTTGACGGTCTTTTTATTTAGTCTCTACTTAAATCACTTATTTTCAGCATTTTGGAAATGTCGTGAGTAATGTAAAGAAAATAAACAACGAGTACACACAAAAAAAAATAGGAATGGAAAAAAGAGATGAGTATCTAAAAATGTTTTCAATGTTCCATGTTTACATTCTGTAACTCTCGTTTTCAATGGTTCTGAAACTCTCGCATCGACAAAATTAAGTCGATAAACTCTGAAAATTAAAACAAATTTGAGTTTTTTTTGCATCTTTCAACGGTCTGAGCGAAAATTAAACGCATAATCGAAGCTAATAATAAAAATAATAGTTGTAGTGCTTTCAGAGTCTTATGTTTCTAGGTCCTAATTCTCATTGGATGTTGCACCACCTAATTTATTTTACTTACTTAATGATTAAAACTGGCTTCAAATAACTAACTAATATTTCTCTAAATGCGTATTTTAGAATTGTTTTTAATTCTTCATTGTTCTGGCACCTAACAAAAGTAATTAATTTCACTTCATATTCGAATGATATTACTCTCAAACGAACACAATGAGAGTACCAAAAAGTTGTTCATTCACAATTTTGAATTTTCTTTGAACACCTCTGAATAGCTCACTACATCCGCCATTTTTCAAAGGTGGTCGCCATTTTTCAAAGGTGGTGAGCAGAGAGAAAAGAGAGAAAAGTTTATTCTCATTCGTGGTGAGTATGCACACAAACTTGCATAGGGATTTGTTCCCCACATTTTTTTTATATGGAGTTAATGCATATGCAAGTTGGTGGCCAAATCACAGCTTGTAGGCAAAAAGAGAGCAACCGTCGAAGTTCGTTCTCTCTATTAGTTCTTTTCTCTCTGCCAACAGCATCAGGACGTCTGATCAACTTCCGGTCCAACCAAGCCAAACACATAATTTTCAACACAGCTTCCAATTTAATTAACAAAGTTTTCACGTTAAGTGACGAAAGATTCCACCATTCAAATACCATCAAAGTGACCAAAATTTTAAGGTAAACCTGACGAAACATGTAACCTTTGCTACTTCGGAACCACCAAACAATTCTTGCGCCAAAGATTGTCCAACCACAAATCTGACATCAAAAGCAATAACCTGGCTAAAACCGCATTGGCGGCCCATTCAATAGACAAAGGTCATTCTCCGGATTTCGATGGTGTTAAAGTTCTTCAAACGGAAAAACACACCTCTAAGCGATATACGCTCGAAACGCTCCACATCCTGAACAACAAAAACAATATGAATCGCAAGCAAGACACACAGAGTATATCATCTGTATACTGCTCCCTTGTTTCCTCCTAAAAGTTTTCTCTTTCTTTTTTGTAGTTATAGACTGAACTTCTTAATTAGAAGTGTTTTTGTACACTGTTTTAAAATTTAATTGTTAAATTGTAAGTTTTTTCTTATTCTTGTTGTCCACAATATTGTACTATTTGTTTTGTATTTCATGTGCAATAAAGTTCCCCTGAGGAAGGCAGCAACCTCTTCCGAAACGTCGAGAAAAGCGAATGTAACAACCTTGTTTCATTGCAACGGTCAAAGTGTCCAAAAAAGCCGAAGGAAAACCTAATTTTTCCAATACACATAAATAAATATTCATTGGTCAATACATTATCTTACGAGATACCATATAAACCCAGCTACATAGAGCAACTGCGAATTATATGGTTGGTACAAGTCTTCAGAGAAGATAAATTGTAGCTATATTTATTTCCGTATTATACGGCTTTTTTGAAAAAGAAATATTTGACTGTTAACGGTCGAATAGTTTTTTCCTGAACACTGTTTATTTTTAATAAAAATGATTTAAAATCATAAAAATAAATTATAAACCAGCAAGCGCTGAATGGCTTTATCCTCTACATTAACTTCACAATCTCCATTTCAGGTTAGGTAAATGTAAGTGGTTTTATATCAGGTAGTTGTACTTGTTGCTGTTGTTGGTCTTGTTGCTGTTGTTGCTGGTCTTGTTGTTGTTCTTGTTGATTCTGTTGCTGTTGCTGCAAAATTTGTTGCTGCCGCAGGAGTTCTCGTTGCTCGGCTGTTGCGTTTAAAAGCAGTTCAACTTGATGTTCCATCTTAGTTATTTTTCTTAGTTTTTTTTTTCGAATTTTATATTATTTTATTTTATGTAATGATCTGAATTTGTATGGGTCAAACCAACCAGTCTCAGTAGGCTTTTTAAAAGTGCGTTTGTAGACTTTCCCTTTTTGTAAAAGGTCGCAGAACCCCAATGAATTCAATTGAAGATCAAACAAAAAGAAATAATTTTTTCACTTTATATTATATCGATATTTGTCGTTTAAGTATCTTCTGAGTTACATGATTTTTCGATATGCGAACGGATATTGCTATCCTACCGACTGCGCCAGTTAAGTAAGAGATCCTCCGGGATCTTAAAAAAGTATTTTTTCATATATTCTTCTCCGACTTCAACTTAGAGGACAAATGATTAAAACGAATTTTTTAACGAAACGATCTTGCTTTATTGGATGAACGAATAGAACTGAACTTAAAACTAAGATACAATTAATGTTTAAGCCTACGGTGCCGATATGTTTATGGTTAGTGTTATCAGTCGTTCCTTGACTTTGAAAGTGAGAAAAAGTGATATATAGTTAATTAAATAGAGTGCATTTGTAGGGTTTGAGAATTAAGAAGGCAGTTTGCAGCTGTTTAAAATAAGCAATCGGTAGCCCAGTGTAGGTGGCTTGACCCCAGAGTGAAGGTAATTTGCTACATGGCCCTCATACGGCCGATGATCGTTTATGGTTGTCCTGTGTGGTTCAACGTTGCCCCTTCCCAGATGGAGAAGTTTCGGGTGTTCGAGCGGCAGTGTTTACGACGCTGTACCGGCTTATATCGAATAGCCGAATCTTCTTACGTGCACTACTATTCCAACGAGGTCCTATACAAGGGGGCTCGAATCAACAGAATTGACAATTTCGTGATAAAACTCGTTGGAGGTCACATTGCAAGAGCTATGTCTTCGACCAACAATTTAATTTTCGGGGCGTTCTATCCGAACGACGAGTATTTTGAAAGTGCACGCTTGAGCGGCTTCATTCCACCAGAAGCATTCCTCTTCTTAGATAAATGCGGTTTGATACAGGATACATTCGCAGTTCCGCTAATCTACCACGTCAGACGACGTACCGTGGATAGGCGACTCCTGTACAATCGGGACGTCATGGCACAAGACGGAACAGAGCCCCTTCGGTTCAGTAGGGCTGTGTCCGAACGGGACCGAACTGATAGGGTGAAGCAGGAGAACCAGTTTTGGTGGCTTCAATCGGCACTTGATAGTGGGTAGTCGGGATGGGGTTTTAAGCCTTGGCTGGCTTACATACTTGTTTTATAGTTTTAGGGTTTAGTTTTAAGTAGAATAGGCATGGTGGTACAAAAAAAAAATACACAACAAAAAACAAAAAAAATATAAAAAATAAAATAAAAAAACATGGAATAAGAAAAAAAGGGACAACAAAATATGAAAATAAAAAATGTTAGATAGTTAGATTTGCTGCTGTGGTTGTTCTAGTTTTAAGTAGTTTATAGGTAGAATAGGTAGTTTAAGTTAGTATAAGTTTTATTTAAGGACCTCATTTTAAGTAGTTTTAAGTAAAAATAAAAAAGGATATTGATATTAGTTTTTTTTTTAATTTTGTAATGAATACAAAAATAAATAAATCTGAATTGAAGTTAAATAGATCTTAGGGCCGAAAGGCATTAGAATTAAGTATTATTGTTTAACTTAGAGTGTCCGTATGGGACCAGTAAGTTAGTTGTAAGTTATGGATAATTAGGCTAGTTTTACGAATTTTTGAAAAAATTTGGAAAAAAGAGTGGCGTCCGGAAACAAATCCAAGGGTCGTGGGTTCAAGTCCCAGGCGGAGTCGACGAAAAATCTAATTGCTTTTTTTCATAATAAAGAAATTGTAGATTTTATCAGTTGGGAGCAAAAAGAAATGGAGAAGGCTGCCATCAGCCAGTTTGAGCTAAACCTCAAAAAGCTCAAGGAGGAAATGGAGCCCCTCCCTAGTCAGTTTAAGCTGAAGCAAGAGGCGCGTCGCCAACAAGAGGCGGCTCAACGGCACAACAACAAAAACAACAGGTAACCAAAAACAAAAAAAAGCAACAACAACTACAGCAGCAACATCCACAAAGCAAGCCCGCTTCCAAAATATCAGGAGCGGAGCAATTTAAATGGCACCGCCAGCAACAGCAGGCCCTAATGTTGAGGGCCCAACAACCTCAACAAAAGCCAAACAACGGCTACAAGAAGAGCCAAAACAGCCGCAGCGACAACAAATCCTGCAGCAGCAGCAACAGCAACAGCAGCAACAGCAGCAGAAACAGTAGCAGCAGCAACACCAGAAACAACCACAGCCCAAGAAGGAGAAGGTGCCACCAATTAGGACCTACCGGGTTGACCTGCAGGACTTGAAACAGGTATGTTAATCGGCCACTAAGGGCAAATTTTTGATAAACATTTTAAATGAAAAAGAAAAGCGGTATTCGGTGCAGTGCTTCTCACTGGCCGAACACAAGCTAGTTAAAGAAGTGCTTAAGCAGGCCACCGCTGAGTTCTTCAGCTTCACGCCTAAAAGCGAAAAATTAAAGACGACCCTTCTGGAGGGCATAAGTTCCTGCATGGAACCGGAGGCGCTCTTAGCTGAGCTCTGTCAAAAAGCCACTGATGATCTCGATTTTATCGGGGTCAAGCCTTTCACTACGGTGAAGTCCAGGCGAGGGGGTTATAGGCTACCAATGTTCTTCGTAACATTATCTCGCCCCAAAGTATTTTTGAGAGTCTGAAGGAAACCAAATGCCTCGACTATCAATCCGTACCCTGGGATACATTAAAAAGGCACGACGACATTTTACAATGCACGAAGTGCCAGAGGTTTGGCCATGTCGGAGCCAACTGCAATATGCAGCTGAGCTGCGTCAGGTGCTCCGAAACCCACATCAAGGGAGAATGCAAGCTGGGGAATGAGCGGGTTGAGGATTTAACCCAGCTCAAGTGTGTCCTTTGTGGAAACCAAGAGCACCCGGCTAATCATAGGGGTTGCCCTAAGGTTCAACAAATGAAACAAAAACAGGCCAGTCAAAAATCCGAAGGAAGTCGAACAGTTCGACAGGCTCCAACACAAAAATTCGTGGATCCCAAATTTTCCTACGCCCAAATGGTGTCAGGGAATGGGAACACGAGACAGGCTCCACCAACGGTTGCCCCAAAGGCCGCGCCTAAGGCACCAGAGGTGCAGCCTGACATTGTAGCCTTGTTGTTGAGCATTCAAGGTCAACTAACGGGGCAGCAAAGTCAGATAAAGGAGCAAGGCAAAAGGGTAGATCATCTCTACTCTTTTTTGCCTGGCCTGGCGCAATTTATACCATAATGGGAGCGCTGCCGGAGACTCGCCTAAAAGTCCTAGCTGTGAATGTAAATTCACTGATTAGGATTGAACGAAGAGCCAACATGTTCCAATTGTTTAAAGACTACAGTCCCGATGTGTTTATGGGTAGCGAAATCAAGCTAAACCAAAAACACAAATTGACTCATAAAAATTACAATATCATAAGAAAAGACCGGCCCAAGGGGGCGGTGTCGCTCTCTTTATACGAAAATTCACTAAAGCTCAAGACGCTAGAAGTTTGCGTTGTATGCATCTCTCTCACTCAAGGGAAGCGGATGTATATGATTGCGGCTTATGCGGCTGGAGCTCCGCAGGTTACTCACTTTGCTTCAGAACTCGAGATTCTTTTTAGAGAACTTAAACTGAGCTTGGAAGAAAACTATTTCATCTTGGCCGGTGATTTGAACGCAAAACATGAAGATTGGGGAAATCAACATAGTAATCCCAGAGGTAACCATCTTTTTAATTTGATGAATCTTTACAGCGTTGAATATGGCGTCGACCTGCTGGCTACTGAAAGGCCATCATATCCAAGAACCGGCTCCTTTCTGGATCTTTTGCTGTACGACACAAGACTGACAGTTACAGACAAAGTGGGTAATCACCTTTGAAACTGCTTACAGACAGTCGAGTACGACAGTGATCACTGCGGACTGTCTGCTGTAATGCAGATTCTGAACGAACGCGTGGAGTTGGAGGAATACGTTGCAAAGCATTCTTACAATTACAGTAAGATGCGCTGGCCTCGTTTCACCAACGCCCTAGCGAGAGAACTTCGTTCGAGTGACATAGCCCCACCAAACAACAGAAACCTGACAAATACAGAAATTGACCAACATTTACAACAGATGGACGAAACAATAAAACGAACAATGGAACGGACAATACCAAAGTACAAAGAACGGGACCAAATGGACGCTTACAGAAACGCGACTATTGACGCACTAGGTAGGCACAAGAGTGGCTTACTGACAAGACTCAAAAACTTGTACAGACGACTTATAGACCCACACGACTTGGAGGTTAGGACACTGAAGTCGTCAATAAAAAATGTCAATCTGTTGATTAAGGAGAACTACAGGTTATCAATTAACAAGTACTGGGACCGCAAGATCCGGTCAGTTAATTCCAGTGACCCTAGTATGTTCCCTAAAATCAACAAGATATTCAGAAAAAAGAACGATAATGACCTTCCGTGTCTGAAACTCCAAAGAACTGAAGAGAACAGAGACGTACTCAGGACAGTGCAAATAGATCCAGAAGAAGCCATCTTTGACGATGACTTTTTTATAATTGAAGATCCGAAGGAAAAAGTGGAGGCGGTGGGAGCTGCTTTCCAGCAAGTGTACAAGGTGAATGCTTGCATTCGCCCCTACCACGACCTGGAAAACAGAGCCCTACTTAATCACTTTGACCTTCGAAATGATATGACACAATGGCGATCTGAGAACCGCGGTTTCATGCGGTTTCATGCGGTTCAATGACGATTCCTTGGCAAATGCCATAATCGCCGAGCAAACGGGACAAAGTGACGAAGGTTGAGCTTCAGCTCATCTTCAATTCAATAAAAAACAAAAAGTCAGCAGGTGTCGATGGTATATCCAACGTTGTACTAAGACATTTACCGATGGAGGCAATTGACATTTACACCACACTCTTCAATAATGCACTGAATAATGCATATTATCCAGTTTATTGGAAGACCGCTGTGGTTCATCCTCTCCCAAAAAAGGGAAAGGACAACTCCAACCCGTCAAATCTTCGGTCGATAAGTCTTCTTCCGAGCATCAGCAAAGTTTTCGAGAAAATCATTAATAAGGCTGCGGACAACAAAATAATTTCGGATAAACAGTTCGGATTCAAGGCGGGTCATGACACAATTCATGCTGCGTCTAAACTCGTTTCTGATATCCAATGGAATAAATCAACAATGCACAGCTGCTATTCTGATTGATTTGGAAAAGGCCTTTGACACCGAAGGGTTAGAGGGTCTTTACCTAAAACTGAGCAGGCTTGGCAAAAGCAAGACATTGTTGTATATACTTTATGATATGCTTTACGGTAGAAAGTTTGTCGTCAAAAGTGGCAATGTAACTTCTACCACAACATTCTCAATTAAAAATGGTCTTCAACAGGGAGCGGTGAATACGCCGATTCTCTTCAGCATTTACACCAGCGATCTGATAGGTAGTCTTACAAAGGCAATTGCGTACACCGACGATCTAATTGCGTACAGAACGGCCCGCAAGGTTTAGGTTATTATAATGCTCTTGCAGCGTGATTTCGACAAGATTCAGCAATATTGCGACGACTGGAAACTGAAATACTGAAATACTGGAAACTGGAATACGTGCGAGAATTGGCGCAAGATGGTCATTGTTGATCTTCACGGGCAGCCATTAGCGAGCAAAAGTGTAGTGAAGTACCTCGGTATCTGGTTAGATCAGTATTTATATTTCGATAGACATATAAATGCTGCTCTGACCAGGGCCAGAGGAGCCTTCGCTTAGACGAAACGGCTGTTTTACAGCAGTCGGCTTGACCCCAGAGTGAAGGTAATTTGCTACATGGCTCTCATACGGCCGATGATCGTTAAAGAGCCTTGCACATGAGAGCGAACAACGAATGAACGATTGGACGAACAAACGTGATTTTACACATTTCAAAAAGTCAATTCCAAACAAAAACACATTTAAATTATAAGAAACCAATTGATAATAATGTTAGGATAATAAAATTTGCATTTAGTTCTCTAAAACAACATAATTTTGTAAAAACAATTTGTTAGTAACGAATTGCAGTGTGGTTGCTACGAACTGTCAAACTTTATTCGTGTTCCACATACCATCCACACTGTAACGAATAAATTGTTCGCGCTCAACTTAACCTCAAAATTATACCACTCTTGTTTTGTTTTTGTGGGAAAGATCATGGATGAGGAAAATATGAAGAAAAGGGTAATTATAAATTGACAGTTCGCCGCTGTCTGCGAATAGAAATAAAGCTCATGTGAAAGAAAAGTCAAAATATGCGAACATCCACAGTTCGCAGTTCGTAGCTCATGTGCAAGATGCTTTATGGTTGTCCTGCGTGGTTCAACGTTGCCCCTTCCCAGATGGAGAAGTTTCAGGTGTTCGAGCGGCAGTGTTTACGACGCTGTACCGGCTTATATCGAACAGCCGAATCTTCTTACGTGCACTACTATTCCAACGAGGTCCTATACAAGGGGGCTCGAATCAACAGAATTGACAATTTCGTGATAAAACTCGTTGGAGGTCACATTGCAAGAGCTATGTCTTCGACCAACAATTTAATTTTTGGGGCGTTCTATCCGAACGACGAGTATTTTGAAAGTGCACGCTTGAGCGGCTTCATTCCACCAGAAGCATTCCTCTTCTTAGATAAATGCGGTTTGATACAGGATAGATTCGCAGTTCCGCTAATCTACCACGTCAGACGACGTACCGTGGATAGGCGACTCCTGTACAATCGGGACGTCATGGCACAAGACGGAGCAGAGCTCCTTCGGTTCAGTAGGGCTGTGTCCGAACGGGACCGAACTGATAGGGTGAAGCAGGAGCACCAGTTTTGGTGGCTTCAATCGGCACTTGATAGTGGGTAGTCCTGATGGGGTTTTAAGCCTTGGCCGGCTTACATACTTGTTTTATAGTTTTAGGGTTTAGTTTTAAGTAGAATAGGCAGAAATACAAAAAAAAATATAACACACTGTTTTGTCCGCAGATAAAAATCCTTGAGATAATTATCAAATTTAAAGTTTTTTATTGAACAGAAAAATCCTTGAGATGATTCTGTGCTGAAAAGTAAATAGTTAATTAAACACCAAAATGTTTGATACAATACTAGCACTTTATTCACATTTTCTTATTCTATTTATACTATTTATTTGCTATGGAAATACATTTAATTTCTTAACCTACATAAATACATTCAATTTCTTAACCTACATAAATACATTCAATTTCTTAACCTACATATTTATTTATTATTACTTAATTTCTACATTACATATTTTTCTTAACCTACTTAACATAACTTAATATTAAATGTTGTTGTTCGTTATCACCACCTGCCAATAATTCACGTCAGCAAATATCGCATATTAAAGCAAAGTCAATGCACTCGATATCGCGACATCGACATGAATTATTGTTTGTTTACTTCCAGCTCATACACACACAAAAAAAAATACGAAAAAATTAAAAAAAAGACAACAAAATATGAAAAATAAAAATGTTAGATAGTTAGATTTGCTGCTGTGGTTGTTCTAGTTTTAAGTAGTTTAAGTTAGCTTTAAGTTTTATATTAAGGACCTTATTTTAAGTAGTTTTAAGTAAAAATAAAAAAGGATATTGATATTAGTTTTTTTTTTTCTTCAAATTTTCTAATAAATACAAAAATAAATAAAATTTAAATTGAAGTTAAATAGATCTTAGGGCCGAAAGGCATTAGTATTAAGTGTTATAGTTTAACTTAGAGTGTCCGTATGGGACCAGTAAGTTAGTTGTAAATTATGGTTAATAGTAATAGTTTTATGAATTTTTGTCTAACTTTAAGATAGGTTTAAGATTGAATTCATAAAAATGAATTAAAAAAAAAAAAATGGTTAGTGTTATAGATATTATAGATGGATTAAAAGGAGGATGCTGTATTTGTCTTCCGTTGTTTACTTTGGTTCTCATGGCATCGATGTTACTGTTTAGTCTGGGATTCCTCATGACTAAACTGCTGACATCGGTATCTGGATGGATACCAACTGTGGAGGGGCCATGGGGATGGGTAGTGGTACCTTTGTAACTTGCACAATAAGTTCAATTTGTAGTATACAAACAGTGGCGATTCCTGCTCATGATCTCAGGGTTAGCTACTTTCTTCTATAAGTTGAAGATAAGTTTTCAAGAATAATAATTAATTTTATTCAAATTTTCTGCAGTCCGCCCTGAGCTTACATCGATAAATGCAGCAAATGTTTCATGATTTTTTATTATCAAAGTAATAACAATCGATAATTGGGACTTTAAATGAATGTCAGACAAAACTTTAAACTCTGGCTGTCTAATTCTATCAGAAATGTGATCGCCTAAAACGTCAATGTTTTGATTTAATCATTTTGGATAGCCATTGAAAAACTTTAAAGACTGTTGCCGTTTTAAGGTGGTGTAGTAAAATTGGATAATATTGTTTCAGTAAATTGAGTAGTTCAATATAATTGTCTCAGCTTAAAGATGACAACTCCTGCTTTCCAAGAAAGCATAATACATTTAACCCTTTGCCTAGTGGTTTCGTTGTGAAACCACACACTTAATATTTTTTCTCTATATCCCTAGTGGTTGCACGATGAAACCAAGTGGATTTCTACGAACTGTAACTCAATTGTTAACGGTAAAAAACAGTTTGGGTTATTTTTAATGCGTTGTAAGTAATTTTTTGTGCATTTAGTTTGATCTTTTGTGTCATTCAGATTGTTTTTTTTGTGCAGTGAACAATTTAAAATAAATAACTTTTTTTAAGAATGGGAGGTAAGTGATGTTCATAAATGGCAAGAATATGTTATTTTTTTGTCATAAAAAATATTGTTTGTGGCAATTTATGAAATACGACCCATTCGGAAGAATTCCAGGTACTTTTTGAAGGAATTCCATCGGATTTTGAATCTGAAAGTGGGGGTGAGGAAACACAAGAGCCTGAAGCAAATATTGACAATCTATTTGACATAAACGCAATGGAAATAACACGAACACGAAAGAGGACAAAGACAACATAAAGAAAAATTACAGTGTGGCGATCAAGAGTCTGTGACATAGTTATAAGTTTTTTTGTGTGCTAAATTTCAAATTCTATTTTGTGAGTTTTCAATGTTGTAATTTTTATTAATTTTTATATATTTATTTATTTTATAAATTTTTGTCTATAATTTGTTTTTAATTACAATAAAATAATAGATGCCCCTGAAGAAGTTGGAAAAAGCCAACGAAACGTCGGGAAAAGGATGAAATAAAGTTTGTTTTATTTGCATTCGGAAACCACTGATCTGTAAGCCTGTCAACACATACATATTTTCAGGAAATAATTTTTGTTGACGAGCATCAAAGAGACTTTGAAGGTCAATGGATAAGCGAAGATGATCTTCCTTTGTCTGTTCTTCAACAAAAGGAGAGGGCTAAGCAAACCATTTGGACAAAGTCAAGAAATTATTTGCTCGGTATGAAAAAAGAATTTGAAGAAGAAACAGGGCCCGCAATTTCAGATGACTTAGAAACCCCTACCGATGTATGTCTTCATTTATTTCCAATGGAACTGATTGAAAATATTGCATTCCAAACAAAGACGTTTTAACACCGCAAGTTTTTGTTTAATGTTATGTTGGACCAATAAAGCATTGTCATTCCTAATCTGGCCAAAGGTAGCTAATTTAATTACATATTTCAAATGAAAGACCCTTAGCTTGTGTTTTCTTTGAAGTGTTGTTAGAGTGTTCATATTGTCCACATCCGAGGAACTCCATGGGAAAGAGATACCGGAAAAAAGCAAACAAGACGAACAAAACAATTTCTTGTTATTTTCGCTACCAAATAGCTATTGGTAATGTCATATATTAAATCTTGATTTTCGCTAAAGGTTCCCGTATACTCTCTGTTTCTCTACTTATGTATGTGCTGATGTTAAACCTGTAGGACGCCCATTATAAACTATTTATAGCTTCTCCGAAAACGATATTGTTGAAAATGGTTTCTCTTATAATTTTTCAATTATGGTCGGTAAGTATTGGAGATTCCGTTTTAATTCCTATACCAAAATAAAAGTTCCTATCGTTAGACCAATATCATGAAAGTAAAGCATTTATTTTAAAACAAACAAAGAAGACTCTGTTTACAAAGACTTATCTCATAGCCTTAAACCTAATTCTTATCTGGCCATAAAATTATGAAATTCGATGGCTTCAAAGTCAAATTAAATTTTTTATTGAATACAATTTGAGAATTAAACTTCATACAACTTTTACTTTTTTTTTTAATTGCAAAAGAATTGAATTTGATGCAATGCAGATGCATAAGTCACTATCTTCTCTTATTTCGTTTATTTTTTTTGCTCTGGTAGTTTTTAATTTAAAGTCTTATAGTTTCCATTTTTTTGGAATTAATGAGAATAAAGAATTGAAAGAATGAAAAAATATATGGATTTTTTGACTAAATATTTGTTTTTTTTCGAAAGCTATGAATTAATTTAATTTTTATTTTTTGAAAATTTCTTTTCCATTAAAGTAAAATGCTTGTTTTAATTTGAGCTATTCTCAATCAAATCAATCAAATAGAATAATTTCTTACGACTAGCCTTTACCATGTTTGAATTGGTATGGAATTATATTAATAGTAATTACCATAAAATATATGTACGTAAGAAGAATATTGATCATAACACATTTAATATTTAACTAACATAACAATAGATATTAAAATGTATTTTCTTAAGTCACTTTCCTTTCAGCCTAAAAGAAGTTTTCAAATAAAAACTACTTATCCTATTCAAAATTTTTATTATCCGCCTGAACTCCAACGACTTTGCCATTTCCTTTCCTCACACACCGGCATCAAAAATCAATAATATAATCGCTAAAAGCTGAGCTAACCGACGGACATGCTTTGCTCGCTATATTCTTGTAGAGCAGGGTCGAGCAAGTTCGCTTGAAAACACCATTTTTACATAATTAAATAACCTCGCACAATTTTCTGCTTTTGAAAACGAATATGGTAGGTATGAATAGTTGCCGTGTTCGACGATGTGTGTCTTTAATTTTTACCTGTATACTTCGCCTGGTTATTTGCTTTTTTTGCGCTTACCCTTCTATTTATTTTTACAATCCTTTATTTGAATGTGTGTATTTATCTGTTTGTGTATAATGTATTAAATTTGATAGCGCAAACTTTAGCGATTCCCAAAGCCCAATGTTTCAAAATAGATTAGATATTGTATGAGAGTTGTATTGCATGAAATGGAAATTATTTGTAGAAAAGTCACTTTGATTGCAAGTTATGTAATTATAACTACAACCGATTTGTTTAACATTATGGTCAACTGTTGAGTTAGTTAGTAATTCAATTACCAAATAATATTCATATTACAAAATTAGATTTATTTAAAATTCTTGGTTTAGCGCCGCTAAACCTGCTAACTATGAGGCATCGCAACAAGTTCGATACTTGAGACAGCATATGCAGTTTCATTTCTATTCCGACATTGTTTTTCATTCATATTTATTTAGTGTAGGTACTGTGTTGCCGTTAGGGATGCCAGATTTGAAACATTTCTGCGCGGGACAAAAAAATATTTAAGTGAATGAAAAACAAAATTGTTCTTTAGTTTAAAAACATTCTTTTATTTCAACATAATATTGATTTACTTCCTTAGTGTAATTTAATAAATAAATAGAAATATTTATAATATTATTATTATAATATTAATTATTATTCAATTTGTTACACTTTTTTTCACTATTATTAATTATTTGGAAACAAATAATTATAACAAAACAAAACTAAACCGACGACGGGCGGCTGCGTAACGCCGAACTTATCAACTCGCACTCAAATGAGTACGAACTCAACACAAAAGAGAGAACAAAAAAAAGTGCAACAATACAGCTCGTTAACGAAGCTGTAGCCGCGGCTGCTCAGCTGGGCTGGGTTCTTTTGGAAGAATTTGTTTATTGTAAATTATAACAATGTTGATTGATTTATAAAATCAATCAAATTGCTACAATTTGGAAATATGTTATTGCAAGTACCTACAGTGGGGTACGTTGCAATGAAAATGGGCGCCAGGAATTTTTTTTTGAAAACCGAAAAAGAAAATTCCAAAACTCTTTGCGATGAGTGAAGCGATTAAAAAAAGACAACACAACAACCGTTTGGTTTTTAAATTTTATATTTATTCTTTGGGAAACTGTGGGATTGAAGATTCCTGGATTAAAACCCAAAATGTTTTCAAAATAAAAGTAAACTAATTACAAAAAAAAAATGAAATAAAAAAAAGCAAATAACAAAAGAAAATGGGCTTTTAACACCGGACGCGTCCCGACATATATACATATATACTTAAAACAACAAAGGAATAAAGAAATGAACTACTTAGCTTTTGTTTCCTTCCTATTTTCCTCTTATCCACAATCCTCACACCTCGATCCTCGACTCGTAGTTTTCTTTCTAATTTCCTCGATTTCCTATATCCTTCTTCTCAATCTTTCTTTCTCCTTTTTAAAATTCCTCGAACTTTTTATTCAATTTATCTTGTCGCTTGTAGGGCTCTATCAAGAGTGCCTTCCAAGCTAATTCCCATCTTTATCCTGCCTCCCTCGTCCATTCTAGTCACACACACATTCATCCAGCACAAGCATCCGTTTTCGTGATTGTCGGTCACGGTATCGCGGCTTCCTGGAAGCTTTACTCTCATCAGTAAAGCCGCCGTTATTGACCCTCAGTGAAACTTTACTTTCACACACACAAACACGGTTTCGACAAGTTGTTGGATGAGTTTCCAAAACTTGCCGAAACGTAATGGACGAGTTACGACCCCTTCTCAACTATTCTTATTTTCGAGGAAGATTAAAGAAAAATAAAAATCCAGAAGAAGTCTTGACTAGGCATTTTCCTATTACTATTAATTTATGCGCGAGATTCGAAGTGTGAATTTCGTACCAAACATGAACCTACATTAAATTAAAAACGCGGAGTTAAAAACCCATTTTCTACATACATAATTTAGTAAATTTACGTTACGAATTAAAACTTTAAAACCAAAAAATATGTTCTTGTTGCTGTCAAAGTAAGGATCCGCCTGACCTCATACTTCTTCGGCTCATCCGCCGGCATTTTCGACCTTGTCGAAAGAACTCGTTCTTGTTCTCGATCTTGATCACCTGCTTTTGTTGCTTTTGCAAAATAAAGGCTAGGTACACCTGTGGTTGATGAGACCATGGTTGCCCTCAACTTTGCCGATATTTTGCAGCTACAACTAAGGAAAAAGAAAACAGCCAAAGGCTGGTTTTTGTTGTGGTAAAATTTAACGTAACAAATCCCACCCTTACCTCCCAAGAAATGTGTTTACTTTTCAAGAAAAGCAAACCATTTCTTAAGGCTCAGCCAGGGGTAGACAACAACAACGAAGGATTACCATCATTACATTTAAAAGAGAAAAAAAAGAAGAAAAAATATCATTAATGTGGCACATTAAAATTAAACAAAAATGACAATGAACAACAAAAAACTACTAAAACAAAAGAGACTGGTTTTCCGATACATACGCACGGAGCGTAGTCTTTATAATTTGGTTTATCCGTTCCGCCGGATTCGTCTGCGGATGATAATTCGCCGTAAACCGAAGTTGTGACCCGTACGCTTCGCTAAGCGTTTTCTGTTCCTTGCCACGGAACTGGGGACCGTTGTCACAGACGATCCACTTAGGAATCCCGAAAAGAAGAAACACGTTTTCTTCCAACTCCCGACATACCGCTTTCGCCGTTGCGGACCGTAACGCGAACAACAAGGGGAATTTAGTGAAATAGTCAACGAGCGTTAAAATATACACGCACCCTCGCGACGATTTTGGTAATGGACCCACCAAGTCCACGCAAATCATTTCCCACGGTTGGGAATTTCCTACTCTTTCGGTCATTAGACCAGCTGGTTTTTCATTCACCAGTTTCACGCTTTGGCAAATTTTACAATTCCTAACATACCTCGTAATATCACTCCTCATTTTGGGCCAGTAATACTTTTCTGCTATCCTAGCAAAAGTTTTCTTAACGCCCATGTGTCCTGAAAGTGAAGCATCATGGCACTCGTTAAGGATTCTAGTCCTATCATTTTTCCCTAACACGAACTTCCACTCCTCACCATTATTATGAACAACTATATGGTTCAACCTAGCATGTTTATAGAGCTGCCCAGCCCATTCTTAACTCGCCAAGATGGGTATTCTAACGGGCTCTTTTCTACCTGTGATTTCATTTTAATCACCCAATGGTCCAAATCCGCCTCAGAGACACCGGCTACTTCTGGAACTCCTCGCGACAATATATCACGAACGACATGTTCTTTCGATGAATGATTTTGAAATCAAATTGTTGGAGCCGAATGGCCCAACGAGCTAATCTATCCTGCGGATCCTCAAGGTTGCTTAGCCAGACCAAAGAGTGGTGATCAGTTACGACTGTAAATCGAACACCTTCGAGATACGGCCGCAACTTTTCAATCGCCCAAAGGACCGCTAAACATTCTTTTTCGGTCGTAGAGTAATTCCTTTCATTCCTATTCAATGACCGACTTAAATAACAAATGGCTTTTTCGCCATCCTCAAACTCCTGAGATTATACGGCTCCGATGCCATAGTCCGACACATCTGTTTGTACAACAAACGGCCTTGAAAATCCGGACATGTTAGAATCGGTGCCGTAATCAAACACTCTTTGGCTTTCCTAAAACTCTCCTCAAATTCTTGTGTCCACTCAAATTTCTTATCTTTCTTTAAGAGATCGGTAAGAGGCCTAACTAAAATTGCAAAATTTGGTACAAACCTACGGTACCACGAAATTGTCCCTACAAAACTCCTAATTTCCTTCACATTTTTCGGTGCATGAATTATAATCATGCTTTCCACTTTTTCCGGGTCAACATGAAGCCTGTTCCTATCAACTACGTAACCTAGAAATTTTAAATAAGGCCTACACTTTTCCCTACCTACTTTTAAACCCGCTTCTCCTAACCTTTTAAAAACTTCTTTTAAAATTTCTAAGTGCCTATCGAAAGAATCGGTGACGCTGATAATGTCATCCAAGTACACAAAGACGAATGGTTCTAGATCAGGACCCAGAACATTGTCAATAAACCTTTGCCAAGTTGCCAGGGAATTGTGCAAGCCGAATGACATCCTGCAAAATTGAAACAGGCCACGCCCTGGCACGGTAAAGGCTGTGTACTTGCGCGATTCTTTCTCCATTGAAATCTGCCAATAAGCAGATTTAATATCTAACGAAGACAAGTACTTCGCGTTTCGAAGCTTGTGTAAGATCGCCGAAATAAAGGGAAGTGGATAAGCATCTCTATCAGTAACCTCGTTTAACTTCCTATAGTCAAATCAGAACCGATAATTGCCATCTTTCTTCTTAACCAGAAGAATCGGTGATGCCCAAGGACTCTTCGACTTTTCGATCACTCCAGCTTCCAACATCTCCTGGAGCTCCTGATCGATATGTCTCTGAATCGCTGGCGAAACAGGTAATATCGTTGTTTTATCGGTTCTGCAGACGTCCTAATCTTGTGCTCAACTAAATTAGTGCACGCTAAACCTTCGGTCATTGATTTAAAAAGTTCTCCTAACACTAGTTCTAACTTCCTATTTTCAAAATCGTTCAAATCCGATTTTGCCCTAATCGCTACCATGTCTGTCATCGAAGCCAATCTCTCTTGGCTCGAAAAATTCCACACTCCTGATTTCAAATCCGTGATTATGCCCGATAGTTCCCAAAAATTGGCACCTAATATCAATTGGTGTGGAAGATTCGGAATGACCAGACATTCTATCAAAAAGGGTTTGTTCTCAACCTTCACTAGTAGAGAAACAAATCCAGCTACACCTACACCTGCTCCAGCTCCATCTGACCCAACACTACTCTTTCCTAACCAAAGCCGTCACTCTTTAAAAATGTCATCACCCACAATGGTAGGAGAGGCTCCTGAATCAAGCAACCCCAAAAACTTGATTCCATAAATCCTAACTCCTAAACCCACAACCGAAACAACGTTTCTGAACGGTACATCTCGAAGCTATATGCTCTTCATTGCTACATTTATAACACCTTACCGACTGCCTAAATGGATTTTCAGAAATTGGACCAACAGCCGCTACTCGGTGTTGTCCAGACGAACTTGGTTTGTGACCGCACTCCAACAAATGTTTGACTCTAGAAGGTGGGGTAAAACTATCTACGTTCACCTTAAGCGTATCTAATTCCGTACCTAAGATAGCAAGTTCCTTAACCTTCTTTGGTTTGGCACTAGCTATCTGAACCTGATAAAAGGGATCTATGTTTTTCGTCAATATAGCAAGCATCCTTCCCTCTGACAAAGGTTCCGTTAATCTTCGAAACAATGTTCTCATCGTAGTAAGATAAGCGCCGAAAGTTTCTTACTTTCCCTGCGAACGCCGATTAATCTCCTTCAACAAGAGATCATCGTTATTCGCATGGAAGGAACTCCGCTTTGAGTTCCCTGATGAGTTCCTGCCATTCCTCTAAATCTTCCCTAACTGACCTAAACCACATACTAAGTGCCCTACCAACCAAAAGGTCTGAAGAGGATTTAAAAAGGTGGTTTTCAGGAACATCGTTAGCCAAACGAAGTTTGTCCACTCTTTCCAGGAATGAATTTACTGATGCTCCACTTGAGTCACCAGTAAACTTCACCCCCCATCATGACCATTTGTTCAACAGAAGTGTCATACCTATCGACCCTATTGCCTATTGGAACCCTAACTGATATATCACTGCCTGAAGGATTACTGTCACCACCCCTCGGTTCAGTCAATGATCCTCCGGCCAATCCTAACGCAGACCGTCCACTACAAGGAGTCTGACCAACTTGTACCCAAAGTTGGGTTTGAATATTAAGTGGAGTTTTTTCTTTTCCCACTTCCTCTTCCCTATCGCTATTCTCACTATCTCCAGTGAGATCTCCTAATAAACACAAAACCTTGTTCCGAAGTGAACTCACTTCATCTTCGGCCTCACAAGGTGTAGCCCTACTTACCATCTATGAAAAGAAACCTTCCAAATCAAAAGGAAAACACAATGATTTTTAGAGTGGAAAACTATATAAAAAACCACTAACCATCTTTATTCAATTGTATAATCCTGCGACCGTCCTTCTTGCGACTTATAATAAGACTGAACAAAAACTATAAAACGTTTAATGGGTTTCGTTCGCAGAACGAACGCCTTACCTTCGTTAAGTTATTTATTATATATATATATAAGTTTTGTTTACCTTCTATTTATTTCTAGAAGCATCGACTGCTGAGGTTGTAAATCTCACGCAATTCGATACAGTCCCGGCGAAAACCTACGGTTTTCCTACCCTTTCTCTTTTTATTTTATATGATTACCCTGCTTTAAATAATCTTAGATATACATAATATATTAATATAATAAATTGTTATAATCATATTATTCTTCCTCCATCGGAATCATGGAAATCTTTTGCACCGGCCTTGTCAGTTGATTGGTCGCTGTTTGAATAACAACGCTTCGTACCAAACCATCCCTGCTCGGAATGAGTTGTGAAATCCGACCCATTGCCCATGCTGAAGGTGGGAAGTTTTCACTCTTTATGATGCATAGCTGTCCTATCCTGAGACCATATTTCTCCCTGCGCCATTTTTTCCTTCCATATAGAGTAGAAAGATATTCTTCTTTCCACCTAGCCCAAAAATGTTCGATCATCGTCTTCCGCTCTCTCCACAGCTTAAGCCCCTTCGTGTCTGGTAGCTCATTGGTCGCAAATGGCAATGGTAGCACAAGTGGTTCACCTATCAGAAAGTGTCCCGGCGTTAACGCCTGCAAGTCGTTCGGGTCGTCACTCAACGGATGTAGCGGCTTTGAATTTAAAATTGCTTCTATACCTGTAAGTAGAGTTAGAAATTGTTCATATGCTAGTACCTTCATGCCTACGATTCTTGTCAAATGATACTTCATTGACTTCACCGCAGCTTCATAGATGCTACATTGGTGTGGCGCCGCATAAATTTCATTTCTGTAAATTAAAAATACAAATGTTCAAAGGTTTCCTTCACGAGCCAACGCTCTTTAGCCTTCCGTAATTCTTTCGCTGCACCAACAAAGGCTGTGCCATTGTCAATATATAGCCTTTGACACCTTCCCCTGCGCGCTATGAACCTTTCGTGACATGCAATGAAAGCATACGATGTAAGATCCGAGACCAAATCAAAATGCACTGCCCTAGTTTTGAGAAAAACAAAGACAGAAACCCAACATTTCTGCTTTATAATTTGTTCTCCTGCCCGATTTATCATTTTTATATCGAAAGGACCTGCATAATCTACCCCTGTGTGTAAAAAAGCCTTTCCTGCAGTTACCCTCTCTGAGGGTAAGTCAGACATCAATTGCATTTCAAAGCGATGGTTGTATCTCACACAAACCACACACTTGTGCAAGAAACTCCTTAGATCACTCCTAACCTTCGGTATCCAGAATCTCTGGCGTAAGTATTGCATCATAACTTGCACCCCGCCATGTTTTGTTGCTCTATGAGCACTATCCAAAATCAACCAAGCTAATCGCGAACCACACGGTACGATAGCAGGATGCCTTCTTTCATATTCCATCTCTGCTCTTTCTAACCTTCCCCCGACCCTTAAGATCTTCTTTCCATCCAAAATCGGGTTTAAGATTGAATCCTGCTCTTTTCAGAAAGACATTTGTCTTTCCCTATGCAAGAAATCTCCTTTGCATAGTATTTTTCCTGTTCCTTCTTTAGTAGATAATCAATTGCTCCAATCTTCTCTTCAGAAGATGGTTGATCCACTACTCCTGCGCAATCTTTCCTGTCTACCTTCTTTTCTAGTTGCCGTCGAAAGTATCTCGGTTTTCCTTCATCCTGCTTCAGTTTCTTTATATTTGCTCTAATAGTATGGATAAATCAGAATGTAAAACTTATTATATTAATGGCCTTTTCCAAAGAGGATGCATACTCAATTATTGGAATCCCTCGTCCTGACCCCTTCACGTATATAGATAATGGACCGAAAACAAGACACACAAAACATTTCTGCTGTATATTGCTCTCTTCTTTGTTCTTAAATGTAAATTGTGCTTTATTTAATTTTGACTTAACTTCACTCTTCGAAGTGCTAACTACATTTATAATTTTATTTTTAATTCATATTAATTAATGTAATTAATATTAAATTTTGTTTTTTAAAATCTTTCTTGAGTGAGTAAACTGTATTGTAATTGTATCCCATTTATCTAACTAAAATGATTTGCATATTTTTGTGTTAATAAAGTTCCCCTGAAGAAGGCAGCAACCCCTGCTGAAACGTTGGGAAAGTTAATGTAACGTAATTGTTTCATTGCTTAAACTATAGTGACCAAAAAGCCGACGGAAAACTATAATTCCAATAATCAAAAAAAAGTATATAGATAATGGTTCTGTGAACCTTATCATCATGTGTACCTTCATCTCATCCCTCCCCCCATCTGAAACATTTGGCAAAAACTTTTCAGATGACCAGGATGATCGCTGCTGATTCCAGATAAATTAAATAATTTTGGAATTGAATAAATGTAAAGTCTATGTATATATATATATATATATTTCCAACAAAGGCACGAAAGAATAAATCAAAAATTACACCACCTCTTTGTTTGATAGAATTCTTTATTACTGTCCTCTCGTTAAGTTTGAAAGTCATTTTGTATCTTCTTATTACTTTTGGAATGTGGAATGTGGAACGTATTCCACAACTCCAAGTAATGTTTGCTTTACTTATTTTAATATATGATGAGTTTCTTGTACATTCGTACAGCTGCTTTGAAAGCCACTCCGGACCATGCAGCCACAAATTGTTGTCAATCAACAAATGTGGTCGATCGCCCCTGCTCAAAAGATCTGCTGATTTTTCCTTCGTACCAACATGCCTCCACCTTTTGACTTCCGTATCAGCCTGTATGGATGCAACCCGATTTGCCACAAATGTTTTTAAATCACATGGCAATTTATTAATCCAATGCAATGTGAAAAGTGAATCCGTCCAGAGATTATACTTCGCATCTTTCCATTCCATTGATTTCATAACCTCTACTACTAACCTTCCTAGAAGCTCAGCCGCCGCTAGCTTCAACCTTGGAATGGTTATTGTCTTAAGAGGTGCGACACGCGTTTTTGCTGTCAAAAGACTAGCTGACATTTTTTCGTTCGGACCTATCGTCCTTACGTAAATCACTGCTCCGTATGCTCTTTCGTATGCATCTGAAAAACCATGTATTTCCTTTCTTATACCTTCCGCTGTTCCTATCCATCGATCAATCTTAACCTTTTCTAAGATTTTTGTTTCCTTCCATTCATCTTCCCATCTGTTTTCTATTTCCTTCGGTAATCTCTCATCCCAGTCGACGTTTAGTCGCCATATATCTTGAAAAAGAATTTTTCCTACTATCGTTATGGGTGCTATAAATCCATTAGGATCATAAAGCTGAGCCACGCAACTTACTATCTTTCTTTTTGTCATTGCCTGCTCATTCACTGGTGTTTTCACCACAAATGTGAACTGATCCTTTTCTAATAGCCATTTAATGCCTAATATTGAAGATTTCTCATCATCTTCAAACAAAATTGAGTCCTGTTCATTTCCATTTCCTGAGCTCAAACCCTGCATCCTTCAATACTTGATCGATTTCTTTCGATAACTCGATCGCCTTCTGTTCAGAATCAGCACCTGTGGTGCAGTCATCCATATAGAAATCCTCAATTATAGCTTTTGCTGCATCGGGAAATTCATGTTCTGCATCTTTTGCACATTATATTAATGCTCGAACAGCATTATGTGCGGAAGACGTCAAAGGTAACTACTGTGAGCCAATATTCCTTCAACCTGTCATTGGGATTGGATTTTCCCTCCAAAATATTATTTGCAAGTCCCACTGTTCTCGTGCAACCTTCACCATGCGGAACATCATCTTGATGTCTGCACTTATCGCTACTCGATTCCTTCTGAAGCGCATCAGAATCTCATGTAGATCCTTTTGCAACATTTCACCTAACATTTGCACTTCGTTAAGTGAAATACCCTTCATTGTCCTGCAGCTAGCGTTGAATACGACCCTAACCTTCCTTGTGACACAGTGGTGCGGTATGTGATATACAACTCTGCTGTGAGTCACACCAGTCACTGGTGTCATGTGACCCATTCTTTCATATTCCCTCATGAAATCAATATATTTTTGTTTTATTCCTAAATAATTCTGTAATTTCCCTTCCAAAACTAAAAACCTTCGTTTTGCTACAATTTCTGAGCTATCGATCTCCCCTGCTGATTCCTTTAAAGGAATTGTGACAATAAACCTACCAGAATCATCACGTGAATACGTATTGATGAAATTCTGTTCTACCTGTTCTTGCTCCTTTGATCTGTTTGATAACAACTCAATGTCATCTAACTGCCATAATCGTTTGAGGGATTCATGCAGTTGGTTATTATCTATTGATATAATATTCAATCCCTGCTCTGTTTTGCTTATTGCTTTTCCTTCAAATTCCCCGAAAACAACTTTTCCAAACAATATTTGAATGCACAATGTTCCACTTGCTTGTCTGTCTAAAATAGACAAAGAAGATGCCGCCGCAAATCTGCAACCTAGCAATAGGTCCACGAGACCAGCCTTCCAAAACTCAGGGTCGGCCAATGGCCGCCCTAAAATATCCATCTTTGGCCTTTCCAAATCGTGTGTAGGCACAATTGGTTGCCATTTATTATCCTGCGGTAGTATATAGAATTCTTGCTCTATTGCGTCCTGCGAGTTAAACCATGGGCTTACCTTGAGCGTAGTTTTATATTTAATGTGAAAGGGTTCACCTTCCACTCCAATCAACCTGCGTGTAACCGCTGTTTTACTTACTTAAGGTGGCGCTACAGTCCGGGGCGGACCTGTGCCTCAACCAACATGCGTCTCCAGCCAGCTCGGTCTCTAGCTAGCTGTCTCCAGTTTCGCACGCCAAGTTGGTTGAGGTCCTCACCCACCTGAGTGCGCCACCTGAGTCGCGGTCTTCCTCTACTGCGCCGTCCCTCGGGATTGGATTCGAAGACCTTCCGGGCTGGAGCGTTGATGTCCATTCGCTCTACATGACCCAGCCATCTAAGCCGTTGGACTTTTATTCTGCTAACTAGGTCAGTGTCGCTGTACAGCCCGTACAGTTTGTCGTTATATCTTCTCCTCCATTCTCCATCTATACGTACGGGACCAAAAATCACCCGAAGAATTTTCCTCTCGAAGCATCCTAAGACGTTCTCATCTTTCTTTGACAGGGTCCAGGCCTCAGCACCATAAATGAGAACCGGGATAATGAGTGTCTTATAGATGATGATTTTAGATGCTCGAGAGAGGACTTTACTTCTCAATTGCCTTCTAAGTCCAAAGAAGCAGCGATTTGCAAGAGTTATTCTTCGTTTGATTTCAGCGCTGGTGTCGTTGTCTGTGTTTATAGCGGTGCCTAGGTAGACAAAGTCCTTAACTACCTCGAAGTTATAGCTGTCCATGGTGACGTTTTGTCCAAGACGTCGTTGTTCAATGTCCTTTTTTGATGACAGCATATACTTGGTCTTGCCCTCATTGACCACTAAACCCATCTTCTTCGCTTCCGTTGCAATGCTCAAAAACGCTCCACTGACATCACGCTTTGATCTTCCAATTATGTCAATATCATCTGCGTATCCGAGTAATTGGATGGACCTTTGGAAGATTGTGCCTCTAGTGTTGACGGTTGAGTTTTGCACAATTCTTTCCAGAACGATGTTGAAGAAGTCGCATGACAGTGCATCGCCTTGTCTAAAACCTTTTTTGACATCAAATGCATCGGTGAGATCTTTTCCGACCTTGATGGAGCAGCGTGCATTCTCCATCGTCATTCTGCACAAACGGATAAGTTTGGCAGGGATGCCAAAACTAGACATTGCTCTGTAGAGCTCTTCCCTATGGATGCTGTCATACGCGGCTTTAAAATCGATAAAGAGATGGTGGGTATCGATTTGAAGCTCCTGGGTTTTTTCCAAGATCTGCCGTAATGTGAATATTTGATCGATAGTGGACTTTCCTGGTCTGAAGCCACACTGATAAGGACCTATCATGTTGTTGACGAACGGCTTCAGACGATCACATAATACGGCAGAAAGGATCTTATATGCAATGTTAAGGAGACTGATCCCTCTGTAGTTGGCGCAATTTAAAGGGTCTCCTTTTTTATGTACCGGGCAAACTATGCTGAGATTCCACTCATCGGGCATGCTTTCTTCCGACCATATTTTGCAGATGAGTTGGTGCATGCTCCCTACCAAGTCATCGCCTGCTGCTTTAAATAGTTCGGCCGCTATGCCGTCAGCTCCAGCAGCTTTGTTTGACTTCAGTTTAGATATAGCCATCTTCACTTCGTCTAGGTCGGGTAGGCGGAATTGTTGATCTGCGTCGCCTAGGTTGAGTGGTTCTATCTCCCTTACAGCGGAATTCGGTTCGTCATCGCCGTTATATAATTTGGAGAAGTGGTCTTTCCATATTCTCAACATAGACTGCGGTTCTACTATGATGTTCCCCTGATCGTCTTTACAGGCTTCGGTTCGTGGCTGGTACCCTTGGGAGGTTTTTTTTACCTTTTGGTAAAACTTACGAACCTCATTCCTGTTGTAACATCCCTCTATCTCCTCGATCGCGCGCTTCTCGTGCTCTCTTTTTTTCCATCTAAGAAGCCGGTGTTCCTCTCTCCTCTTCTGCTCGTAGAGCTCGCGAGCAGCTCTGGTCCTTCTGTGCAGCGCCGTTTTGTATGCCTCTTGTTTCGCTGCGTGCGCTTGCCGGCATTATTCGTCAAACCAGGGGTTTCGCTGTTGTGGTCGTGTGAAACCTAGCACTTCAGAGGCGGCATCTCTGATGGCTGCAAGGCAATGTTGCCACTGGTTATCAATGCTTAATGCAGGCAGCATAGGACTCCTTAAGAGGTTACTAGAGACTCGATCGGAAAAGGACATGGCAGTCTCTTGCGATTGTAGCCGTCTTACGTCGAAACTTCTCACAGTACTTCCTTGTTTTGGCTTGGTACGGGATATCCGTAGTCGTACCTTGGCTACAACGAGGTAGTGGTCCGAGTCAATGTTGGCCCCTCGGAATGTTCGGATATCCTGTATACTGGAGAAGTGTCGTGCGTCGATCGCAATGTGGTCAATCTGGTTGACGGTTGATTGATCAGGAGATTTCCATGTCCCCTTGTGGACATTGAGATGTGTGAACTGCGTACTAGCTACCAGAACGTCTCGCCCCGCAGCGAAATCGATCAGCCTGAATCCGTTGTCGGAGGTGGTGTCGTGCAGGCTGTATCTCCCGATTGTGCCACCAAAGATGTCTTCTCTTCCTAGCTTGGCATTAAAATCTCCTAAGACAATTTTAATGTCATAGCCAGGGCACTGCTCATAAGTCTTGCCCAAGAGCTCGAAGAATATGTCTTTGGTGTCTTCATCTTTCTCCTCTGTTGGGGCATGCGCGCATATTAGGCTTATGTTGGCGAATTTAGCCTTGATGCGGATTGTCGTGATGCGCTCGCTCACACTGTTGAAACTCAAGACTTTTTGCCTGAGTCTAGTTCCAACAACAAATCCACACCCAAATAGACGCTGCCTTTGTTCTCGGTAGCAGTCGCCGTAGTATACATCGCAGTCTTTCAGTTTGCGTTTGCCCGGTCCATCCCATCGCACTTCTTGGATGGCGGTAATATCTGCCTTGCAGCAGTTAAGGGCTTCCGCTAATTGTTCGGCTGCACGTGGTCTGTTAAGGGACCTAACATTCCACGTACAGATCCGAAGTTCGTTGTCCTTATTTCGTTTGCTTGGGTTGTCAACAGTGAATCCGTCCGTATCCGAGGCTTGTTGGTGCTTCGCAACTAGACAATTTTTACGTGGTCAGGAAGTCACCCCGACGGCACAACCCCCAACCTGGAGGGCCAGATCCTTAGTATAACTCCAAGGACGGGGAGCCGGATAAACCGCTCCTTATAGGCCTGGGCTCCGAATAAGTCGTAGAAGCCCTATAAGGTGTTCACTAAGTAGTTCAACCTTACTGGAACTTATCCGCTGCCGTCTGGATAAGGAGAGATGCCTTAGTGGAAACACCTCTCCCCCCCTCTCTCGTTTGCTGCCGCCAACAACTTTCCACTGGGGTTAGAACCCAATCTCCAGTTGAGGTACTAGGAACCCGATGTTCACCGCGGGGAGGTGAGAGTAGGAGTTGATAGACAGAGGTGGGTTTTGAGAAAAACCTGTGGACGCTTGTGTCCTCTTGAATGCACATGTCTACCATTTGAACATCCGCTGTTTTACTTAGCGATAACCTGCTTTGCAACTGATGGCTTATTAGATTAGGCTGTGCACCTGTGTCTATAAGTGCACGTATGGGACCATATTTTCTGCCATCTAGTTCGACTCTCACCTGAGCCGTTGGCATCAAAGAAAATCTTCCCTCTAAAAAACAATTAAAAGAATTCGAATAAGTTTTAATTTTACCTTTATTGATATTTTTTCTTTTAAAATCATTCCAAGAATCAACCTCGTCTGATTCTGAGAAATCGTCCATCAAACCTGCTCCCTGCTTTTCACCATCCGAGCGCGTCCGTTTTGCAGACCATGGCGCTAGGCAATCTGCCTTCTTCTTCATATCTACCTGTGGTGCATTCTTCCGCTTCCTGCTATCCTGTACGTTTAAGACTGTGGCCTCAGCCTTCCCAAGCACCTTCATTGGGCACAACACGCTGTTATGTGATGGCCTACCAGGACATTTCAGACAAGGCCCCTGAAAGCAATCACGTATAACGTGTCCCGTCTTCAGGCAGTTTGGGCATAACTGCTTCTCATGGACGAAGTCCTGCCTGCCCTTAGATTTAGGGCATTGAAGTCTGGACAACACCACAATGGATGTTCCATTGACCTGCACAAATGGCACGGCCGTTTTTTGACATCTGCCTGCTTCTGCTTCATGCTTGGGGTGACCATGTTGCCCCGTCCTTTGGCGCCTGCTGAACAGCTTCCTTTCTTCTGTTGTCCATTGCACTTCCGAGCGCTTCAGCCCGCTTGTCCAGGAACAGACAGAATTCCTTCGCAGTCGGCAACTCGGTTGTGACCGATTCTTCCCATTTGCAAGCTGTCTCGAAAGCAGTCGAAAGAACTGCCTCAAAAGCTCCCTGCATGTAGCATACTTTTTATTATACACCTCTTCCATGCCTCATAATAGTTTTGGTCGGAGAGCTGCCATTCTCCGAGCGCATTCTTAGCCCTGCCGGTATAAGCGATGCCTTCAAGTATGAAAACTTATATGCCGGCGCAATCTTATCGTTATCGTGCACAGCAGCTACAAAACGATCACGGAAATCCTGCCATCTTGTGTAACTGCCGTCAAATTCACCCCACGTATTCCTCTCGTGCTGGGAAAAAGGCATGTTCACCTGCACAGCGATAGGGGCGCATCCCTTGCTCCTGCTTTGGCTGCAACTAGCTGGCCAATCCTGCTTTTCAAGCTAGTGCATGCTTGGAAGAATTCTACTTCGGCTTCTACACTCTTCCTCTCTATCTCCAAGCTCACCAAAAGGTCATTCTTTTGAGCAAGTATCCCTTCGCTTATCTGCATTTGCTGCCATGCTTCCTTCAGTGCCTCAAGTCTTACCTCGAGCTCTTCCTGCGATGACTCCTAGAACCCATCCATTTTAGTGTACGACAGCATCCTGCTCACTGTATGCTGCCTTTTTCGAACAAATACTCATGATTCGCACCTTCCACTTTAATCTGTGTTTTTTCTCTAAAAAAATTAAAAATATTTTACTTTGTACATAAACAATATTGTCTCAATCCGATTGCAGTAGATAATTAAAAAATAAATATATTTCCCACTATGCAAATCGTCTGAGATTACTTAGGTGTCATGCTACTGTTTGTGCCGTTGCTATTGCTTGTTATTATTTATTTTGTTTTTATTTGTTACCCCTTATAGAAAAGAAATTGGCGATCACAGAAGTACTCCGTAGTAGGTACTAAAAAAAAATATATTCCCAGTATACGGATTTCTGTGATTGCCCTGCAGTAATATATCAATTGTGTTGACGATTACCCCTATCTACGTAAACCAAAAAATTGTTCATACAGATTCGTCTGTATTTATTTTTGTATCCTCTTACAATTGGCGATCACAGAAGTACTCCGCAGTAGGTATTAAAAAAAAATATGTTTCCCAGTATACGGATTTCTGTGATTGCCCTGCAATAAAATATCAATTGTGTTGACGATTACCCCCACCTACGTAAACCAAAAAAATTGTTCATACAGGCTGCCTGCAATCACCGCAACTCGGGCTACTGTACTTTGAGTTCCTCCGGCTGCCTGCAATCATGGCAACTCGTACTATTGTACTTTTGAGTTCCTCCGGCTGTCATATACCTTCTCCTCTCCCTCTTTCCACTCAGCCGCACGCCTGCGCCTGATTGCCTGCTCTTCCTTCCAAAATATACGCTATATACTACGCTCATTTATGTGTGCTCATGCACACGTCTCCTTCCATCCCTTCGCACATGCGCACAAACAGCGCCAGCCTACCTAACCAGATATATACCACACACAATCTACTTGGCGGCTGGCGAAGGAGAAAAGAAAGAACCAAGAGAAAAATAAAGATAACCCTCCGCGCAAGCAGATACATACACACAACACAATTTGATGCAAAGAAAAAAAAATAAAATAAAAATAACTATACCACAACAGCACAGCACGGCACAAAACACCAAACAAAATATGGAAAACAATATATACCTTCTTTTTCTTGTTTAACGTATGTATAAAATACTTTATTTTTGTTGTTGCAATATGTTGAAATAATAATACGACTGCGCGCACCGACTAATAAACATCAACTGAAGACTGAACGAAAATTCCAGTTCAGAGTTCATGTTCCTGCTTGCACATAATCACTTATGTATTTGTGATGGTAGTCGCTCTGACTATTGCCATCTTCCTTCCTCTTTAGCCACGGCACATAGGCCAGTGGCATTTTCGAGCTTGTGTCTGTTGCAGTGTTGGGACCTCGCAGAAGCAAAAGAGTGGTAGAAATGATGTCAAAAAGGTGGTAGAAAAGTGGTAGAAATTAAAACCCATTCGTATGTAGTAAATCTTATATTCAAAAACTTATTAAAAAATACAAAAAAATAAATAAACAATAATTCAGTTCTTTAAGTTTCAAATATCACAATTCACAATAATTAAATTAGTTAGAAAAACTTAAAATTATTTTTTGCTATATAGACCGCCGGAAAATTTAAATTTTGAAGCATATTTCAGTAATGCTTCCGGAGAATTAAAATTCTGAAAATTTACTGAAGTTTCCCTTGCAGCCAAAATGTTGTGAACGGTTGTAGTTTTTAATTTATTTCTTTTTTCATTTTTTATATTTTTTAAATCTGAAAATTTGCGTTCAGCAGCAGCGCTGCTATGCGGTAAGCAATAAAGCTCCAACATATAAGAAGATATGTTTTCAAAAATTGAATTGTCCATTCCGTCTTTTAAGTTTTTTATCAAAAGCCATTGTTAAACAATGTCATCAGTTTTAAAAATTTGGAGTAATTGATTTTCTTCAATTAATTTTCTCCACTCATTATTAATTAACTCTAGTTCTGAGTTATTTATAGTTGGTGAAAAATGTTTCGTGAGACCTAAAACTGATGGCATTGTTCCATCAATGACGTTTTTCGGGTTTAAATATTTGAAAAATTTTAGTTCATCGTTTGAAAGGTTAAACCTTTCTCCAATTTGAACACATAATTCAATATATAATAGCTGCACATAACTTTTCGTAGTTGCATTACATCTTGTTCAACAATATCATTTTCAAGTAAGTACCTTTCAAAGTAAAGGCCAAAATACATTTGAGAATATGGTAAATAGTTTTCACTGTTTTTTATATTCGTGTTTACATTAACATTTTCTGGTTTTACAAATTTTTTCATTAAATTAAATTTTAATGTAGTCATACTTTCGAATATCAAGTGTATTTTTGTGTTCTCAGATTGAAATGTTTTATTTAACTCGTTTATAATTTTAAGATTTATTGACAAAAAATTTAAATATACTAAATTGTCTTTGTTTTTTAAAAAATTAAAAATTTGTGAAGCCTTAGAAGAAGGTTCTTCAAATGCGAGCAAAATAAAGTAATGAAACAAGGGATCCCACTGCTCTATAATTCGGTTTATGACCATTTCCATTGAAAGCCAACGAGTTTGGCAAACCTTTAAAATTTGGTGTTCATTAACCCCAAGTGCTTTTTGGAAGGTAAAGAAATCCCTTTGTTTTTTCGCACTGTGGCAAAAATAGAAATAGATATCCCTTATTGATTTCTCTATTTGCCCTGGTAAACATTTAGCAGCATAAGTGGAGCACAAACTCAAATTATGGCAGGTACATCCAATGGTAAAAATATTAGGTCTAATATTTTTTAAACGTGAGGCTACACCGCTTAATGAACCCGTCATAACAGCAGCATTGTCTAAAATGATTTAATGTTTCTACAATTTTATTGTAAATTGATTCGGCTGTTGAGTCCTCTAGCTCAAACAACCCAAAAAACTTGTCTCTTACTGACCCCTCAACTGAATGGAAATACCTCACAAGAACAACAAGACACTTTTTTGATGAAACATCAGTGATTTCATCAATTATTAAACTATATTTTTTTAGTCTTTGGTTTTTTACAATGTATATGGACCTAATATAGCTAGTCATAATCATTGATTAAGCTTTTTTTCGGCCGATCAACCGTATTTGTTTCTTGAAGAAACGAATTAATAAGAGCGGGTAGTGAATCCATTTGGCTTAGGGACATGTTATATTTCACGCATTATAAAACTAATCTTAGTTCTCCAATTGGCTTACTATTGTTTGTTAATTTCTTACTAATTATAACATAGAAAGATAACTGAGGTGAAAAAGTGCATGGGAGAGATCCATCATAGCGATTTTATATGCTGTTGTGTTTGTGGAGTGGACGCGTGGAGTTGTAGTCGTATGCGTATGGTAGAAGGTAGAGTTTAATGATAGGTGAACGGTGAGTTGCAAAAAGTGGTAGAATTTGCTTTTTAGGTGGTAGATTTTCATGAACACCAAAAAGTGTTGTCTGTTGTTTCAACAAACTGAAAACCTTCCAGGCTTACATTGTTTTTGCAATGCTGCTCAATTAAAAATAAACAGAAGGAAGGAGAAAAAAAAACGTTTTCATCATTCAAATATATTTATGTGAATGTGAATAACGCTCCATGCAAAATAAGAACTGCTTGTGGACTGTACTTTTTTGTATACAAACAAATTAACTTCAAATTTGGTATACAAATATATTTAAATTCAATAACAAATAAAATTCCTTACTATGATTTGTAGCTTTGTACAAAACTTCCTTCCAGCATCTTCCCTGCAAAATTGGCACAACAACACTCTGCTTTATCCTTTTTTTTAACCCTAGAAAGATAATCTACGTCTGCGGGACGTATGGCACGGGGAAAAATTGTTATATCTTTTCAATTATAAGCCGTATTACATTAGTTTTTTATGTTTGCTCAGGACTAGGTCAGAGCTTGCATGGTAGTAGTAGTAGTAGTAAAATGTGTGATTTTATTAAGCAGAAAATTGATTTACATATTTGTTTTAAAAATTCACAAAGTATAGCATTGGCTTTTGCCGTCAGCCAGAAAAAAGGAGTTTAAATTTATATACAAAAACATAAATGTATTCTAATTATAGTTTTGATGTCAAAAAGAAAATTGAATGAGGTATTCGATCATTTTTAAAAAGCTTGGTTGATAATTTGTTTTCTATAATTCAGCGCCGTGCGGACGAAATTGGACAATGCTGTCCAGTTTTCACCATTGAGAATTAAAATGATATCATCATTGTTGAGGACGTTTTTTCCCCAGAAAGCGCGTCGGATTGTCTGAAGGATAGGGCATCTTCCTAGGAAATGCGTTACATTTTCGGTTTCTTGGAGATTACATAATGTGCACCGAGTGTTGTCGTTTGAGCTGTGTGGTTGGTAATTTAAACGCAGCAATTCCCCTCTGGTTTTGAAAATTAAGGCTATTGTACTGATAGGATATCGATCGTCGAAATAATTGTTCACACCCATGTCGTAATTTAATTGTCCATATAGGATTCGGGACTCACTTTGTTGAGCCGACTCTCCAAATTTTGCAAAAAAGGATGCTTCAATTTTTCCAAGCAAAAGTGGGCATAAAGTTTTCCAATCCTCTATACCTGATTCTAGCAACTGGATGCCATGTTCAAGACCAAGTCGAGTCCACTCTTCAAAGAACTGGGATTTCCTAGAAAGCAGATGTCTAACGATTATGTTAGGTAGCCGATGGTTTGGCAGCTCTATGACTTTAAATATATATTGCAGGTGCATCTTCAATGTGGAGATATAGAGTGGTGCTACTCCTGTTTCTAGGTGCAACATATAGGTAGGTGTATTTTCAGGGAGCCAGAACATTTTTTTAATAAAATATCTTAAAAGTTTTTCTACGTCATCATACTGCTGAAATCCCCATACCTGGCCAGCATAGCATAATATCGATCGCATTACGGCCTCAAATAGTTTAAACTTTGTGCTTGGGGCAATATGCTTCTTGCTTAAGACTCCTTTCCAGTTACAGTTGATAGCTTTTTTTGCTTCGATTAGCCTTGCCTTCAAATGTTTTTGTAGAGATAGTGATGGCGTTATGATTACCCCTAAATATTTATACTCCCTCACCACCTCAAGATCTACATTTTCCCATTTCCATTTTTCTTCTCTTGCATATCGTCCTGTTCCGTTGCGAAATATCATTACCTTCGATTTATTGGTATTAACAGTTAGATTCCATAGGTTACAATATGATTGGAGTTTGTTTATCATTATTTGCAACATATTTGGAGTCTCTGCAAATATGACAACATCATCTGCATATAACAGTGCTTTAATTGTGGCACCGGAAAAACTAATTCCACCAGGTAAAAATGTAGTGAGATCATCTAGGAAAAGAGAAAATAGAACTGGGCTCAGAAGACAGCCTTGTTTAACACCTGATGTCGTGTGGAACCATTCTGATCTTTCTGTTCCATTCCATACCGTTGTTTGGTTGCTCGCATAAAGTCCTTTCAGCGTATTCAACATTTTTGTGGATATACCTAAGCAGCTTAGCTTGTAAAACAATGCATTCCGATCAATTGAATCGAAAGCTGACTTGAAGTCAATGAAGAAAGTGTATAACTTCTTACCTTTCGTTAGGAATGATCTGGCAATACACGTCAAAGAAAATATATTGTCCACCGTTGAATATTCTTTTCTGAAACCAGCCTGATATTCACTTAGCAGATTGTTATCTTGAACCCATAGCGTAAGTCTGTCTAAAATTACACCTGTAAAGATTTTCATGACAGAGTTCATAAGAGATATGCCACGATAGTTTGTTGGTTCGTTTACGTCACCTTTTTTGAAAATTGGGAAAATGATATTCTTTCGGAAGCTTTCCGGAAAGTCATCGCTCATGAAGATGTAGTTGTATGCATCTGTTAGTTTTATTAAAAAGTTTTCTGTAGCGTATTTATAAAATTCATAGGGAACGCGATCGTCTCCTGGAGCTTTGTTGTTGTTGCATCTGTGAAGGACAGTCGCTACTTCTTGAATTGTGAATGCTTGATCCAGAATTTCGTTTTCGATCCAAGGATAAGCTAACTGTATTTGAAAAGGTCTTTCTGCCCTTCCTAGTAATCGTTGAAAATGATCTGCTAATAGACCCGTACTAATTTCAGTTTTCCTAACGAAAGGTATCCCATTTAGTTCTCGCGCTAATTTCCAAAAAGAGCTGCTATCTCTTACTGTGTTCAGTCTTACCATGAGGGAAAGGGAATATTGTTTTTGTTTTTCTTTGCAGAGATTTTTGTAAGCCACATTTGCGTTTTGGTACATCATTTTTGTTGAATTTGAATTAATTGCCCTGACTAGCTTTAGCAGTCTGAAAGATTTGTTCCTAGCTGCTTCACATTCTGCATCAAACCATGGGTCCCTCCAATTCTTTTGCCTACGGTTTGCTTGGAACGGTTGGGCGGCTTGTTCGACACATGCAACCAATAACTCAACACCCCTTATCGATTGAATTTGATCGTCGTTTACAAGGCTCAGACTTGTGTCAAGGCTTGTTTGGTATGACAGCAAAAAACGTTCCTTCCACTGGAGTTTCGGTAAGAGTTTTAGGCTTTCGGTGGGTTGTTCTGAGTCTTTGGTGAATTCACAAGAAATTACCACTGGAAGATGGTCTGAGTATACCAGTTGTTCCACCGTTAAGTCTCTTGTGTACTCGAGCCACTTTCCACGTAAAAGGCAGTAGTCTATTGTGGAGTTGGCAGTTCCTCTGAAAAAGGTGAAGTTACCAGTTTTGTCACTTCTTGTTCTTCCATTCAACATGGTCAGACCAATTGATTCACACATTTCTATAAGTTTTCTCCCATTCGTGTCAAGCGTTGCGTCACATGCTGACCTGTTTGAACTAATTGATAAAGGGGTGAAGTCTGGCGGCATCTGCAGTATCTGCGAGTTCCCAACCCTCGCGTTACAGTCTCCAATTAGCATTAAATTGTCCATGCCTTCTTCTGAAAGGAAATTAAAAAGCTCCGCATACTCATCCATCCATTTGTTACAATTGATATACACTGGTACGATCATAAATTGTTCATTTTTAATAGTCATTTCAACTACTATCCTATCCATTCGTCTTACAAAAAAGCAATTTGTGTATTTCTTAAAAGATTTTCTGATTCCGTAAAGACATCCTTCGCTTGCTCTTCCATGTGTGTAAGTTCTCGTTGCTGGGATCCAATGAAGAACGAATTCAGGAAAAAGATAGTCATAATTTTCTTTTGGGTTCTCGATGAAGGTCTCAAATAACATAAAAATATCGTTTTGTCTAACTTTATCAAAAAAATCTTTAAAGACAGTTTTGTTGGCTAATCCTGATACATTATAAGAACATATTTTACAAGAAATAATATTTTTAAAATCTTTACATAAATTACTAGTGTAAACATGGCTGACGGCATTTTTATTAAATATAGTTTGGCAGCACCTGCCTACCTACAGCTTGAGGGTCTATGGTGGGAGATTTATTTGATGACACATCAAATGTCAGTTGTTGTAAGAACTCCATACCTCCATCTTCATCACATGTCAAAACATTGTTTTGGTTGTAATAAAAAGTTTTTCCCTCAATTTGCAATGTGTTTCCCCGAAGCAAGGATTTTATATTTTTGTTTTTCGAGATTATTTTCGTCCGTATTTCGACGAGTTTTCGCCTTCTTTCCCTAGCTGCTGTCGGGTAATCCTTGTGTATTGAAATACCAGTGCCTCTTAACTTTGTCGCTGCTTTAAGAATGCGTCCAACATCATGTTTGTTTTGTAGCTCGACGACAACGTTTTTGATTTTTTGATTTCTGGAGCGAAGCGTGCGCGTATCTGCGATTACATTTGGATTTTGCGCTTGAAGAAGGTCCATGCACAGTGTTTTTGCCTTTTCTGTTGCTTGAGTCCCTGTCTCAGCGGGAAAGTGTAAGATAAAATTTTTTTCGTTGACTCTATTTGATAGGTACTCTACTTGTCGCTCGAGTGAAATACATCGGGTCTCAACCTTCTCTAATTGATTTTGAAGAACTGTGTTGTTTCGTTTTAGAGTGTCAATATCGATGTTAAGCTTATCCATGTCTGCTTTAGTAGCGAAGTCCTTAAGTTTTTCATCCAGAAGTGCAGACATACGGTCGAATAGATCTGGAATTTTCATTTCTCCTACGATCATACCGGATTTGTCAGCAGTTTGTTTTGGTGGCGGAAAAACCTCTGGGGAGGTGCATGATAAACCTCTTTTATTTGAGTAAGTTTGTGTTGTATCGTCGACGGTTTTATTGTTTGAAGTTGCTGGTGGTGTTCGATTTAGTGGCATTTTTATACGGCTTTATAGGTGTTTTTGTGTTAGTTTTTCTTCAGTCAATTTTTGAGTGGATTTATTTTGATTTTTATTTTAATTTAGAATGGAAATTTAAATATAAATTCTCTGTGAAAGCTAATTGGCTCACCCAATGGTTCAATTTTGCATCGAAAATTGACTAAATTTATGATAAATACCTTAGCTTTAGATCTATACCATCAATTTTCGCGAGACTTAAAAAATAGACGTCTTTACTCAATCAACTTCACTCACTTGCATGGTGCATCTTAAAATTGACGCTTAAGATGCATTAGGGCCAGTAATGACTATGTAATACGTCTGGGAGACGTATGATTATCTGTTATGAAACTTTTGTGCACTGAACAAAAGTATATGGGGAAAAAACTTTTTTTCTCAAAAATTACTAAAACTATTTTTTATAGTTAGTTTACCCCTCAATGAACTAATTTACCAAATATTAAGACTCAAAGTCGACTCAAAGGTTTCTTTAAAAAATAAAGAATTTTGTTCGTTCTGTTTTCAAGGTGGTTCAGATTTTTTATAAATTTGGCTCAAATTTTACTTATTTTGTACTTAATTATTGATTCCTTTTACTTAAAATAACCCAAATAAAATTAATTAAAATACAAAATAATGATACAAAATTGTTACGGTAAAAACTTGCCGTAACAAAAACTATTCTTATTCCCATCCCCACTCCCATCTTAATTTTGTTTTTCTCTTTAGGTGTCTTTCTTCACCTTACTGAGAGAGAGTAGGATGGCAATGGTTTACCAGCTACTTGTTCTCTCCCTCAGTATAGTGAAGAAGATCGAAAATAAATTTGGCAGATGGATGTCACAAAATACACGCCGAAGGAGTGATGCCAAAGACATATACCAAATCGCTTACTGGACGTTTTACAAAGCGATATTCCGTAGGCGGGATGCCTTTTCCACAAAACGAAATAACCAACCTTAAGCGCGGTAGACACTTGGTCCCCGACGCTGAAGTTACTCATATTGAGAATGGTCGCTGGCCCAACGTAACTCATTAAAACTAAAATTGTAATTTGTTATAATTAATTTTAAACATTTACCAAATTTTGGTTGATACAAATTTGTATGTAAGATGGAACGTTAAGAGCGAGTTCTCTTAACCCAAAATCTGAGTAGGAGACAAAATGTTTAAATGCGTCGATTAAAAACAAGGAAAGCTACCACTTTTTCCTCTCCGTCAATGGGGTTAAAGATTACTTCTACACCAAACGTTTTCCCTACATTTATTTTTGTATTCGGTGGGGAAGAATGCTCGGTGAGATGATTAAGTTTTCTTAAGTTTCGAGGTTTTAAGTTTCTTGCGAATAAATAGTGCGTTTTGGCTGAATGCACTCATGGAATCGCCGTGACCTGGAAGTGATACCAGCGTGCGGCGAATTCCTGAGAATGACTTGCATTCTGATGGGAGAGAAATTGCGAGTAAGCGGGATCGCGAGAATCTCATCACAAGTTGATATCAACAAGCCGATCTCCGATTGACTGTTGATGATGTGAATAGAGATCCGCCACTCCACATTGGCTGAAAGCGATGGGGGTTAATGGAAAAGAAATGTTTGTTCAGGAAATGAGAGTCCTGTCAATTCAATTCTGATTGTTCACTAGTGAAGACCGGAGGTCATAAAGATTAGTAGCAAGAAGCTAAAACAAAATTTGCGAAACTTAAGAAAAATTCAAAAATTGAGATAGTAGTTTGTGTTAGTGCTTGGAAAAGTTGTGTGAAAATAGGAAATTGTGGTGAAAGGAAAAATTGTTGGTGTGGAAGGAAAACAAAGGAAAAAGGCATTGGGAGAAATTCGGAGCAGGAAGTAGTGGTAGAAGGAGTCGAAAAATTGATAAGTATCAAAATTTATATATTGATTGTTTCTTTCCCTGTTGTGAAATTTTGATTAATTTGGAGAAATAGTTTTTTTTAAAGAAATATACATTTTGTCTCCTACGGTAAATCGTAATTCTTTTTCCGAAATATTGCGGAACACGCGCCCCGTTTTCTAGATATATATATATAAATAATATATTCACTTATTGAATTAATGTTTTTAAAAAGAATATCAAGAGCGGAGCTCTTGATTTTTGATCTTTATTCTTCTCGAGTAATATTAGAACTAACTGTACCATCGCAGATGGACAGTGTGTTTGCGTGACAAATATTCTTAATGATTCTATGTCAGCGATTTTAGTTTTATCTTTTGAATTTTGATGACAATAACAATGACAGTGACAGGAAATGGTATCAAATGTATATTCGATATGAGTTTGATTCCATTTCCTTTGTTTATAAATAAAGTGAAATCAAAAAATGGATTTTGTTATTTCTGATGTTATAACTCCTCCCTCCTTAGAGGATTCCAATGGTTTAAAAGTAACCGTTGGGAGGCTTATGTTTGTAATGGATTTTTTATTTTTTAATTTTATTCTTAAATAGATAATTACAAACATAACAATTATTATTACAACCGCAAATGTTACCAAGTTGTAAGTTATGTGTTTATGTATTTTGGATTCTAACATATCTATGTTATCAATTGGTTTAAAGTTTAATTCTTTATAGTAATCTGCTGTAAAATTATAATTTATCAATGGTATAATTTTGAAATTATTTTGGTATAATTTTTTGTTATAAGTTTTATTTCTTATTTCTATTTTACAATTTTCTAATTCTAAAATATAATTTCCTTCTAGAGTGTAATCTAGATTGTTACAATTTTGTTTGATCTTTTCTTTTTGCAAATTTTTGATTATTAGATATTTTTCTTTATTTATGATTATAATTTCTTCTTCAAATTTTTCGGTTTTGCAATCTAAGTTTGTGCTATTTTTAAATAGGTTTCTAATACAATTGTTTTTTATTTCATGTAAGTTCTTAATTTCTTTTGTTACATAATAAAGAGTGTTGTTTGTTTCAATCAATTCGTTGCTTGGTAGTTTAATTATTTTATTCTTTACAGGGAATATTTGTATATAAATTTTGTTAAATAGTTTATCATTAAATTTAGGAATGCTTAAGATAATTAATAAATTTTCATTATAAGTTGCCAAAGTTATCTTTAATTCTTTAAGTTTATCGAAATTTATTTCATACTCGAATATCTCTTGAACTGTTAAAATGTCTTGCGTTAGGACACCTGTTCTACTGGTCATTATGATGTCAGATATCTTCCCTATAATTTCTTGTACTTCTAATAGGTTTTTATTAAATTCAATTTCCATACGTAGGGAATTGATTTCGTTTTTAATTTCTTTATATTTGTTTAATGTTTTTGAACTTTGTTTAAAAATGTCTTTTAATTGTAGAAATTGTTCATTGAACTGTTGGTTAATTTTTACCTGTTTATTATTATTTCTCAATAATTCCTCGTTATTTTCTTCTAGAGCTTTTAAGCTTTGTTCTATACTTTCTCTATCGTCATCGTCCATAGTTCCATATACGAATCTCATACCCTTTCCTATAATATTGATTAATCCTCTTTTGTGTATTATATGGTGGGGAATTATAGTTTGAAGTTTTATTTCTAGAGTGTCTAGTTTCTGTTTTTGCTGATCATCTTTATCAGGTAAGATCTGGTATTGATCTTTTAATTGATTAATTAGTATTTGGCACTCTGTTAGGTTAATAAAGTGTAGAATTATATCATAGTCGGTAATCAGTTTTACTTGACCTTCTTGTAATAGAAAGAATTCTCTGTCTATTTTGGTTATTTCGAGATTAGATCTCACTAGGATAGTTATTGAAAAGAGAGTTATTACTGTTATTGTCTTCATTATGGGGTTTGGTGAATTTCTTTTTCTTTCGAAACTGATCTTTATGAAGTAACTGTTTTCTAAGATGGGGTTTAATCAGTACCTTTTTATCTTGTACCTTTAATACTTTAGTCTTCTTGTGTTTTGTTTTAAGTTTATTAAATTTTTCGGGATTATTAATTTTTGTGAAGTTTGGATTTATATTTGTATCTTTTCTATCTTTATTTAATCTTTCTAAAGTTTTTTCTTTTGTATTTTCTATTCTTGTAAATATAATTTCATTGTCTATTTTTCCTAAATGTGTATCTATTGGTTTTTCTTTTGTGGTAAGGTGAATAGTCTTATTATATATGTTTATAGCTTTAATCACCAAGTTAAATGTTTTTTCTGATTTTTCCAGTAATCTGATGTGTTCGTTGAGTGTACTATGTAAACGTTCTACATCGGAATTTCCGTTATGTCTGTAGGGGGTAGAAAAATGAGTTAAGATTTGTTTCTCTTTAAAATAATTTTGGATAGTATAAGTTTTGAAGGTGGGATCGTTGTCTAATGTTATTTTGATTGGCTGGATCATATAACTGAATATTTTCTCTAAGGCGTTTAAAATGTCTGTTTGATTTTTTGTTTTTATCTTTTCTGCAGCTGCAAATTTTGAAAACTTGTCGATGCAAGTAAGATATTTTTCATTGTTAGAAAGGATCCATATGTCTATATGGTAATGGGTGTGTGATTCTTTTGGTGTTTCTGTTTTCTCGTATGGTAGTTTAATGGGGTTTCTCTCTATTTTTAAATTGCAAATATCGCAATTGTTTGTTATTTTATTTATTTTAAGTTTTAAATTAGGATAGTAATATTTTCTTTTAAGTTCAAGATAGAGTTTTTCTATTCCTATATGGTTAAAGTCTAAGTGGGTTTTAATGGATTATGTTTTCGATTTCTGGGTGGTCGTAAACGTCTATAAGGTAGATCTTTGATCTTACCAATACTTGATTATTATGGTTACTCTTCCAATAATCTTGGAATTTTAGGAACAATTCATCATTTTCTATAAAGATTGCATTTTGTCGATCTACATCAATTTCGGCTATGATTTTTTCAAAATCTTCTTTTTCAAATTTAGGTTTAGATATTTTAATTCTTCTTTTATGGAAGGGAAAGGTAATTTCGATATTAGGTTTTTCATTTATTTCTACAATCACTTGTCTCATGAATACGTTTATGGGTTTTTCGGTAATGGGAATTAAATTAGAGCTATCTGATTCATTTGAATGTTTGGTAGAGACCAATTCTATTGCATTGATTTCTTCTATTTTTATGCGAGATAAAGCATCAGCTACTTTATTCGTTTTTCCTTCAATGTGTTCAATTGAGAAATCAAATTCTTCGAGTTTGATTTTCCATCGCTGGAGTAGTGAATTGGGCTCTTTTAAACTATGTAGCCAGGCTAGAGGTCTGTGGTCTGTTTGAATTCTAAATCTTCTTCCGTAAAGGTAGTGTCTGAATTGTTTGGTTGCCCAAACGATTGCTAGAAGTTCTTTTTCTATAGTGCTATAATTGCACTCATGTTTATTTAACGTCCTGGATGCAAAGCATAATGGGCCATGTGTTTGACTCAGCACGGCTCCGATTGCAAAGTTACTTGCATCCGTAGTTAATACAAATTCTTTTGTGAAATCGGGATGTCGATTTAGTAGATCTTCCGACATTATTAACTTTAATTCTTCGAATGCTTCTTTGTAGTTAGAGTAATTTATGTTTATTTTAGCATTCTTTTTTAGGCATAAAGTTAATGGTTTTATAATTTTAGCGTAGTTATCTATGAATTTCCGATAATATCCCGTGAGGCCCAGGAAGGATTGGATTTCTTTAACTGTTTTTGGGATAGGGAAGTTTTTATAGCAGTTATTTTATTTGGATTGGGTTTTATCCCGTTTTGGGTTATGATGTGACCCAGGAATTCACTTTCCTTCTTCATGAAGTCACATTTGTTTAAGGACACTTTCAAATTAACTAACTGCAGCTTAGTAAAGATTTTTTCTAAAGAATTAATGTGTTCTTCTAATGATGTAGAAAAAACAATTATGTCATCCAGGTATACATAGCAAATTTTTCCGATGAAGTCTTTGAGGACTTCATTCATCATACGTTGGAAAGTTGCTGGTGCATTTTTTAGACCGAAAGGCATTCTCAGCCATTCATAGTGACCAGATAACGTAGAGAACGCGGTCTTCTCTCTGTCATCAGGATTTACTTCTATTTGGTGGAATCCTTTTGTTAAGTCTAACGTGGAAAAATAATTAGCTTTTCCCAATTTATCTAAGATATCATCGATCAATGGGATCGGAAATTTATCCTCTTTAGTAATGTTATTCAATTTTCTGTAATCTATCACTATTCTCCATTCCTTGTTGCCGTCTTTGTCTTCCTTTTTTGGGACAATCCAAATGGGTGCATTATATGGCGAGGTGCTTGGCTGTATAATCTTTTGATCTAGTAGTTCCTTTATTTGGTTGTTTACCTCTTTTTTATGAATCTCTGGATATCTGTAGATTCTTGTGAAGATTGGTTCTTCACTGGTTGTATTAATTTTATGTTTTACATGGCTTGTAAAACTTAAATCTGATCCTTTTTTAAAAAAGGTATTTTTATGTTTATTTAATAAATTTTTTAATTCTCTTTTTTCTTCTAGATTCAAATGTTCAATTCTTTTGTCGTCCAAATTTTCGACGTGATTGATTTTTTGTGTATCTAGGGATTCAAAGGAATTAATTTCTTTTGTGTAATTTTCTTCTTCTTCATTCGAGAAAAATATTGGTAATTCTTGATCATTTATTTTTATTATTTTTGTTTTATAATCAATTGATGCATTATTAGGAAGTAATATATTATTTCCCAATAAACCATCATAATTTTTATTGAAATTGTAAATTTGGAACACACAATCTACGCAAGATTTTAGTGTGAATTTTTCTTTAGGGATAATTAATTCTTTTTCTATAAATATTGGGTTTCCTACTGTACTTATTTCTAAAGGATAATTTCTTGTTTTTATATATTGAATAGGAGCTTTTTCTTTATTAATCAAACTGTTAGTTGCTCCGGTGTCGATTAACAGTCTAAGAGTTTGATCTACTTTCTTTAAGACAATAAAGGGGAGTTTACTGTCTCGTTGTGTATACAAGTTTCCGAGGCTATATTCGGAAAAACCGTATTACTTTCATTGTAATTTGCTTGAACCTTTTTTAGTTGGCTAGATGTAGGGTCTACATCCATAGGTCTAACATTTCTTGAAGGTGGTTTATAATTAGGATTATAATTATTTCCTTTATAGTTGGGGTTAACTTGATGGTTAAATGGTGGTCTAATATAGTTGGGGTTTTTTGGAGCAAATTGATTTGGGTTATTGTAATTTTGGTTTTGATGATTAAACGGAGGTTTTACATAGATAGGATTTCTAGGTTGGAAATTGTTAGGAATAAAATTGTTATTTCGAATTTTTATTGGTTCGAATAACTTTTTGGGTGTTTCTTCGGTTCTTTCATTTACAAAGCCTGCTTGAGTGAGCTCGTGCAGGGCTGCTTGTAGATTTGTAGGTTTTAATGCGAACAAGATAGTACGCATGTGTACTGGAAGTCTTTCTTTAAATATAGTAAGAGCAGTTTCGTTATTACTAACGACCTCCTCGGATTTCGATTCCTGAACCGTTTTTTGATTCAATTCACATAGGTTTTTCTGAATCTCATTATAAAATCCTATAACATTGCCTTTATAACTTGTCTGTCTTAATTTGTCATATAATTGTAGTGGGGATTCAAATCCTCCGAAATTGTCAATTAGTAATTTTTTAATGTCTTTCCATGTATGAAGGTGAGAATGAATCTCAATGCATCTCTTTGCCCTACCTATTAGTTTGGACTTCAAGATGTTAATGCACATCTGTTGGCTTTGGTCATCATATTTATTTAAAGTGGGAGTAATCCCGTCTACATTTGTCAAAAAGGTATATAAATCTTCTCTTCGCCCATCGAAGGGTTGAAGTTTCTCTATATACTTTAGGGGGTCGAGAGTTAATGTTAGTGCCATTTTTATATTTTCTATACTAGATAAATAATTTTCTATTTCAATACTTTTATTCTTAAGATTATTCTTACTGTTATTTATTATTTTATGTTGGTCTTCTTCAGATGATTCGTCTTCTTTATGATATGGGTCTGTGTTGAACCATCAATGACAACAACAGTCAAATTTACATTTTTTTTTGCTTTTTATTGAATAAAATAAAATACAAAACTTATGTACATACATATGTTGTTATTATTAATCTAAATTATAGGATGAACGTTGCAATCTACAAAAAAAAAGGGGGAATTAATTAATTAAAGCTAACACACGGGTAAATATACATACAAACATTGGGTGTTGGGCTTGCAACTCAACCAAGAATGTTGGTAGGTGTCCCACGGAGCCCCGGTGACAGTAGTTAACGAATAAATCTGTAAAAACACATACGGAAACAAAATTAATGTAATAAGATAAGTAGTTAATGAACAATAAACAAAATAAAACAAAACACAAACTATTTATGACACATTTATGGACAAAACTTGTTTTCTTTGTAAAACACAGGTTATAATTATAACCTACAAAACACCTCCCATATTAGTAGGCGAGTAATAACACGAATTTCATCATTAACGACAATAAAACACTTGATTTATATTTCATTTAATTAAATACATTAAATTTATTAAAAACCACAAAGAATTTCACGAAATTAAACAAAAAATTGGCACAAATGTCACTTGGGCATGCGCACATAATAATATGTCAATTTGACAATTAAACTTTAAGGGCCGAACAAATTGAATAGGTTCAGTCAATTTACCTTTTCATGCCGAAATCAATTCAAAAACATTTTATTAAAATAAGTTTTAATTTTTAAAGATATTTTGATTTTAAAATTTTATATTTAGTCTTAATGATAAAAAGAGACAGAAAATAAGCGACAAGGACAAAATGGCGTAAAACAAAGCTGCGCGAAATTTATAAAGCAAAAGACAAGTGCTGCCAAAATGAGAATTGTTGGCATAAATATTGCAATTTATTCACCACATTATCATTGGTAAATTCATTATCTTGCATGATAAATGCCTAAAATAATAAAAATAGACAAATTTAAGTGAATTTTAGATCTTGATTTAACAAATTTAATTATAAAAGGTTTTAACATATGTTTTCTTTTATTATTTATTTCATGTGGTGAGTTTCATATGCGAAAATTTTGACACTGGGCAGCACTCAAATGAAGTGCGGGAAGCATTTTTCTGCGCGAAATGGGGTATAAAAGGCCGGAAAAAATCAACAATCAGCCTCTTTGAGTTCCAGAAGCCATCCAGAACAGCAAGTACAAGTAAATCAATTTGAAATTGTCCAACGGTTTATACGTTGAACAAATATATTTTGATAACTTTTTTTATATATTAACATATAATTATAAGTAGTATAAAGGAAAAATCAATTTTGAAATCGATTGATGAATTTATACGTCATTCGAATATAATTTTGATAAAAAACCTTTTTAAAAATAATTAAACTAATTTGTTTATTTAGAATACCAAACTTTCGATTGGAACTCGTTAGACGGGCATATACGTCAAGCGAACATCTTTCGAATACAGTAATAATTTTAAGTAGACATTGTTAGTAGAAGTAAGTCAAATCGGAAAATAAAGGCAAACATATTAATTTACATATCACTGAATTCCAATTTTTTTTATTTCTTAAAATTTGCTTGATTTGTTGGTACTTCGTCGATATACGGTAAGTATCAACGTTGGGCAAAAAACATTGGTGGTTCCATCCAGGAATAGTGATATCGATTAATATTTTTGCTAAATCCGTATTTGATTTATTATTATATTTATTTTTTGTTGTTCACTTGTCAATTAATTTTTTTTTTTGACCGGGCTATAAATCAATCATATAAAATTCAATTTAATCATGAGTGAACTTGAGAAGTTGCTTGTGAAACAACTCGTTTTAAAGGCGAAAATTGAGAAAACGATTGAAAATGGTAGAAAAACCAGGGTCGAAAAACGAACTGCAGGCTTCTATAAGCAAAGAATATTAGATCTTCGTGATTTATGGCACGAGTTCGTTCAACAAGATCGACACATCAATGAAGTCATCATGAGTTCCGATACGGAATGTGATCATGCCTATATAAAAAGGCAACAATTTGATGATGTGGAGGTCAAGTATTGTGAATACGTAGGTGAACTTGAAGATGGTCATAATCGAACCAATCAAGACCTCAGCCATAACGTTACAATTCAAGGCGATTCCCAGTTCAAACCGACCCAACTACCAAAAATAACTTTGCCCAAATTTGATGGCGATTATAACTCCTGGCGATCATTCTCTGATTTGTTCACATCGCTAATACATAACGACGGACAACTACAACCAGTGCAAAAACTTCACTATTTAAAGGGATGTTTAACTGGTGAAGCGGAGAAAGTGTTGAAGCACACTCCCATCACAAACCAGGATTATGAGCCAGCTTGGAAAAAATTAAAGGAACGTTACGAAAACACTAGAACTTTAGTAAATTTTCATCTTAAAATTTTGGTCAATCAAACAAAAATAAATATGGAATCAGGAAAGAGCCTAAAAATATTGGTAGACACAACGGAAGAGTGCTTGCAACAACTCAAGGCATTGAAGGTAGATACCAATCAATGGGATGCCCTTTTGGTATATCTGCTGGTACAGAAATTGCCGTTCGCAACATTGCGTCTCTGGGAAGAGGAACTCGGAGATAGTCAAGAGCTTCCGAAATTCCAAACATTTTTAGTATTTTTAAACAAAAGGATTCGCGTATTGGAATCCATTGGAAGTACTATTGGTGCAAAACCAGCCACTTCTACTATTAAACGGGAAGGTGTTCAAACTTATCATACCACTATCAACAATCATTGCCCTGCTTGCAAGGCAAAACACTACGTTGGGAACTGTCCAGCATTCATCCAGATGGATGTAGCAACTCGTCGGAAAACGATCAAGGCAGCCAACAGGTGCCTCAATTGTTTTTCGAACAAACACGCGCACGCTAAGTGCCGAAACAAGAACCGATGCAGAGAATGTCAACAGCCACATCACACCACTCTTCACTTCAAAGAATCCTCACCAAAGGAGGCAATCCAGGAAGTAGTCAACAGTAATGTGGAAAAAACAAGCAGCTTCTTTGCAAAGGAAAATTATAATGCTTTGCTGCCAACAGCGTTGGTGGCAGCAGTTGACCGCAATGGTCGCTCAATAATCTTGCGATGCCTCTTAGATACAGGATCGCAAACATCATTTATAACAGAAAACGCCTGCCAGAGGCTACAATTACGTGGCATATCCACATCGATCGAAGTTATTGGTCTAAGCAAGAATCAAACTGCGCATTCCAACCAACAAGTGCAGCTAAAACTTCAACCAATAAAAACCACATCCCCTACCTTGGAAGTAAAAATGTTTACATTGAAAACAATCACTGATTTATTACCAGCCAAGGAAACAACAAAGCAAGAATGGACACATGTTCAGAATCTCGAGTTGGCAGATCCAACTTTCTGGAAACCCGGTCCAATAGATGCCTTGCTTGGGGCGGATGTATACGGACACATTATTCGCGAAGGAATTCATTGTGGTCCAAGTGGGACTCCCTTAGCCATCAACACTATATTTGGATGGGTGATATTAGGGAATAATTCCTCTTCAGGTAACACGTCAGTTAAGGTATTCACTTTAACTGTCAATCCAGTCAACAATCCCAACTTTGAATTGCAAAAATTCTGGGAGATGGAAGAAGTGCAAACTTTCAACAATCAAACTCCGGAAAATCAAATATGTGAGGAGTTATATAAAGCCAACTATGAAAGGCTACCAAACAACCAATATATGGTCAAATTACCATTTTTGGAGCCCAACGGACCAAATTTAGGTTCCTCAAGGGAACTGGCATTAAGGCGTTATGAAGGCCTACAAAGAAAATTATCAAAGAACGAGCAACTTAAACGTGAGTATGAAGCTTGTTTGGACGAATACCTAACCATGGGTCATATGGAGCCATGCAGTCCACCATTAAATGACGAACCACATTATTATATACCACATCATGCAGTTTTCAAGCAAAGTACTACAACCAAATTAAGAGTAGTCTTCGATGCGTCTGCTAAAACAACGGATGGAATATCGTTGAATGAACAACTGCTAATTGGGCCTACAATACAACCAAAATTATTTTCCACGGTGCTTAATTGGAGAAGACATAAGATTGTAATCACAGCTGATGTCGAAAAAATGTACCGAATGATATGGATGCATCCAGATCATCGCACTTTCCAGAGAATACTTTGGAGAAACCCAGAAACGAAAGAGCTCCAAGATTATCGTCTCAAAACCGTTACGTTTGGTATAGCACCTGCGCAATTCTTAGCTGTTCGTACATTACAACAGGCAGCAAGAGATCAACAAGAAGATTATCCTTTGGCAGTCAAGGCTACAACATCAGAGTTTTATGTAGACGACCTGTTAAGTGGAGCAGAAACCATTGAAGAATGTCTTGAACTACAAAGGCAATTAAGGGAGATGCTTGCTAAGTGCGGCTTCAAGCTCCGAAAATGGGCAAGTAATCGAGTTGAACTCATTTCTCATTTGCCACCGGAGGACAAAGAAGTCAAAGGTGTACTTGACTTACAAGAAAATGAATCCCTAAAAACGTTAGGAATTCGATGGTATCCGGCAGAAGATTTTTTTACGTTCAATGTTCAAGGTTTATCTAACACGCAGGCAAACACCAAACGTGCCATATTATCGGAAATAGCATCGTTGTATGATCCAATTGGATGGATATCGCCAGTCATAATTGTAGCCAAGATGCTTATTCAGACGTTGTGGATAGGTGGTTATTCTTGGGATAGCAAGGTATCTCAAGACATCTCACAACAATGGTATGAATTTAAAAACGATTTAAAAAACTTGAATCATGTCAAAATTCCACGATGGATTGGAATATCTAAAACGAATCAGACCATTCAGATCCATGGGTATTGTGATGCCTCTATCAAGGCATATGCAGCGGTCCTTTATATACGGACTCAAGATAGGCATGGTAATGTTAGGGTCGAATTGCTAACTGCAAAATCAAAGGTTGCTCCAGTGAAACCAATCACTCTACCCCGCTTGGAGTTAAATGGAGCATTGCTACTTGCGAAACTCGCAAAGGTTACTATTCAAGATATGGAACTTCAGGAGGTCCCAGTGTATTTATGGACCGACGCTACGATTGTTTTACAATGGATCAAGGAGCATCCATCAAAATGGAAAACTTACGTTGCGAATAGAGTCGCAGAGATTCAGGAGGTTCTACCAACCGAACATTGGCATCACGTTCCCACAAAGGATAATCCAGCAGATTTAGCTTCACGGGGAACAACCGCTAGGCAATTACTCACGAATGATTTATGGTGGCATGGTCCTGAATGGCTTACCAAGGATCCAACACAGTGGCCTAAAGGTCCACAGCAGCTAGAAGGTACAAACCTAGAAGCCAAGGCACCATCCATAAGTACTTTATTATCAACAGCATCAAGTGAATGGATATCTAAATATTCATCATATACGAAACTCATCAGAGTTACAGCAATGATGTTGCGTTTTATTACAAATTGCCGTAATCCTTCACAGAAACAAACAAACGAATTGTCAGTAAAGGAATTAAACACTGCCAGCACAATTATCCTTAAAACAGTCCAAGCATCAGCATTCAAATTTGAGTTGGATACACTCAAGGACAATAAGCCTTTATCCAAGAAAAGTCAATTGATAACATTAAATCCGTTTCTAGACGAAGAAGGTTTGATACGAGTCAGTGGTAGACTCGGGAATGCAAGCATCCCATATGATATGAAGCATCCTGTTGTTTTACCACGAGAACATCAAATCTGCGACCTAATCATTAATAAGATACATAAGGAATCTTTACATGGAGGCACCTCATTGGTCCTTAACACCATGCGTAACAACTTTTGGATCCTCGATGCAAAACGAGTCATTACTCGAGTAATACATAAATGTGTGATATGTGCTAAACAACGAGCAGCCACAATGCAACAAATGATGGGCACCTTACCAGCACCTCGAGTTAATCTAACAAGAGCGTTCGCACATGTAGGAATAGATTATGCTGGACCAATACAGCTGAAGATGTCAACTCATAGAAATGCAAAACATTATAAAGGATACTTCTGCATATTTGTGTGCATGGCAACTAAGGCTATCCACATAGAAGCCGTCTCGGATTTAACTTCAACGGCTTTCATCGCAGCGTTAAAAAGGTTCATTTCCAGACGAGGATTATGCTCGGATATATATTCAGATTGCGGAACTAATTTCAAAGGAGGAAAGGCAATTCTGGAACGCGAAATAGTGCAAGCCATCAAGGAAGCAGCACCAAACATAACAAACTATCTTTCAAACTTAAACATTAATTGGCATTTCAACCCACCAGCTGCTCCACATCACGGTGGATTATGGGAGGCTGGAGTAAAGTCAATCAAATATCATTTACGGCGTGTTCTAGGTACATCAGTATGCACGTTTGAAGAGTTAACAACCTTGCTTACTCAAATTGAAGCATGTTTGAACTCAAGACCATTGTGTGCTTTAAGAAATGATGTAGATGATCTAGCTGTTCTAACTCCAGGTCATTTCCTCATCGGCCAAGCACTAAATTCAATTCCGGAACCTAATCTAATACCTTCAAATTCTATATATAGTCAAAGGTGGAAACATATCCAACAGATGAAACAACATTTTTGGAACAGATGGTCAACAGAGTACTTAAATCGTCTACAACAACGACCCAAGTGGTGCACTAGTCAACAAAACATAAAGGTTGGAGATGTGGTCCTTCTTAAGGATGAAAACACTCCACCGTCCGTGTGGCCATTAGGAGTTGTTGAAGTAACTCATCCTGGAAAGGATGGATTAGTACGAGTGGTGACAGTACAGTCAAGGCATAACACGTGTCAAAGGCCAGTGGTTAAAATTTGTCGTCTACCAATCGAACGAACCGAAGCTACTATAACAACATGAAATCGATTAATTAGATCTTGTATATGTGTTGTCTGTAGTAGTCCTGTGTATATACGTTGTAGAGTAGCGTCTAAATCAACCAAAAAAAGAAACTTACAATTTTTTCATATTATAGCCAATATGCAAGCTGAATGGGATGACCTCGATATTGTCACGATTTTAGAGGATATACGGTTCTCGCCACCTCAATTTTCAACTCCTCTGCAAGAACTGATAAGGTCGAACATTGAATTTTTGAATGTGTCAAACGATGAAGGATTCTCCGAAGCCAACAATAGTCAGGCCAATGAAGCATCCACCGAAGGAAACCCTATCCCGGTAACCATCAATGGATCCATGACCTATTCATTGGAACGTCTAAAGCCGTCGACCACAATCCAAGAAGTGGACATGAGGATAGAAAATGATTTCCAAAGGTTTGTGACACGCGAAGGTGAGGATCTTTTCATTCATCGTGATACGTTGAAAAGAGTGGATTTTAAACGAATCAGCAACAGCAAAAGAAAACAATTCACCGTTAACTTACCAGATTCATACCAGGCGAAGGTGAACGTAAACAAGGCTGGCAAAATTGTTTTTCATCACCACCACCGAAGAGGGATTGAAAAAATCAAATCTCGTATAATAGAACGCAACAATCGTTCTACGGGGGGAAAATGTTGAACCATCAATGACAACAACAGTCAAATTTACATTTTTTTTGCTTTTTATTGAATAAAATAAAATACAAAACTTATGTACATACATATGTTGTTATTATTAATCTAAATTATAGGATGAACGTTGCAATCTGCAAAAAAAAAGGGGGAATTAATTAATTAAAGCTAACACACGGGTAAATATACATACAAACATTGGGTGTTGGGCTTGCAACTCAACCAAGAATGTTGGTAGGTGTCCCACGGAGCCCCGGTGACAGTAGTTAACGAATAAATCTGTAAAAACACATACGGAAACAAAATTAATGTAATAAGATAAGTAGTTAATGAACAATAAACAAAATAAAACAAAACACAAACTATTTATGACACATTTATGGACAAAACTTGTTTTCTTTGTAAAACACAGGTTATAATTATAACCTACAAAACACCTCCCATATTAGTAGGCGAGTAATAACACGAATTTCATCATTAACGACAATAAAACACTTGATTTATATTTCATTTAATTAAATACATTAAATTTATTAAAAACCACAAAGAATTTCACGAAATTAAACAAAAAATTGGCACAAATGTCACTTGGGCATGCGCACATAATAATATGTCAATTTGACAATTAAACTTTAAGGGCCGAACAAATTGAATAGGTTCAGTCAATTTACCTTTTCATGCCGAAATCAATTCAAAAACATTTTATTAAAATAAGTTTTAATTTTTAAAGATATTTTGATTTTAAAATTTTATATTTAGTCTTAATGATAAAAAGAGACAGAAAATAAGCGACAAGGACAAAATGGCGTAAAACAAAGCTGCGCGAAATTTATAAAGCAAAAGACAAGTGCTGCCAAAATGAGAATTGTTGGCATAAATATTGCAATTTATTCACCACATTATCATTGGTAAATTCATTATCTTGCATGATAAATGCCTAAAATAATAAAAATAGACAAATTTAAGTGAATTTTAGATCTTGATTTAACAAATTTAATTATAAAAGGTTTTAACATATGTTTTCTTTTATTATTTATTTCATGTGGTGAGTTTCATATGCGAAAATTTTGACACTGGGCAGCACTCAAATGAAGTGCGGGAAGCATTTTTCTGCGCGAAATGGGGTATAAAAGGCCGGAAAAAATCAACAATCAGCCTCTTTGAGTTCCAGAAGCCATCCAGAACAGCAAGTACAAGTAAATCAATTTGAAATTGTCCAACGGTTTATACGTTGAACAAATATATTTTGATAACTTTTTTTATATATTAACATATAATTATAAGTAGTATAAAGGAAAAATCAATTTTGAAATCGATTGATGAATTTATACGTCATTCGAATATAATTTTGATAAAAAACCTTTTTAAAAATAATTAAACTAATTTGTTTATTTAGAATACCAAACTTTCGATTGGAACTCGTTAGACGGGCATATACGTCAAGCGAACATCTTTCGAATACAGTAATAATTTTAAGTAGACATTGTTAGTAGAAGTAAGTCAAATCGGAAAATAAAGGCAAACATATTAATTTACATATCACTGAATTCCAATTTTTTTTATTTCTTAAAATTTGCTTGATTTGTTGGTACTTCGTCGATATACGGTAAGTATCAACGTTGGGCAAAAAACAGTCTGGTTTCTTCTTTTGTTTTCGGCTGATGAAACTCATTAGTTGTGTGTTGTCATTGGTTTATTGAGTCCGGTTCACTGATGTATTTATTAGTTTGTTGGATCTCGGTTCACTGATGTAGTTTTATTAGTTTGTTGGATCTCGGTTCACTGATGTAGTTTTATTAGTTTGTTGGATCTCGGTTCACTGATGTAGTTTTTTTATATATTTTTTTTTCTTGATTGTCAAATTAATTTCTCCTCTATGGAGTTCATAACATTACCATATGCCGTGGGATGAGTTATTAATTAATTTTTTATTTGTGAAAAGAATCGATTTTCGTTCGACTTGTATTTTTCACTGTGTTGCTTTTACACTTTGAGGTTTTTATCATTGATTAAAATAACTTGATAGATATCTATTAATCTTCACGATAAAAAGTTTTTACACAAGGATTTTTAATACTGATGTGCCCTTTCATGGGTTGGTTAAAAACACTTTCGTAAGTTCTTTTTTACAAGGGATGCTCATTTAGAAAATGGCATCCTACCGACTGCGCCAATAATATATTCACTTATTGAATTAATGTTTTTAAAAAGAATATCAAGAGCGGAGCTCTTGATTTTTGATCTTTATTCTTCTCGAGTAATATTAGAACTAACTGTACCATCGCAGATGGACAGTGTGTTTGCGTGACAAATATTCTTAATGATTCTATGTCAGCGATTTTAGTTTTATCTTTTGAATTTTGATGACAATAACAATGACAGTGACAGGAAATGGTATCAAATGTATATTCGATATGAGTTTGATTCCATTTCCTTTGTTTATAAATAAAGTGAAATCAAAAAATGGATTTTGTTATTTCTGATGTTATAACTTATATATATTCAAGAGCCAGGCCTTAACGGTCCATCTTACTGTGTCGATATAATTTTCTTTTGATTGTTCATTTTGATTTCGAAAAGAATCTGAGTTTTTCTCCTTTTCGTAAGGTTTCTCAGACAATAAAAAGATTAATATAAAAAAAAATACTTTGATTCTTTTATTTATATTGTGGTTTACCATTTTCCTTCACCGTTGTTCTCTTCTTAAAAAGGTTTGCAATTTCCTTATTTATTTTTCAGAAAAAATTGCTGGCGCCCCTTTTGCTTACAAAAGTAAGTACGCCCCTGTGGCATCTAATCAATTTAATCAAAAATCATTTTTATTTTGATTGATCGTGCAATAAAATTAATTGTTCAATCAATCAACTAGTGAACCCACCCCCTTAGTGAACTAGCTTGGTGGCAGCACTTATTTTGCTGTCTTGTAACACTTTTTAATTCGCTTCGCTTTCCTTTTTAATTCGCCTCTAGTTTGACGTTTTGTCTTTTGGTAAACATCGTGGTCGTCGTCGTTCGGCAGATGCCTTATTTTAAACTCTATTATTAATAAAATAAAAGCAAACAATTTGCCACCTTTTAAATTCGGTTTCGGTTTCGGTTGGATATTCTGTGCACAAAGGAGGAAAAAAAAAAGTGTTACAAAATCAATGGTCATCTTTAAACGCGCTTAATAAGTGCCATACGTCTCTGAGACTTATGATTATCTTTAACGCACTAAAAAATATGATTATCTTTCTAGGTTTAATTCGCTTTCAACGTTACACCTTCCCGTACTGGTACTTATCCGGCTCGAAGGACCAAATGTTTCGTAGCCCCACTTACCATTTATAAAAAGAAACCTTCCAAATCAAAAGGAAAACGCAATGATTTTTAGAGTGGAAAAATATATAAAAAACCACTATCCATCTTTATTCAATTCTATAATCCTGCGACAGTCCTTCTTGCGACTTATAATAAGACTGAACAAAAACTATAAAACGTTTAATGGGTTTCGTTCGCAGAACGAACGCCTTACCTTCGTTAAGTTATTTATTATACATTTATATAAGTTTTGTTTACCTTCTATTTATTTCTAGAAGCATCGACTGCTGAGGTTGTAAATCTCACGCAGTTCGATACACTGCCTATACATATACACCACTAAATCTATTTGACTATCCTAATGTACTCCGAAGACTTTGGATTCTTCGGAGGTACTTTAAGAAAGACCCTAATCTCCTCAATCTTAGCTCCTATTGCCTCAACATCCTCTTCATAAGTGAAGGGGTAAACTAAACTAACTTCCATCGAGTTCCTCTTTACGAGTAACCTCGATGACCTCAATGCCTTTCGCATTTCCTTAACTATCCCTACTTTTAAGCCTCTGACCTTCATCTCGTAGGCCAGTTTGTCCTGCGCTAATCTACCAATATTCATTTTAACTAACAAAAAAAACTTAAAAACAAAAAATTATATATAAAAATATTTCAAAAGAAAACTACTTGGTAATCCTTAAACTAAAAATCTAATTTGTAAATTAATTTATTTTTATTAATTTAAAAAAAAGAAAACAAATAATTTAAAAAAACACAAAATTATTTCTTTAAAATTCTAAATCTAATCAAAAAAGTTTGGATGGTCACACTAATCCCCCTACTTGAACTTATTTAACTCAAAATCTTTGAAACTTGTAAGATTGCCTTACAATCAAAAAAAGAAAACATTCCTTACGTAAAAACTATCATACAAATAAATAAGTCACTTGAAAATTGGAAGTCGCTAGCGATAAAACTCTCAAGTGATTTCAATAGCACAAGAGAATTTATATCGCTGCACAAAAAAAGAGAGAGAACAACAGAAATTATGGAAGACAAAATGTCGACCGAATAAATAATTTAAATATTACTAATAAAAAAGAAAAAGAAAGAAATCAAACTAACACCACACAGTAAATACGCACAGTAAAAAAAAACGACTTTACACTACACAATTAAAAGAATACTTGCGAATTTTTTTCCACTTTGAAAACTCCCTCGATTAAATTTCACACAACCAAAAAAAACTTCGTTTACTCCCTTGATCAATTTTTCCTATGTTTTCTCTCAGGAACAAAACACCTCGAATACAACACCTCCAATAAAACACCTATACAAAAAAACAGAGGAATTAATTGCACTATTTAAAAGTAAACAATATATACAAAAAAATACGACACGGAATTACCGCCGAAATTCTTCCACTTTTGCTTGGCCCCACGTTGGGTGCCAATTTGTTACACTTTTTATTAATTGCGAGGGGGTATTATATTAACTAATATTATTAGTTATAAATAAGAAAAACAAATTATAACAAAACCGAGCGGCGGCTTCGTAGCGACGAACGACGACGCACGCAATGAAACCATCAACTCGCACTTAACCGAGTACGAACGCGACACAAAGGAGAGAACGAAAAAAGTGCAACAATACAGCTTGTTGACGAAGCTGTAACCGCGGCTGCTCAGCTGGGCTGGGTTCTGTTTGGAAGAATTTTGTATAAATTGTAACAATGTTGATCGATTTATAAAATCAATCAAATTGCTACAATTTGGAAATATTTTATTGCAAGTACCTACAGTGGGGTATGTTACAATGAAAATGGGCGCCAGGAAACTTTACTTTCACACACACAAACACGGTTTCGACAAGTTGTTGGATGAGTTTCCAAAACTTGCCGAAACGTAATGGACGAGTTAAGACCCCTTCTCAACTATTCTTATTTTTCGAGGAAGATTAAAGGAAAACAAAAATCGAGAATAATGTCTTAACTAGGCATTTTCCTATTACTACTAATTTTACGCGAGTTAACACACCCTATAAAATAGCCTTAGAAATTTAAGATAATATAAAAATACATGTAAATCTAAAAAATAACGAAGATACATATTGTTGCACACGCTACCAATGCCAAACACATTAAACAAGGATGTAAATAAAGAAAGGCATATGGTCACGTACACAACAAGTATGATAATTACTTAATTGTATGTTCAGTTTAATATATAAGAAACGATAAGAATGTATATGTTCAGTTTAGAAAATAAGAAAGGATAATAACCTAAGTATAAATATAACTGAAGTAACCGAAATGTGGCACTTCAGATTCAGGACTCTATGTGTGTAGTTTGTAAGTCAAGATCATTAATAAAGCATCTTTTTAACAAAAAATATTAAAACTCTGTTTTATTATTAATTGTCGATCTTGCCAGGAGTTAAATAAACTGTTTAACTTCTCGGAGACCAACTGGAATGAAGACTGAGGACTTACATAGTAAGATAAAATCAACAACTCATAAAGTGAGTAATACAACAAATAATTTCACAAACCAATATCGTGATTCAGTAGGACTAACTGGAATTATTAAATTGGCAAAAGTGAAATAAAAGTGCAACAAGCGATAAAATTCAGTGTTCTTAAAAGTGATCAGTGCACAACAAAGTAATTATATCAATTGAGGATCAATCTTAATTCAACTAGTAATTAACATAGCAGAAGTTCCGAATACAATTAATTCAGTGCCTTAATAATTGACGATCAAAATAAATTCAAAATGAATGCACAACAAGTAGCAGAAATTTTAGCTAATATCGAAGCTCTAAAAATTCAAAACTCTGAACTAAAAAATGCGTTCATTCAACAACAAAAGTTGAATAACGATTTACTCCAAGACATATCAGCCTTAAGGCAAGCATCACATATTATTCCTGAAGAAAAAATTCTCACGGAAGTAAAAACTGTTTACACAAGTGCTAACGATATTCAGTTAGATGCTTTTAAAAGCATACCAGTGTTTGACGGTGAAAGTGCTAATTATCAACTATGGCGAGACGAGTCAACACGATTAATAGCTGAAATTGAACAATTCAACACACATCCAAAATATGCGACAGAATTAACGATTGTGAAAAGTAAAGTTCAAGGAAGTGCTGCCACATTATTAACAAATCAAAAAGTGATTTTTAATTTCGAAGCCATTAAGGCAAGATTAGATTATACTTATGCTAATCAGGAACCGCTTCACATTTTAGAACACAAACTAAAATGTCTCAAGCAAGGAAAATCAACCTTAAGTGAATTTCACGACAAAGTAAACTGTGCATTAAATCAAATATTATCAAAAATTAATATGAGTGGAAGAACAAAATCAGCTATAGAATACAAAACTACGGAGGTAAACGAAGCTGCCACACGCACATTCATCGCAGGTATAACAGATCCCTTCATACAAGGATCATTATACAATGCTCATCATCTTGTGTTAGAAAGTGCATTTGCTGCCGCAAGACGAATTGAATATGATGCCACGAATCAAGGATTAGAAATTCTGACTTCAAATAGAATAAATCCTGAGTCATCAAAACGTCACGAACGACAAGATTTTCATGAGAGACGCCCTAACATACAAAGTAATGCCCCTCATAATAATCAAAATTACCAGAATTTCCAAAGAAATTCGAATCAACAACGATTGTTTAATAATCAGGGAAGAAACAATTGCAACGATTGGAGCAACAACCCATTCCGAAGCGATAATCATCCGATGGAAGTAGGAAATCGAGCTAATGCTGTAGGGACACGTCATTCATCACAGAATCAACGGCCGAACTACAATCAACAGACTCAACAATCACAACAAGAAAAGCGAGATCGAGAACCTAGTGGGAGTTTCCAGAATAAAAAGCAACAAAGAGTGAATAATAGTCGATATGATGACAACTATAGTGTTCAAGCAGAACCAGGTATGGTAAATAATAATTTAAGACAAGATTCTTTAAACTAATAGACGGGTTGCTTTGCCTTACATTAAGTAGTATTATATCGAGTAAAAAATATAAAATTTCAATAGATACGGGAGCAACCCACAATTATATAGATATTAAGTGTGATTCAAGTGAAACCATACAAATTAAACCGGTAAAAATGCGAACTATGCACGGCTTTTCTGTCATAGATTCAAAAAAGGAATTAGATTAATGAATAAGGAAATAACGTTTTATGAGCTAAAAAATATCGAGACATTCGACATGATTCTTGGTTTAGAAGGATTAAGGAAATTAAATGCGGAAATTGACTTAATCAACATGACTTTAATCACCATGTGTAGTGAGGAGCCAGTTAATCATAAGTGCAATTATTTAATAGAAGAAAATATAGAGGATAGATATAAAGAAGAAATAGACGAATTAATTCGAGGTAATACAAGCATAGGTCCACTACCTTTTACGAATTCTACTCAGTGTACAATACGTACAAAAAATAATGAGCCTGTCTATGTAGATAAAACAGTATCCGTATCCTATTGCAGACAATCAATTTGTCAATAAAGAGATACAAAAACTCTTGAAGGAAGGCATAATACAGAGGAGCAATTCTCCATATAATAGTCCTATCTGGACAGTGCCAAAGAAAGGAATAGATGAGAATGGAAGACCAAAACGCCGTATGGTAGTAGATTTCCAAAAATTAAATTCTCAGACTATCGCTGATAAGTATCCTATTCCGGACGTTAATATGACGATCCAAAATTTAGGAAAAGCTTCATATTTTTCTACTCTTGATTTAGAATCGGGTTTCCACCAAATCCTCATCTGTAAGGACGATAGAGAAAAAACCGCATTCGCAATCAACGGGGCGAAATACGAATTTGTACGTATGCCCTTTGGTCTCAAAAATGCTCCGAGCGTCTTTCAACGATGCGTAGACGACATTTTTCGAGATTATATTGGAAATTTTGTACATGTTTACATCGATGACGTGTTGATGTATTCTTCCTCAGCCGAAGTACATATGGAACACATTCGAATAGTATTCAATGCACTTAATAAAGCTACTCTAAAGATTTCGAATGAGAAATCAAAATTATTTCAAACTCAAGTAGAATACCTTGGCCATTATAATTAAAAATGGTAAAATATGTACAAATCCTGAGAAAATTAAAGCTATAGAGGAATTTCCTATACCTTCTAATGTTAAAGAAGTCAGAGGATTTTTAGGCTTGACGGGATATTACCGTAAGTTTATAAAAAATTATGCTGACATAGTGAAACCCTTAACAATTTACCTCAGAGGCGAAAATGGGAATGTCAAAGCAAAAGAAAGCAAGGCAGTAAAAGTAAATCTCGACAAAATTGCCATAGTAGCAATAAATAGATTGAAAGACGCTTTGAAGGAATAATGTGAATTATTTCAACCGGATTTTGATAAATCTTTTGAACTAACTACTGATGCAACGTAGCCATTGGAGCCGTTCTTAGTCAAAACAAAAATCCGATATTTTTCCTTAGTAGAACTCTTACAGATACTGAAGAAAGTTACAGTACAAACGAGAAGGAATTATTAGCAATCGTATGGGCACTGCAAAAATTAAGAAATTATATATATGGAATCGCAGATTTGACCATATATACCGATCATCAAAGTTTAATCTATAGTATTTCGGATAAAAATCCTAACACTAAATTAAAACGATGGAAAAATATCATCGAAGATTACGGAGCAGTATTAAAATACATGCCAGGTAAAGAAAATGTCGTAGCCGACGCTTTAAGCCGTCCAGCAATTAACACAAGTATTATTGAGACTGTACATTCCCAAGAAAGTTCAGATAATGAAGTCATAAAAACTATAAATAGACCTTTAAATACATACAGTGTACAAATCACGTTTAAAAATAACAATGAAGCAATTTCCTTGGGCAAGGAAATAATTAAACCAAACAAAATAATCGCTTTATATACTACGCCGGAAATCATATTCAGGTTACAAAAAGCAATAAAATCCTTTTTCCCGACGACAAGATTTATATACACGCCAATAAAACTAAGTGATATCACTGAACGTGACGATCAACTGCGCATTATAGCAGAAACCCATGATCGAGCACATAGAAGCTATCGAAACAATATACTCGAAATAAACGAAAAATATTATTGGCCAGACATAACAAAGAATGCCAAGGCATATAATAAAAAATGCGCAGCATGCCTTTTTGGTAGATACGACCGCAATCCACCGAAAGAGCCACTACAAAAATCGAAAATACCGACATGTGTAGGTGAATACATCCATATGGATATATGTATATTTAAATGACAATCTTATGTTTGTCACAGCTAAAGATAAATATAGCAAGTACATGATTGTAAGGCAAATCGAAAATAGATTGCAACTGTATAAGAAGGTTGAAGAAGTATTGGCCAACATCTTTACACAATGTAAAAGACTTATGATAGATAATGAGAATTGTTTCAACACAGTCACATTAAAACAAATTTGTGAAAAACTAAAGATTGAAAAAATCACAACGCCAGTATACAGAAGTACAGCAAACGGACAAGTAGAGCGTTCTCCCAACACTCTCAGTGAATTAAGTAGAATATTAATGATACAAAATTGTACGAATTTCGAAGAAGAAGTATTCGACAGTGTTAAAAAATTAAATAATTCAATTCATACGGTAACGGGATTTAGACCTACAGAGTTATTCTTTAATCAATTAAAATTCAACAATAATGAACAAATAATTAAAAAATTAGAGTGCGCATCTAACAAGGTTTTAGTACGTTTGAACAAAAATTCCAAGCATAAGGAATATAAAAAGGGTGATATAATATTCACCATAATTAAAGGCCTTCGAAAGAAATCGAACGCTCGGCATATTAAATATATAGTAGAAAAGGATCAAGGTGATACCATTTTAACAACAACTAGTGTTGTAGTTCATAAAAATAATATTAAAAACAATTATTTTCAGGAAGATGAAAACATTAACATTCCTAATATTACTCGTGAATGTAATCGTGCTTATAACCGCGAAGATAAAAATAAAAAACGTTCAGGACGAAAAAATAATAGTAACTCAAACAGATAATGTGTATATTTATGAAGCCACGAATAGAATTTTCCATTTAAATAACTTAACCAAAGTCTTAAATATATATCATGAAATATTAAACAAAAATAATAAAAGGAGTCACTTTAATTAGGAAGATTCAAAATCTTGAAAATCAGTTAAATTATCATAAAATAAATAAACGAAGTATAAATTTTTTGGGCAAACTAATCAAATATGCTTATGGAAATCCAGATCATGATGACCTTGTAGCAATTGAAACAAGTCTTAACGACATTATAAATAATAATAACAAACAACGAGTAATTAACTCCCAATTTGACAAAATTATTAGAGATATGAATCCACAAAATATTAAAGAACAAGTCCTACTAACAGAAATGTATGAAGAACTGTTAAATATTGTTAGAACAATAAATGCTGCAAAGGTAAATGAATTTCTTTCAGAAACTCTTAATATTGAAGATATTCACAAAATAATATCACAGGAACATGAAGATATTTTGATTATAAATATTTTAGAATATTCAAACATTACTCTTGTAAAAACTAAAGATTATTTAGTAACAGTATAAAAATATCCAATTATTAAAGAAAAATGCGAAAAATTATAAAATCACGCCTATTTCATTTAGAAATGGAAAAATTATAATAGATAAAATGATCGCAAAATGTAATGTTTATCAAAATTAATAATTGTATGAACTATTTGAATAATTATATATGCAAAATTAATAAAGATATGGATAATAATTGTACTTTAGCAATGTTAAATAATAATCAAGCAAATTGTAAAGTTTCACAAGAATACGATCAGCCTATCGTTAGAACAGAATCAAACATTATATTGTTAAATAACGAACATATTTTAAATAATACAATTATTACAGGAAAAAACCTGATTACATTTGAAGATTCCATAAATATTGATGGAAAAACATATACAAGCATAAATAACGAAAAATGTGATGAATGAACATAATGAAACATTGATCATAGATGAAATTGTAAATTCCAATTCAATGTATTCATTTCATAACATAGATTCATTAAGAAAATATACAATTCCTTTTGAAGAAGAACCCATATGGTCTACCTTTAAACTTTTTTTCATTATATTCATGTTCTTTGCATTAAGTATTTTATCAATCAAATTTATAAAATTATCTAATTTTGAAATGGAAAAAATTAAAAAATGATGAAAATTTTCAAAAATTATATGATTTAGAATTACAAAAACTAAAATGTAAAATATAATTTTGATATATTGTAAAAAAAACGAGGACGTTTTTATTCAGGGGGGAGAGAGTTAACACACCCTATAAAATAGCCTTAGAAATTTAAGATAATATAAAAATACATGTAAATCTAAAGAATAACGAAGGATGTAAATAAAGAAAGGCATATGGTCACGTACACAACAAGTATGATAATTACTTAATTGTATGTTCAGTTTAATATATAAGAAACGATAAAAATGTATATGTTCAGTTTAGAAAATAAGAAAGGATAATAACCTAAGTATACATATAACTGAAGTAACCGAAATGTGGCACTTCAGATTCAGGACTCTATGTGTGTAGTTTGTAAGTCAAGATCAATAATAAAGGATCTTTTTAACAAAAAATATTAAAACTCTGTTTTATTATTAATTCGCGAGAGGTTCGAGGTGTGAATTTGTACAAACGATTTTCTCTTGGGTAAGCGATTTTAAAACTTACTTACTTACTTACTTACTTACTTAAGGTGGCGCTACAGTCCGGGGCGGACCTGGGCCTCAACCAACATGCGTCTCCAGCCAGCTCGGTCCCTAGCTAGCTGTCTCCAGTTTCGCACGCCAAGTTGGTTGAGGTCCTCACCCACCTGAGTGCGCCACCTGAGTCGCGGTCTTCCTCTACTGCGCCGTCCCTCGGGATTGGATTCGAAGACCTTCCGGGCTGGAGCGTTGATGTCCATTCGCTCTACATGACCCAGCCATCTAAGCCGTTGGACTTTTATTCTGCTAACTAGGTCAGTGTCGCTGTACAGCCCGTACAGTTCGTCGTTATATCTTCTCCTCCATTCTCCATCTATACGTACGGGACCAAAAATCACCCGAAGAATTTTCCTCTCGAAGCATCCTAAGACGTTCTCATCTTTCTTTGACAGGGTCCAGGCCTCAGCGCCATAAATGAGAACCGGGATGATGAGTGTCTTATAGATGGTGATTTTAGATGCTCGAGAGAGGACTTTACTTCTCAATTGCCTTCTAAGTCCAAAGAAGCAGCGATTTGCAAGAGTTATTCTTCGTTTGATTTCAGCGCTGGTGTCGTTGTCTGTGTTTATAGCGGTGCCTAGGTAGACAAAGTCCTTAACTACCTCGAAGTTATAGCTGTCCATGGTGACGTTTTGTCCAAGACGTCGTTGTTCAATGTCCTTTTTTGATGACAGCATATACTTGGTCTTGCCCTCATTGACCACTAAACCCATCTTCTTCGCTTCCGTTGCAATGCTCAAAAACGCTCCACTGACATCACGCTTTGATCTTCCAATTATGTCAATATCATCTGCGTATCCGAGTAATTGGATGGACCTTTGGAAGATTGTGCATCTAGTGTTGACGGTTGAGTTTTGCACAATTCTTTCCAGAACGATGTTGAAGAAGTCGCATGACAGTGCATCGCCTTGTCTAAAACCTTTTTTGACATCAAATGCATCGGTGAGATCTTTTCCGACCTTGATGGAGCAGCGTGCATTCTCCATCGTCATTCTGCACAAACGGAAAAGTTTGGCAGGGATGCCAAAACTAGACATTGCTCTGTAGAGCTCTTCCCTATGGATGCTGTCATACGCGGCTTTAAAATCGATAAAGAGATGGTGGGGATCGATTTGAAGCTCCTGGGTTTTTTCCAAGATCTGCCGTAATGTGAATATTTGATCGATAGTGGACTTTCCTGGTCTGAAGCCACACTGATAAGGACCTATCAGGTTGTTGACGAACGGCTTCAGACGTTCACATAATACGGCAGAAAAGATCTTATATGCAATGTTAAGGAGACTGATCCCTCTGTAGTTGGCGCAATTTAAAGGGTCTCCTTTTTTATGTACCGGGCAAACTATGCTGAGATTCCACTCATCGGGCATGCTTTCTTCCGACCATATTTTGCAGATGAGTTGGTGCATGCTCCCTACCAAGTCATCGCCTGCTGCTTTAAATAGTTCGGCCGCTATGCCGTCAGCTCCAGCAGCTTTGTTTGATTTCAGTTTAGATATAGCCATCTTCACTTCGTCTAGGTCGGGTAGGCGGAATTGTTGATCTGCGTCGCCTAGGTTGAGTGGTTCTATCTCCCTTACAGCGGAATTCGGTTCGTCATCGCCGTTATATAATTTGGAGAAGTGGTCTTTCCATATTCTCAACATAGACTGCGGTTCTACTATGATGTTCCCCTGATCGTCTTTACAGGCTTCGGTTCGTGGCTGGTACCCTTGGGAGGTTTTTTTTACCTTTTGGTAAAATTTACGAACCTCATTCCTGTTGTAACATCCCTCTATCTCCTCGATCGCGCGCTTCTCGTGCTCTCTTTTTTTCCATCTAAGAAGCCGGTGTTCCTCTCTCCTCTTCTGCTCGTAGAGCTCGCGAGCAGCTCTGGTCCTTCTGTGCAGCGCCGTTTTGTATGCCTCTTGTTTCGCTGCGTGCGCTTGCCGGCATTCGTCGTCAAACCAGGGGTTTCGCTGTTGTGGACGTGTGAAACCTAGCACTTCAGAGGCGGCATCTCTGATGGCTGCAAGGCAATGTTGCCACTGGTTTTCAATGCTTAATGCGGGCAGCATAGGACTCCTTAAGAGGTTACTAGAGACTCGATCGGAGAAGGACATGGCAGTCTCTTGCGATTGTAGCCGTCTAACGTCGAAACTTCTCACAGTACTTCCTTGTTTTGGCTTGGACCGGGATATCCGTAGCCGTACCTTGGCTACAACGAGGTAGTGGTCCGAGTCAATGTTGGCCCCTCGGAATGTTCGGATATCCTGTATACTGGAGAAGTGTCGTGCGTCGATCGCAATGTGGTCAATCTGGTTGACGGTTGATTGATCAGGAGATTTCCATGTCTCCTTGTGGATATTAAGATGCGTGAACTGCGTACTAGCTACCAGAACGTCTCACCCCGCAGCGAAATCGATCAGCCTGAATCCGTTGTCGGAGGTGGTGTCGTGCAGGCTGTATCTCCCGATTGTGCCACCAAAGATGTCTTCTCTTCCTAGCTTGGCATTAAAATCTCCTAAGACAATTTTAATGTCATAGCCAGGGCACTGCTCATAAGTCTTGCCCAAGAGCTCGAAGAATATGTCTTTGGTGTCTTCATCTTTCTCCTCTGTTGGGGCATGCGCGCATATAAGGCTTATGTTGGCGAATTTAGCCTTGATGCGGATTGTCGTGATGCGCTCGCTCACACTGTTGAAACTCAAGACTTTTTGCCTGAGTCTAGTTCCAACAACAAATCCACATCCAAATAGACGCTGCCTTTGTTCTCGGTAGCAGTCGCCGTAGTATATATCGCAGTCTTTTAGTTTGCGTTTGCCAGGTCCATCCCATCGCACTTCTTGGATGGCGGTAATATCTGCCTTGCAGCAGATTAGAGCTTCCGCTAATTGTTCGGCTGCACGTGGTCTGTTAAGGGACCTAACATTCCACGTACAGATCCGAAGTTCGTTGTCCTTATTTCGTTTGCTTGGGTTGTCAACAGTGAATCCGTCCGTATCCGAGGCTTGTTGGTGCTTCGCGACTAGAAAATTTTTATGTGGTCAGGAAGTCACCCCGACGGCACAACCCCCAACCTGGAGGGCCAGATCCTTAGTATAACTCCAAGGACGGGGAGCCGGATAAACCGCTCCTTATAGGCCTGGGCTCCAAATAAGTCGTAGAAGCCCTATAAGGTGTTCACTAAGTAGTTCAACCTTACTGGAACTGTAGACGCCACCGTTGATTCCATCTCGAGAATTCGTCCGCTGCCGTCTGGATAAGGAGAGGTGCCTTAGTGGAAACACCTCTCCCCCCCTCTCTCGTTTGCTACCCCCAACAACTTTCCACTGGGGTTAGAACCCAATCTCCAGTTGAGGTACTAGGCACCCGATGTTCACCACGGGGAGGTGAGAGTAGGAGTTGATAGACAGAGGTGGATTTTGAGAAAAACCTGTGGACGCTTGTGTCCTCTTGAATGCACATGTCTACCATTTAAACATCGATTTTAAAACCCTGTGTTAAAAACCCATTTTTTACATAAACGATTAAGATACAAAATATGCTGTTGTTGATGTTGTTCAAGTACTTCTTCGGCTCATCCGCCGGCATTTTCAACCTTGTCGAAAGAACTTGTTCTCGTTCTCGATCACCTGCTTTCGTTGCTTTTGCAAAATAAAGGCTAGGTACACCTGTGGGAGATGAGACCATGGTTGCCCCCAACTTTGTCGATATTTTGCAGCCACAACTAGGAAGAGAAAACAGCCAAGGGCTGGTTTTTGTTGCGGTAAAATTAACCGTAACAGACTGGCTGTTTTTTATGGGGTATAAAATCATAATTCCCTCGAAAATGCATAATAAGGTATTAGCTGATCTCACTTGGGTATTTTCAAAACAAAATATTTAGCTAGGTCTTACGTTTGGTGGCCTAAATTGGATAAGGAGATTCAAGAAGTGTTAAAAAGTGTCATGCATGTCAATTGACCCAATCTAGCCCAGAGAAAAGTTATTTGTTTCCATGGATACCAACTGATTCACCTTGAAAGCCAACACACCTTGATTTCGCAGGTCCTATAGCAGGTTTTTAACTTTTAGTTTTTATCGATTCATTTTCGAAATGGGTCGAGGTTTTTAAAACCAAAAGTGCAAATTCTAAATTTATAATCTGTAAGTTAAAAGAAATTTTCTGTAGGTTTGGATTAGTGGATGTCATCGTTACAGATAACGGTGCACAATTCACTTCGGATGAATTTAAAAGTTTTTGGAATGGTAACATGATAAAACATGTTCTTACGGCACCTGGACATCCCGCTACAAATAGACAGGCCCAAATATTTGTAAGTTAATTCAAAAAAATCTATATAATAAAAACAAATAAAAAATAAAAACAGCTTAATATATTAATTGTGAAAACAAAATAGCATAAAAAAAAAAGAATAAACCACGCCACACTGAAATAATTCAATAAAAACAAAAACAACAATAAAAAGAAACCAACAAAACAACATGATAAGCCAAGCTCAGCATAGCACAGTGAGTACCATCCTTTTCTCTTTCCTCTCTTCTCCAACAGTCGCACGGCTTAGCATGTGCATCAAAGTGTATTGCGTTTTATAACCAATGCAATTTATACACAGGCTACGTCGTCGTTCGACGGATTATTGACATGAAAAAATTGTTTACTGTTTTGCATTGACAGGGGCGGATTTGATCTTAGTCACTACTAAGGCATAACACTAGTAGTGGCGTGTATCTAATAGCATTCTGTGGTTCAAATCAGTGATAATTTTTTTAAGTCTTTGTCTGTCTGGTTTTGATATTTTTATTATTTTGCAATGGCTGTTAATTTCAGGGTAGATTCTTGTAATATTCGTGGGCTTAGAGCTAATTTTCTTTCTGCGTACTTCCATACTGTTTCGAACAGGCCAGCTGTTTTGGCACTGAGTGAAACCCAAGTAGGTGAGGATACCGATCCTACTGAATTTTTTATTCATGGGTATAGCTTGGTGCCACTATTCTATTCCCACCATGGCCTCGCCATATACATTAGGAATGATGTTGCTTATCAGCTCTTACCTCAATATGGTCTTTGCACCAATTCTTTCTTTAATTTCATGTGGTTTAAATTTTCCATAAATAAGCAAATCATTCATTATTGCTTCCTTTATCGAAGCCCAAATTTAGACAGAGTATCAACTTCTCGTGAATTTGATGCTTTGTCTGACTATATTCAAAGAATTGTTTCGTCCTATCCTCGCACTGAAATCGTTGTTACGGGCGATTTCAATGTACACAATTCTTCATGGCTTCGACATTCGGGCCAGACAACATCCGAAGGAGTGTGTGCTGAGATCTTCGCTGAGTTGAACCACCTAACTCAGCTAGTCAACGAGCCCACTCGAATTTCGGACGTTGTAGGTCGAGCAGAAAACACTCTTGACTTGTTTCTTACCTCTGACCCTGATAAGTACACTATTAGTGTTCTATCTCCTCTAGGCTCATCTGACCATTGTGTCATATCAGCAAATTTCTCGTGTAAAAACTCTCCAGTTAAAGAAAGGGCTCCTAAGAGAACCGTTTGGCAATACGAGAAAGCCAACTGGGACGGTCTCAATAATTATTTTACGATCTTTAACTGGTCACTATGCTTCCTCGATAGTGACGTTGACGCCAGCGCTGATATGATCACAAGTTTGATTCTCCTGGGAATGAGAACTTTTATCCCGAACAGGGCTAAAAGCATCAGACCTAAGGTAAACGCATGGTTCGATGCGAGCTGTAAAGAGGTTATTAGGGTTAAGAACGTAAGTTTCCGTTGTTTTAAAGCCAATCCAACTGAGGAAAACCGGAATAAGTTCAAACAAGCCAGGAAGGCCTGCAACGCCCATATTCGACGGACCAAATTTTTACATGACCAAAAATTACGGCAAAAAATACTGCAATGTCCCAAAGGCAGTAAAAATTTTTGGTCATTCGTAAAAAACATGAGAAATTCTTCTTCTTCCTCGGTTCCTACGCTCGTTGTCAATGACACTCCATTTGTTAGCTCTCTCGAAAAAGCTAACCTCTTCGCTAGGCAGTTCGCCGCTAATTCAACACTGCCAGTGAGTGTTATGACTCCGCCTGTCATCGATCGCGTTAGGGATTCTATGGGGCAAATCTATTTTCGCACTCGTACTGTTGCGAGAGTCCTAAAAGATCTCAACATACATAAATCCGCTGGTCCGGATGGTATCCCCGCTATTGTTCTGAAGAGGTGTTCTTCAACGCTGGCAAAACCACTGCGTAAGCTTTTTCATCTGTCCTACTCCTCAGGTCTCGTTCCGAGCGGATGGAAAACTGCATTTGTCCAGCCTATTCCCAAAAAAGGCGAATCTTCCTCACCCTCTAATTACCGACCGATTGCACTTACGTCCCTTCTTTCCAAGGTCATGGAAACGCTGATTAATTATCAGCTCAAGAAATATCTTGAAGATCGAAAGCTTCTTAATGACCGGCAGTACGGCTTTCGAAGCAATAGGTCCACTGGTGATCTCATGGTTCATCTCACCGAACAGTGGAGCAAATCTTTACATCGTTTTGGAGAAAGTAAGATTATTGCACTTGATATTTCAAAAGCATTTGATAGAGTTTGGCATCAGGCTCTCTTATCGAAAATGCGTGCTTTCGGTTTTCACGAATCCCTGCTTCATTGGATTAGTAATTACCTTTCGGACCGTTCAATACAAGTAGTATTGGATGGGTTCAAGTCTGAAAATCACAAAATAAATGCTGGTGTGCCCCAGGGCTCCGTTCTATCTCCAACACTCTTTCTCATTTTTATTAATGATCTCCTGTCTGCAACTTCTAATCCAATACATTGTTTCGCTGACGATAGTACTCTTAGCTTTTCATATTCGTTTTCAGATTCACTTCCCTCTTCTTCGGATGTGGAACTGCAACGACAAAATATGATAAGTTCATTAAATTCCGACCTGCACAGCATTGAACAATGGGGAATAAAAAATCGTGTGGAATTTAATGCTTCGAAAACACAATGCTGTCTTGTATCGTTAAAGCGAGATACACCCCCCTTGCCATTATCCATGGATGGCACTTGCATCGAGGAGACTGAACATCTCGATATTCTCGGTATGTGTATCACCAACCACCTGTTGTGGAACGAACACATACGCGATGTCGCCAAAAATGCCGCAAGATGTTTGGGTTTTTTAAGGCGATGCAAGAAGTTTTTCTCCCCCTCTGATCTGGCTGTTATTTACAAGACATATACGTCCAAAGCTTGAGTATAACTCCCATATCTGGGCTGGTGCTCCTGCAACTTACTTAAGCCTCTTAGACAGTATTGAACGTAGGGCATTTAGATTGATTGGTGATAATACCATCATAGGATCATTTACGTCGCTCGAACATCGTCGTAAGGTTTCCTGTCTCACCCTCTTTTACCGTTATTTTAACGGTTTATGCTCTAGCGAAATAGCCAGCTGCATTCCTCCCCTTAAACAGTTCAACCGTAATACTCGCGCTTCTAGGAATGCTCATCAGTATACCCTCGAGCCCAACTTCGGTCGTACCGTCAAGTATAGAGATTCGTTCTTTAGCCGTACTACGCGAATGTGGAATTCCTTACCACACTCTGTCTTTCCCAGCCATTGCAATATTCAGGAATTCAAAACCAATGTACACCGACACCTCCTTTCAACCCCTCTCTCCCTTTCCTAGTGCTCACTGTGTCTTTACATAATAAGGGTAGTAATATCCCCTTAAGTGTGCGCTTATTATAAAAAAAAAAAAAAAAAAAAAATACGCTGTTGCAATAATTAAGGAACCGAATTTATGAAGAACTTTAAGATAGGACGAATATTACGATGACGGAGTGATTGTCCGCAAACTCAATAATAAAACAAGGTAATCAAAATCGGATTCGAATTATAATTTAATAAAGTAGGTATCCGGCGCGCACGAGTAGTACCTATTTGTGATTAATTGGAATAATAGACAACTGTTAGAATAGGTTTGTTCGTTAATTTCCGCACAGACAGCAAAAGCAGTGCTGTCGCCCGAAAGCTCAGTTTTGGGGTGGGTTTGATTAATTGGGAACAAGGTTAGTTTTATTAATCGGAATGATTTAGTCTTATCAAATTAATTTGATTATAGACTGTGAATAGGGTGTTCTTGAAATATATGAAAAAATAGAAGAATGCGCGCCAGTCATTTTTTTTGTAAAAGGAAATCACAAACCTTTTGGAGCGGAACCGACCGAGACAATTTATGAACAAAATAAGAACAACGTTTTTTTTTTTGAGTAGGTAAAAATATTTTTAATTGTTTTAGATTTTGCTTGGGAAACCTTACACGTAAGATTAAAACCCAAGATCTTTTAAGAATTTTTAACGACAAAGAATTAGTGTATAACACCGAAGATGGACCGTTAACTTTTCGTCCCGACTGGACAAAGATAATTTTTACGCACGGGTCGCGAGCTCCGTTTTCTCGGAATTACCTTTTTTACGAAACGAAAGCCCAACGATAATTAAACAATTCTCAATAGTAACTATCACGCACAAAAAAAAATCTACTTTTCAAATACAAATCAGATACTTAGCTTTTCTGGATGTCCTGCCAACTTCCCTCTTCTGGCTGTTTTCCAATCCTTTTTTTTTTCCTCCAATTTTCACTTTTTTTCTCTTCTCAAAAATTTTCACCTCTATTACTTCAAACAAACACTTGAATTTCTTTACACTTCTCAAAGTTTTCTTTATTTTTGTTCTTTTCTTTAGTTCCTTTGAACCTCCGTCTCAGATTCTATCTCGCAAAAAAGTGATCTTCCAGGCTTTAACCTTGCCTTGATGACCTCTTCTTTATTTTCCATTCCCACATGCTTTCGGCCAATCACAAAGTGTTGGTCTCGTTTGCATTTTAATTCAGTTACACCTAGCATATTTGCAAGAGTGAGCGAACGCAGTTGAGACACCACCACTTTTCCTACTCGCACGTTTCACCCCAGCTTTATGCACTACCACCGTCTTTGGATTCGTCGACCCCTGGTACTTCTTCTAGTGAGCGGGAATTCAATTAGTGCATTCAGCCACCCTATTCACACCCCCATAATTTTGAGAGAAGCTTTGATAAGTTGCATGAAACTCAAGTGTTTAACGCGTTATTTTTTTTCCCTTGTACGAAATTACAATTATGTAAAAATTGCTGAAAGCTTATCAATTTATTTTTTTTTTGTTTTAATTGTCAGAGGGTGGAAGTTGGCAGTGGTTTTGATCTTGCGATTATACTCTAATTGTCCTTGGACTTTCGTGCAGACTAGGGGCTTAGGGACTCGCGTTCTTTTACAATAAGAGATTGATTTATGTTGGGCATGCAGCCATTCTCATCTGAGTAACATCAGCAATCGAGGACCAAGTGTCGGTCGTGAATTTTTTTGTTTGCTTTGGTGACCAGACCACCTGTCTGTCACCATAATTGGTATGCGTGCAGGCCCTCTGTCGTACCAACAATCTCTTTGTGGACCGCCCGTCACACATTTTGTCCACACCTGTTTTTGGTTGCTTTTCCAGTATATAATAAGAGCAGGACACTGACTGATGGAAGACAGTATTCAACTGAACTCTTAGAATATTTTGGAGCCACAACGAAGAACGGATGGTTAAAAAGGGAAAGGATATAAAATAGGCGAGTAAAACTTGTTGTGGTAAATTTTACCGCAACAAATCCCACCCTTACCTCCTAGGAAATGTGCTTACAATTCTGTAACACATTTTCTAAAGGATGCCAAGGTAATGGAAAACAAGATAAAGGATGTTCCATCAAAAGAAAAAATCAAAAGACAAAAACGTTATATTAGTGATAATTGAAAAAAAAAATGAAAACAAAAAAGAAACTACTTTAAACTACTTTCTTCGGATGCATCGGTATACGGTTTCAGAACTTTAACGTGCCATGTTCTGCGTTCTTTACCATTAATATCTTTTAACACGTACGTCCAAGGTGACACACACTTTTTAATTTCAAACGGACCGACAAACTTCGGTGCTAATTTGGCAGCATAGTAATTCGCGGCATCCGACAACGAAAAATTTCTACGCCATACAAGGTCGCCGGGGTGATATTTAATATCACGCCGTCGAAGATTGTAGGCTTGAGCAGCTCTCTTAGATGCTACTTCGAGTTTTTTCCCAATATCTAACCTAAGTTCTTTGAAACGCTCAGCGATCTCACTCAGATCCTGGACATTCCCCGAACCATCTCCGACTAATGGTACTTCTCCCCCTCACGGTTTTCGCCTTGTAGTAGCGAGGGGGCTTACGTCTTACTCTTCAGCAATCCAGCTGCGGAGTAAGACAACTAAGAAAACCAACAAAAGCAGAGATGTCAATCTAAAATAATGAACAATGGAAAAAAGTTTACAAGAGGAAAAAATCGAACGGGGATATACGTTCAAAAGTCGGCAGAGGTCACGGCTGCCGGCGAGGGCTTGGTTTCGCAAGAAGCTAAGTCGCCAGTGACAAATGTAAACTTCGAAGAAGGAAAAAGAGAGTTAAAAAGACAACCGGTCTTTCTCTCAGTAGATCTACTTCCCGACTTAGATAGTTTAACTATCAAAAGTACGGAAACCTCGGACAGACCTCCTTCCATAGGTAGTCAAACCGAGGACGAGCTACTGATGGAACCGAATCAAGAAGAGACTATGCTGAAGTCTGCTGCACCCCTCAAAGTTTCGAGGCAACGCAGTAACTACAGATCCTCCAAAAGATTCGTAGAAAAGACCGAGTTGAAAGACCCTGCGACGCTCAGTTCGAGAGATAAAGCTCTCCTAAAAAAGCACAGAAAGCTGGTTAAGAACTTCGAGCGGCAGCTGGCAGAGACTGCCACTGCACCCAGGGGAATAACAAGACAAGAGAATGTCGAAGAGTCGGAGTGCAAAGGAGTAGATGCTGCCAAATCTAGGTCTGTCCCTAAAAAGGCAAACTGTGAACAGGCTGGCAATAACTCGACCGCTCGGAACAGTTCAGGCGACTTCCAGCAAGAAACACCCAGCCAACGCTAGGAAAGACCAAGCACCGGCAGGCACCTCTTCTGGAATGAAACCAGGAACGTCCAAGAGACAAAGATCGGAGGAGACAGTCAAGCTAGACGGTGCTAAGAAAATTAGAACCAACAGCTTCGACACCACCCCGATTGACCTACAAATTGCCATTATAAGCCGTGACGACCCAGATGGGAAAATCTCGGCAAAAAACTGGCTTCTTGTAGAAAATGAGATCCTCAAAGCAATGATGGCAGCATCAGAGAACGATAGTTCTGAAGACTATATCTTTGATGGTGCCGGATGGCGGCGAGGAGTTAAAGTGGTCACGGGAGTTTCTGAACCGTACAATCGCCAACATTGGCGAACTATGGGAAGGTTCCTCCCTTGAAATTCTACCCGCTGCAGCTCTACCACTTTGACAGCAGTTTAGCTTATGGATCCCCCCTCCTGCAGAACATGAGGACGCAGCCATTATAAAACTGTTGGCGAAACAGAATAAAGAGCTTCCCATTTTAGAATGGAAGCTCCAACACTCAAGAAAGAGTCATGGAGGCGAAGGGAAGGACCTCTTGTTTGTGGCAGACAAGAAATCTGACCTTCTGCTGAAAGAGAAAAAAGACGTGCTGAGGTATGGTCTCAGAACCGTAAAGGTTAAGAGGCATGAGGGCAAAGGGGAGTCAAAAGCTGCAAGTGGTGCAAATAAACCTGCACCACGCTAAAGCAGCAACGTACGACCTTACGCTCTACATGTCTCACGAGAACGTGGATGTGGCCTTGATCCAGGAACCATGGCTAGGCAAAAACCGAATCCGTGGGTTGAGGTCAAAAAACTACAACCTTTTCCATTCCACGTCAGATGAAGGTAATATTAGAAGTTGCATCCTAGTGAAAAAATCAATTAACGCTTTCTTCCTATCTAGGTACAGCAACAAGGACAACACGGCAATCAGCGTCGAATCGAATGAAGGAAACTTCATTCTAGCGTCGACGTACATGCCGTACGAAGAGGAGAGCCCACCATCAAAAACAGTCCGCGATCTGGTGGTCCATGCCACAGCAAGCGGTACACCTTTGGTGTTAGGAGGTGATGACAACGCTCACCACACTCAATGGGGCTCTAAGGACATCAATAAAAGGGGTGAGTCAATTTTTGAATATATTCTCTGTTCTAATTTATCGATATGTAATAGGGGCAATCACCCTACCTTTCGAAACAAAAACAGGGAGGGAATCATAGATTTGACCCTTATTAGCAATAATAGTAAAATTTCAGTTGAAGACTGGAGAGTCTCACCTAAAGAATCTTTTTCGGATCACTTTAGGATACTCTTCTCTATAGACAGGAACTTTACTGAAACCTTACAGGAACCCAACTAGAACGAATTGGACAGAGTACGAAAAATGGCTGAAAGACTGTATTGATCCACCAGAGGACAATGCAAGTCTAAGTACTTCAACCATTGACACTGTTGTCCAAAACTTGTCTAGCAAAATGAGAATGTCTTTTGAAAAACACTGCCCTTTATCTCGTTCCAATAACTCCACTAACCCACCCTGGTGGAATAATGCACTAAAGAAACGTAGAACAGAGGTTAGAAAACTTTTCAATAAAGCCAAACTGAGTAAATTAGAAGAGGACTTAAAGTCTTATAGAGCCGCATTTAACACTTACACCAAAGAGTTAAGGAAGGCCAAAAAGGATTCGTGGGCTAAACATTGTGAATCCATTGAAAAAACAAGCGAGGCGGCAAGGCTCCGTAGAACCCTGGCCCTCAATCCCACGATCCCGGGGTACATAAAACACCCTGATGGATCATGGTCGAACTCGAGCCTGGAAACGCTTGAACTCTTCATGGAAACTCATTTCCCCGGTTGTAAAAACCCAGAAAGTTCTGATTGCTTGCAATCGAACACGCTGGATTTTACTCACACGGAATCAAATTTGGAACTAAATCAGGTTATTACTGAGCAGAAGATTATCTGGGCAATAAACTCGTTCAAACCCTATAAATCAGCGGGACCAGACGAGATTTTTCCAGCTCTTCTTCAAAATGCTCTCAAAGTAATAACTCCGTGGCTTAGGGTAATCTTCATAAGTTGTATCAAACTTAGATACGTCCCTAATAGCTGGAAAAAGGTCAAGGTAGTCTTTATCCCAAAAGCAGGGAAACCGACTCACTCGACCGCTCAGGATTATAGACCAATAAGTCTCTCTTCGTTTCTCCTTAAGACACTAGAGAGGATAATTGATCTACATGTTAGAGAACTTCTCAACGAAAACAATTTGTGCAACTATCAACACGCTTACCTTAAAGGTAAATCAGTGGAGACTGCTCTGCATGAAGTAGTTTCACATATTGAGAAAAGTCTTGAACACAAAGAATATACCCTGGCAGCATTTCTTGATATCGAGGGTGCGTTTAATAACGTTAAAACGGAATCGATCAATACTGCCTTAGTTGAAGTTGGGGTTGAATCTGTCATTGTCGATTGGATCTTCACCATGTTAAATGGCAGAATTATCAACTCTCAAATAGGAGTTAGCACTATTGAGAAAACAGTTACTAGAGGCACACAACAGGGAGGAGTCATCTCACCACTGCTCTGGATCCTCGTAGTTAACAAAATTCTCACAAAGTTCAAAGATCAGGGCATTAAAATAGTAGCATATGCAGATGACATAGTGGTTTTGGTATCAGGCAAGTTTCTTACCATCATCGAAAACATTATGGAAAATGCATTAAAGGATTTATCTTCTTGGGCAACTAAGAACGGTCTCGGGGTCAACCCCGCCAAGACAGAGCTAGTTTTGTTCACGAAGAAAAGGAAACTGGAGGGCTTCAACCCCCCCAAACTAAATGGCATTCCTCTAAAACCTTCTAAGGAAGCTAAATTTCTAGGAGTAATCCTTGACTCTAAGCTTACATGGAAGCGTAATACTGAGGTAAGAATGAAAAAAGCACTATGTGCATTCTACACATGCAAAAAGACCTTCGGTGTACGTTGGGGTATGCGACCGCAAGTGATCCAATGGATGTACACAGCGATAGTCAGACCCATTCTTACCTATGGCTCTATTGTATGGTGGAAGGCGGTGGAAAAATCAAGCTATCTCAAGAACCTGAATAAGGTACAGAGACTAGCCTGTGTAGGAATAACAGGGGCTCAAAGATCCACACCACAAGCTGGATTGGAAATGATCTTGGACCTCCCGGCTCTGGATGAGTTCATAAAGTGCACGGCAGCCAAAACTGCAATTCGTTTAAGAGAACTGAGTTTTTGGAGGCACAGCACTTATGGCCACGGGTCAATCTTACAAAGATATGACACGGTTCCAGGACTGAGAGAGACCACCGATTACATCCCCTCTTTACTAGATTTCGATAGGAAATTTTCTATTTTTATACCAGAAAGACAGGGTTGGGATCCCAATTCACTTATAAGTAAACAGGGTATCCCTTTCTACACTGACGGTTCAAAAATGAAATCAGGAACAGGTGCTGGAGTGTTTTGCCAATCTCTCAACATCAGAGCGTCATATACACTCCCGGCTGACTGTAGTGTCTTTCAGGCCGAGATCTTTGCCATTGGAAAAGCAGCTGAATTGGCACATCACGAAAAGCTAAGCTCTTCGGAGATTACGTTTTTCGTGGACAGCCAGGCTGCTATCAAAGCCTTAGCCAGTGAGACCATAAGATCAAAAGCAGTTTTAAACTGTAAGATGGAATTAAATAAAATCTGCCACACTAACCAGGTAAAGCTCTGCTGGGTTCCTGGACATAGCGATATAGAAGGGAATGAAAAAGCAGATGAACTAGCCAGGAAAGGGTCAGAAGCAGATATAAGTAGTAGCGACCATTCGGGTAGGGGACCACTCGTCCCGATTGGGGTACTCAAGAGGAAGATAGACCTTAAACTAAAAGAGAAAATCAATAACTCCTGGAAATCCAGAGACGATTGCGTAATCTCTAGAAGTTTATGGCCTAACATAAATGAAAAGGAAACTCGGTACATTCTATCGCTGAGTAAAAAGAACATTAAAATCTTAATAGGTGTACTAACAGGTCATTGCGCCATTGGCGTAATGGCTAATAGGATAGGGGCATTTGCACCCGATTTCTGTAGGAGCTGTCAGGATGAGGAGGAAATAGAAACCATTAAACACCTGCTCTGCGACTGTCCGAACCTCCAAACCAGCCGACTCCGTCATTTCGGAAACAGGTTTGTTGGAGAACTGGATGATCTAGCACAGGTCTCAATGGCGAGCATGAGGAAATTTATAGATAGCACAGGCTGGTTCGTTAACGAGCCAGTCTACGCTAATCGACAGAGTTGAATTGAACTGAGAGCATCGATGCAAAATTTTTACTTTTATAGGGGATCACAATGGACCAATAGGCCCCCGTGTACGCAACAGCTTCTTGCTGTGCACACCCCTTACAACCTAACCTAACCTAACCTATGGTACTTCTCGACCTAAAGTTACCATATCCCTTCTAAAATTCGCGTAATAAGGTGAAACACCTAAAACCTCATGTTGTGATGTGCGAATAGCACACGCCACCTTACTGAGCTGTAAGTCCCACACTCTGTAGTTTTCTGCGACGTATGCCCTTAACGTCGTCTTTAGCATCTGATTGATCCTCTCCGCAGGATTCACCTGCGGGTGGTAATGGGCTGTACATTTTAATTGTGACGCGTACGCCTGGCAAAGCTTTTCAATTCCTTAATCCAGCTGGTTTCTCATTCACCGGCCTTACTTGTTGGCAAACTTTGCAACTCCTAACATATTTAGTTATATCGACCCTCATTTTTGGCCAATAAAACTTCGCCCCAATTCTGGCAAAAGTTTTCCTAACGCACATGTGTCCTGCTAATGGACTATCTTGGTTTTCCTGTAAAATAGCTTACCTATAATTTTTCCGTATCACTCTCTTCAATTCTTGATTGTTTTCGTGTACTACTACATAAGTTGCCTTCACGAGTTTGAACAACTGACCTTGTTCAACTCGCCAGGCTGGGTATCTAAGGGAATTTGTATCTATCTCTGCAATTTTTAAAAAAGGTGACCCTATTTTACCTGAAAACTATAGAGGCATCTCTGTGCTTAGTTCTCTAAGGAAATTATTCACCCATCCTCTATTCCAGGCTTGTAAGATGAGTCGAACAAAATAACAAAATAAGTTGCTTTCAGGCGGGTTTTCGAGATAATCTTTCGACAATCGAAAAAAAATTTCACTCTCACGAGTGTTGCTAGGCGTTACTTAGAGAAAAAAATGAATCTTTACTCTTTTTTCGTTGACTTTAAATCAGCATTTGACACCATTAACAGAAGATCTCTACTATTTAAACTTGCAGCTATCGGCCTATCGACAAAATTTATCAGAATCTATTAGCAGCTGCTCTCAAATATGACAGCTGTAATTTCAAATAGTAGTAGCAAATCGAAACCGTTTAGTTGTAATACAGGTGTGCCTCAAGGCTGCATTTTAAGCCCGCTTATCTTTTCACTATTTATAAATGATATTGAAGACTATATCCCTGGTGGTGTTACTTTTGGTGATTTATCTATTAAAGTTTTGCTCTACGCCGATGACTTGGTGATCTTAACTGATAATGCAGTCACACTGCATCTTCAAATAACCAAATTAAAACAATTTTGTGATCTATGGGATCTCCAAATAAACACCTCAAAGTCGAAGATTATGGTCTTTAGGTCCCAACATCGTAGCATCAGAACCGACCGCAACTGGACCCTCAATGGTTCCATCTTAGAAGTGGTGAAAGAATTTAAATATTTAGGCTACACATTAACTCATAACCTGAATTTTGGTGTTCACATAAAAGACAAGGTGAGAATTGCAAAAACTGCAATAAATTGTATGTGGTCAAACTTTTTTAATAACAAACTTGTTGATCCTACGTCTAAGTTCAAAGTGTTTGAAGCAACTATCAAAAGCTGCTTATGTCATGGCCACCAAGTCTATGGGTACAAGCAAATAGAAGATATCGAAGCTGTCCAGAGATATTTTTTCAAGCGTATTCTTAGACTCCCAACTAACACGCCCAATTATGCTATACATATTGAATCGGGACTTCCTCCGATATTTATTATGAATTTAAAAGCAAACGCTGATTATACAGGGTGTCCCATAAGTAATGGTCCAAACTGTATATGATGAATGGTCAAGTCATAACCTACCAGAATTTGGTAACTTGTCTATACCGCATCCCAACGGTTTTCGAGTAACGGTTGTTTTAATGAAATTTTCAAAAACACCTACTTTTAGTCGGTTTTTCAATCACCCTGTCCACAAATGATTTTTGTTTTTACTATATGTTAATACTTTACAATTCTGCATAAACATTCAATATTTTTGCATTTAAAAAATTTCAATTTTCGGCACTATTTTACAAAATATTAATAGTTAAAATCATATTCTTATCAAACTTAATTTTTTACATCGAAATTTAAAACAGTTTTATTAAAAAAATCATATTACACAATGCTGGTTAGCTATTTCAAAAACTTTCTTGATTTTTTAGCTTTTCAAAAAAGTATAAAACATCACAGAGCTAGCTTTGGTTCAAAAGTTATAAGCATTTCAATTTAATAAGTCACGATTTAAAAAAAAACAAATATAAAAAGAAAAAATTGTGTTTCTGTTAGAATTCTTTATTATATCACCAAATACATCTTGTTTCCAATTCATTGAATTAGGCTCATCATGTGAGTACACCCAAACTAATTTTTTGTTTAGTTTAGTACAAGTAGCAATATCGATCTTTTTCCTTATCAAGCAGCGCTTCTTAACGACTACTACTACGTCTAGTACTTGTACTTACGCTTTTGTTATTTTAACCGGAAATAATATGGCTGTTTGTATTATTGCCGTTTTTAAACCAATGAGGTTGTTAAGCTATAATAGTGTGGTACTTTATTTCATAAATAACTAAAAATTTCCTACACGTTACGTGAATATGCTATGATGCATTTTATTTATGGCGAATGTGGCGGAAATGCAAGAGCAGCAGCAAGGAAGTATGCAGAAAGATATCCAAATGCTTCAAGTCCTGACCATCGGGTATTTATAAGAGTTCATTATTCTTATATGGAAGGCATAATCCCTGGCATTGGAAGGATTGGAAAGCCCCAACACCATCTCAATGACGAAGTTGTGTTGAGGGAAATTGAAAATAATCCAAGTACTTCTACTAGAGCCATTGAGAGAACAACTGGGATACCCAAATCTACTGTTCAGAGGATTCTGAAGCAGAACAACCTGCACCCTTTTCACCTGCTGCGTGTCCAGGCATAATTACCAAGGGATTGCCCTAAAAAAGGTGAGTTCTGCCAAATTATGATCGATAAAAGCCGAGAAGATCCTGCTTTCGTTGACAAAATTTTATGGAGTGATGATATGCACAATATTCACAATTGGCAGGAAAAAATCCACATTTAATACGAGAAGGAAGATCTCAATACCAATTTAAAATTAATTTGTGGTGTGGAATTTTAAATGGGCAAATCATAGGACCCTTTGAATTGCCCGACACAATAAATAGTGAAAATTATTTAGAATTTTTGGAAAACAGAATCTTTGTATTATTAGATGATATGGCTCTCGCCCTGCTCCAGACCATGTGGTTTCAGCAAGATGGATGTCCAGGCCATTATAGAAGAAATGTCTGAAGTTTTTTGGACAGAACTTTCTCCGAGCGATGGATCGGTCATGGTGGAACAATAACATGGCCCCCTAGGTCACCGGACTTGAATCCACTAGTTTTTTTTGTTGATGTTGCCTAAAAGAGAAAGTTTTTGCCCTTTGTTTGAAACTGCGGCTGAGGAAATAAGAAAATCAGGACATGCCATACGTTTGAAACGACAGTTTTTAAAACGTTGTCGAGCATGTTTAAATGCAGGAAGAGGGCATTTCAAACAATTGAGATATACCCTTTTTTTAACTTCTGAACAAAATTAAACACCTTCTTACCTTTTATGATCATGCTATTCCAAAATTCTGGCCTCTTACAAAATTCAAATCCCTGTTTTCAAAATGAAACAAATAGTTTCATAAATTGCATTCAACCATTTCTGTGTGCGAGTAATGTTGTCAGGGATGGAGGCAACCTTCAGTTTTAAGCCCAATTCGAGCAGCTAGTTTGAAAAAGCATTTTTCATATCTAGAAGTAGGTACTCTGAGGATTTGCCAATTCACCGCAAAAGGGTTACCTAGGTAAGGGTTTGAACCCAGACCACGGGTACTACAATAGTTTTCATTGCAAAACTGATATTGATAAATTTTTGGGTGAGCCCAATAAGAAAGAACTTGGTTAAGTACCTCCGCTTAGTAAGTATTACTTTTGTAAATACCAAATAGAAATCCGAATCTTTTACATACGCTCCTTCGTGACGTGTAAGACATTTTTAATTGTTTTCTTAAATTATTTCTTCTTTATGAAATAAATAAAGTACCACACTATTATAGCTTAACAACCTCATTGGTTTAAAAACGGCGATAATACAAACAGCCATATTATTTCCGGTTAAAATAACAAAAGCGTAAGTACAAGTACTAGACGTAGTAGTAGTCGTTAAGAAGCGCTGCTTGATAAGGAAAAAGATCGATATTGCTACTTGTACTAAACTAAACAAAAAATTAGTTTGGGTGTACTCACATGATGAGCCTAATTCAATGAATTGGAAACAAGATGTATCTGGTGATATAATAAAAAATTCTAACAGAAACACATTTTTTTCTTTTATATTTGTTTTTTTAAATCGTGACTTATTAAATTGATAACTTTTGAACCAAAGCTAGCTTTGTGATGTTTTATACTTTTTTGAAAAGCTAAGAAATCAAGCAAGTTTTTAAAAACGATAACCAGTATTGTGTAATATGTTTTTTTTTAATAAAACTGTTTTAAAGTTCGATGTAAAAAATTAAGTTTGATAAGAATATGATTTTAACTATTAATATTTTGTAAAATAGTGCCGAAAATTGAAATTTTTTTAATGCAAAAATATTGAATGTTTATTCAGAATTGTAAAATATTAACATATTGTAAAAACAAAAATCATTTGTGGACAGGGTGATTGAAAAACCGACTAAAAGTAGGTGTTTTTGAAAATTTCATTAAAACAACCGTTACTCGAAAACCGTTGGGATGCGGTATAGACAAGTTACCAAATTCTGGTAGGTCATGACTTGACAATTCATCATATACAGTTTGGACCATTACTTATGGGACACCCTGTATATTATTATGAAATGTAAATATTAAAGAAGTAAATATCAATCAGCACGATAACTATAGTAAAATGAAAATGAAATTGGAAATATAGATAAAAACCTTATTCCATAGAAAATCCTTAATTTCCTTGTTTTGTCTTCGTGACGTTAACAAATCCTCAAGCCCATGCTATTTACTCCACTAGCAATTTTTGATATTTTTTGAATTCCTTTCCAAAACGAACACTATTCATACAATGTAGATACCTATAGAAAAGAAAAACAAAACACCAAGTAAAAAGTCTTATATAATTATTATAACTATGAACACTTCCCTAGGGATTCACAAACACAAACTATGAAGTGCAATTCAAACACTTTTCTATCCAAACAAAGGATACAGACAAGCCCCACGTTTGGACGCCAATTGTTGAAAAAATTAACGCACCGAATTTATGAAGAACATTAAGATAGGACGAATATTACGATGGCGGAGTGATTGTCCGCAAACTCAATAATAAAACAAGGTAATCAAAATCGGAATCGAATTATAAATTTAATAAAGTAGGTAGCCGGCGCGCACGAGTAGTACCTATTTGTGATTAATTGGAATAATAGACAACTGTTAGAATAGGTTTGTTCGTTAATTTCCGCACAGACAGCAAAAGCAGTGCTGTCGCCCGAAAGCTCAGTTTTGGGGTGGGTTTGATTAATTGGGAACAAGGTTAGTTTTATTAATCGGAATGATTCAGTCTTATCAAATTAATTTGATTATAGCCTGTGAATAGGGTGTTCTTGAAATATATGAAAAAATAAAAGAAGCAAAATGGGCGCCAGTCATTTTTTTTGTAAAAGGAAATCACAAACCTTTTGGAGCGGAACCGACCGAGACAATTTATGAACAAAATAAGAACAACGTTTTTTTTTGAGTAGGTAAAAATATTTTTAATTGTTTTAGATTTTGCTTGGGAAACCTTACACGTAAGATTAAAACCCAAGATCTTTTAAGAATTTTTAACGACAAAGAATTAGTGTATAACACCGAAGATGGACCGTTAACTTTTCGTCCCGACTGGACAAAGATAATTATTACGCACGGGTCGCGAGCTCCGTTTTCTCGGAATTACCTTTTTTTACGAAACGAAAGCCCAACGATAATTAAACAATTCTCAATAGTAACTATCACGCACAAAAAAAAATTCTACTTTTCAAATACAAATCAGATACTTAGCTTTTCTGGATGTCCTGCCAAATTCCCTCTTCTAGCTGTTTTCCAATCCTTTTTTTTCCTCCAATTTTCACTTTTTTTCTCTTCTCAAAAATTGTCACCTCTATTACTTCAAACAAACACTTGAATTTCTTTACACTTCTCAAAGTTTTCTTTATTTTTGTTCTTTTCTTTAGTTCCTTTGAACCTCCGTCTCAGATTCTATCTCGCAAAAAAAGTGATCTTCCAGGCTTTAACCTTGCCTTGATGACCTCTTCTTTATTTTCCATTCCCACATGCTTTCGGCCAATCACAAAGTGTTGGTCTCGTTTGCATTTTAATTCAGTTACACCTAGCATATTTGCAAGAGTGAGCGAACGCAGTTGAGACACCACCACTTTTCCTACTCGCACGTTTCACCCCAGCTTTATGCACTACCACCGTCTTTGGATTCGTCGACCCCTGGTACTTCTTCCAGTGAGCGGGAATTCAATGGGTGCATTCAGCCACCCTATTCACACCCCCGCGTTATTTTGTTTCCCTTGTACGAAATTACAATTATGTAAAAATTGCTGAAAGCTTATCAATTTCTTTTTTTTTGTTTTAATTGTCAGAGGGTGGAAGTTGGCAGTGGTTTTGATCTTGCGATTATACTCTAATTGTCCTTGGACTTTCGTGCAGACTAGGGGCTTAGGGACTCGCGTTAAGGTTCCATCTTTTATAATAAGAGATTGATTTATGTTGGGCATGCAGCCATTCTCATCTGAGTAACATCAGCGATCGAGGACCAAGTGTCGGTCGTGAATTTTTTTGTTTGCTTTGGTGACCAGACCACCTGTCTGTCACCATAATTGGTATGCGTGCAGGCCCTCTGTCGTACCAACAATCACTTTGTGGACCGCCCGTCACACATTTTGTCCACATCTGTTTTTGGTTGCTTTTCCAGTATATAATAAGAGCAGGACACTGACTGATGGAAGACAGTATTCAACTGAACTCTTAGAATATTTTGGAGCCACAACGAAGAACGGATGGTTAAAAAGGGAAAGGATATAAAATAGGCGAGTAAAACTTGTTGTGGTAAATTTTACCGCAACAAATCCCACCCTTACCTCCTAGGAAATGTGCTTACAATTCTGTAACACATTTTCTAAAGGATGCCAAGGTAATGGAAAACAAGATAAAGGATGTTCCATCAAAAGAAAAAATCAAAAGACAAAAACGTTATATTAGTGATAATTGAAAAAAAAAATGAAAACAAAAAAGAAACTACTTTAAACTACTTTCTTCGGATGCATCGGTATACGGTTTCAGAACTTTAACGTGCCATGTTCTGCGTTCTTTACCATTAATATCTTTTAACACGTACGTCCAAGGTGATACACGCTTTTTAATTTCAAACGGACCGACAAACTTCGGTGCTAATTTGGCAGCATAGTAATTCGCGGCATCCGACAACGAAAAATTTCTACGCCATACAAGGTCGCCGGGGTGATATTTAATATCACGCCGTCGAAGATTGTAGGCTTGAGCAGCTCTCTTAGATGCTACTTCGAGTTTTTTCCCAATATCTAACCTAAGTTCTTTGAAACGCTCAGCGCTCTCACCCAGATCCTGGACATTCCCCGAACCATCTCCGACTAATGGTACTTCTCGACCTTAAGTTACCATATCCCTTCTAAAATTCGTGTAATAAGGTGAAACACCTAAAACCTCATGTTGTGATGTGCGAATAGCACACGCCACCTTACTGAGCTGTAAGTCCCACACTCTGTAGTTTTCTGCGACGTATGCCCTTAACGTCGTCTTTAGCATCTGATTGATCCTCTCCGCAGGATTCACCTGCGGGTGGTAATGGGCTGTAAATTTTAATTGTGACGCGTACGCCTGGCAAAGCTTTTCAATTCCTTAATCCAGCTGGTTTCTCATTCACCGGCCTTACTTGTTGGCAAACTTTGCAACTCCTAACATATTTAGTTATATCGACCCTCATTTTTGGCCAATAAAACTTCGCCCCAATTCTGGCAAAAGTTTTCCTAACGCACATGTGTCCTGCTAATGGACTATCTTGGTTTTCCTGTAAAATAGCTTACCTATAATTTTTCCGTATCACTCTCTTCAATTCTTGATTGTTTTCGTGTACTACTACATAAGTTGCCTTCACGAATTTGAACAACTGACCTTGTTCAACTCGCCAGGCTTGGTATCTAAGGGAATTTGTACCTATCTCTGCAATTTTTAAAAAAGGTGACCCTATTTTACCTGAAAACTATAGAGGCATCTCTGTGCTTAGTTCTCTAAGGAAATTATTCACCCATCCTCTATTCCAGGCTTGTAAGATGGGTCGAACAAAACAACAAAATAAGTTGCTTTCAGGCGGGTCTTCGAGATAATCTTTCGACAATCGACCAAATTTTCACTCTCACGAGTGTTGCTAGGCGTTACTTAGAGAAAAAAATAAATCTTTACTCTTTTTTCGTTGACTTTAAATCAGCATTTGACACCATTAACAGAAGATCTCTACTATTTAAACTTGCAGCTATCGGACTATCGACAAAATTTATCCGAATCTATGAGCAGCTGCTCTCAAATATGACAGCTGTAGTTTCAAATGGTAGTAGCAAATCGAAACCGTTTAGTTGTAATACAGGTGTGCCTCAAGGCTGCATTTTAAGCCCGCTTATCTTTTGACTATTTATAAATGATATTTGTTATGTATTGAAGTACACATCGTTATATTAAGATGCAATAAATCTCAGCCTATGTAATGCACACATTATCGTGATAATAGTAATAGATTAGAATTATTCACATTTATATATCTTGTCTAAGCCAAATGTCAAATCCTCACATGGTCCTAATTTCTAATAACCTCATTCTTGATTTAACCTTGGCCATCGACAGTCACCGTCTAGTTCGCTTACTTATATATAAGAAATCATTGTATAATTAAGAATAAAAGAATTTAATAAATAACTTAGTTGTTTGAGTACATCACAGTGGCGACGAGGACTTAAAAAAGAACATATCACGTGTGCTAAAAAAAAAAAAACGCAAAGCTAAGCGAACACTTTAATAAAAACTCTCATCGTGCGTAACTAAAATTAATATGTCAGTGGGAACAATAATTTCTTTCAATTTTGCGCAAAACTAGACTGGAACAATATTTTATAGTCAATGCCTTGGTTCTCGAGAGAGATATGGAGGTTATGCGCGTAATACTGATTACTGCGTTAACCGAATCATCATGTAAGTTGCTGAAAAGTTTGGTTTCTCCGAAAAGTCCAGATAACACGACATATACCGATTTCATGGCAGCTCTCGACAAGCATTTCGAGAAAACCACATCAGGATTTGCAGAAAGACTCAAGTTTTACGAGGCTGTCAAGCAAAAGGACGAATCAGTGCAATGCTGAGCGGCAAGAGTGCGTACTTTAGCCGCAAACTGCGAGTTTGGGAGCAATCTGGACGAAATGCTACGCGATCGATTCATAATGGGTTTGGAGAAAAGCCCAGAAAAAGACAAACTATTTCTAGAAGACGTGTCCAAACTAACGCTTGAAAAAGCTATAGAGATAACACGAACAGTAGCCTGCATTAAACAACAATACCAAGTGGAAGCGGTGGCGGTGAAACAAGAGCAACACGAGTCAAGTGGCTCAGGACTATATAGAATGGCACCTAGGCAGCAACAACAACAAAATCGCCGAAGATCAACACCAGCTCCAAAAAACTCAGATAAAAAATGCCCCGTATGTGGATACACTAACCACACAGAAGCTCAATGCCGATTTCGGAACTATAAGTGCAGCCTGTGTAAACAACGTATTCATTTGAAAAAGATGTGCAGCAAGCGGGAACAGCGATCATCACAACATGCAGATAATAAAAATTATAATAGTATAAAATACATGTGCGAAACCGATATGTCTCTTTTTCATTTCAGAAGCGAGCCTACTTCAAGCAATTGTCCCCAACCAATTTTTGCCAAAGTCACCTTAAATCGTGTTAAAATAGAGATGGAGATCGATAGTGGAGCATCGATGTCAGCAATTTCATTGGAATTTTATAAGAAACATTTTTCTGATTGTCCATTGAAGGAAACGACGAGTCTAATAAAAAGTTACAACGGCGGTCACATCGCACCAACTGGGGTATGTAAATTAAATGTAATTTATAATCAAAAGTGTCGACTGCTGGATATATACGTAATTGAAAACGGAGGTCCCCCGTTACTAGGTAGAGATTGGATGAGCGCATTCAATATAGGTTTGCAAGAAATTAAATTTCTTGATGGCATAGACCATGACGTTGGTAAGGTATTAGATAGATACGCGGAAGTTTTTGATGGTACTTTGGGAACTTTCAATAAAAAAGTCGTTTCGCTTACCTTAAAGCCCGGTGCAATACCTAAATTTTGCAAGCCTAGGCAAGTATCTTTGCCTATGAAAGAAAAAGTTAACACGGAAATTTCTAAGCTCGTGAAAATGGGAGTTTTAGTTCCTGTTGCTTACAGCGATTGGGCCACACCAATAGTACCAGTCCTAAAAAAGTCAGGGGACATAAGAATTTGTGGCGACTACAAAATAACGCTTAATCCTCAGCTCGAGGTCACACAATATCCTTTACCTAGAATCGAAGAGTTATTTGCCAAACTTGAGGGTGGTCAAGAGTTCACCAAGCTAGATTTATCAATGGCCTATCAATAACTACTGCTAGATGAGAAGAGTCAAGATTACACTACAATTTCGACGGAACAAGGTCTATTCAAATACACGAGATTGGTGTACGGAATCGCCTCTTCGGCAGCCGAGTTTCAAAAAGCCATTGAGAATCTTTTTATAGGTATGGACGGGGTCATCATATTTATTGACGATTTACTCATTACAGCTAGGACAAAAGAACTTCATCTCGAGCGGTTAGCGAAGGTGTTACCAATTTTAAAAGACGCCGGGTTGAAACTCGCAAAATCTAAATGTGAATTTTTTGCTAAATCAGTAAATTACCTCGGGCATACAATCGATCGCGACGGTCTACACACATGCCCACAAAAAATAGAAGCGATTAAAAACGCAAAAGAACCAGACAACGTTAAGGAACTACAATCGTTTCTTGGGCTTTTTAATTATTATAGAAATTTTTTTCCTAACGTTGCTACGATTTGTGCCCCTCTCTACGATTTGTTAAAAAAAGACTCGGTGTATAAGTGGGAAGCGAGAGAAAAAGAAGCCTTCGAGAATATAAAAAGCTTGCTTTCGTCAAATAAAATGCTTGCCCACAATGATCCAGTAGTTCCAATTAAAGTAACTGTTGACGCTAGCCCAGTTGGGTTAGGTGGAGTGTTATCCCATGTTTATGCGAACGGTACTGAGAGACCAATTTGTTTTGTCTCTCGAAAGCTTACTGATAGTGAGAGAAAATATTCTCAAATAGAACGGGAAGCACTAGGAATTGTTTTTGCAATACAAAAATTCCACCACTATATTTTCGGTCGCAGATTCATTCTATTAACTGACAACAAGCCTCTCGTTTCCATTTTTGGACCAAAGAAGGGCATTCCAACGATGACGGCAAACCGGTTACAGAGATATGCATTGTTTTTGTCAGGTTACAGCTTTGACATTGAGTATGTCAATACGAATTCTAACCTGGCCGATTATTTATCGCGGAAGCCAATTCATTGCTGGGAAGAACAAGATTCGGATCAAGACAGCGACACACATTTCAATTATCTATATCAAATAAGTAATTTTCCTCTCGACTTTAAAAGCATGATTAATGAAGTCAGCAAAGACGAAGAATTACAATTAGTTAAACGTCATATTTTAGATGGATGGCCTGCAAAGTGTGCAAATAGTTTACGTCCGTATTTTTTAAAAAAGCATGAATTAAGTGTAAAATCAGAGTGTGTGTTTTGGGGTTACAGAATTGTAATCCCCGTTCTTTGCATGATATAGTTCTTAAAGAAATTCATAGTTCGCATTTAGGTGTCGTAAAAATGAAAAACTTAGCGCGTTCCTACTGCTGGTGGCCTTCTCTTAGTAACGACATTGAAAAAATAGCCAGTTCTTGCGAACAATGCCTTCCATTCAAGGCGAGTCCACCAAAATCAAACCTTGTCAACTGGGAGTGGCCGAGTGAGCCTTGGTCACGAGCACATGTTGATTTTATGGGACCAATTTTTAATAGGAAATTTTTGATTATTGTGGACTCGCATAGCAAATGGGTGGAATGTCTCGATATGGGAAACAATATATCCAGCAGTCGAACAATTAATGCATTAGCTATGGTATTTGCTCGTTTTGGGTTACCATCTGAACTATTAAGCGACAATGGCACATCATTGGTGTCACAAGAATTTAAACACTTTTTAAAAACCAACGGTATAATCCATAAAACATCTCCAGTTGAAAATCCTGCCACAAATGGACAAGCAGAAAACAGCGTTAAGACAGTTAAGTTCGCTTTAAGAGCACTAAGTGGCAGTAAAAATAATGCAAACCTAAGTATCTGCCTCGCTAAATTTTTGCTCGACTATCGAAACTCTATTCATTCTACAACCGGAGCCTCCCCAGCCCAATTAATGCTAAAAAGAGATCTTAAAACAAGATTGGATATTTTGAATCCTTATAAACAAAAATCGAAAGTTTTGATTAAAGACGTTGAATCGAATGTTTCTAACAAACAACGGGATCAACAAAATAATTTTAAAGGAAAAGCAGAACGAGTTTTTAATGTTAATGATCTCGTTTTAGCAAAAGATTACTCTGTTGCGGGGAGGGTGTCTTGGCAAAAGGCGGTTGTACAAAAAGCTTTAGGTAGACAGTATTATTTAGTAGAACCTGATGAAAAGCCAAATCTTTTGTGGAAAAGACACATAAATCAATTACTTAAAAGAGGTTTCATAGATTCTAGTAATGAAATGTATGAGGAATACGTTCCAATTTAAATTACCGATCCGGTGCACAAAATTAAGCTCAACTCAGTGCCAGAAATTAATGTAGAAAAGAACGCACCAACGAATGCTGAATAATGAGCAAAACATTGAAATAGTGGATACAATCGGAAGTGAAATGGAACGTAATTCTCCTATTCCTCAGAGAATGAAGCGTAATTATGTACCTCCTAAGAAGCACCAGTTGCGTAGGGTAACTAAGAACCTCAGAGGCCAATAGTTAAAAAAAAAAAATAAAATAAAATTGAATTATGAAAGAAATATATAAATAAAAATTGTCAATTAAATTGTTTAAAAGTTAACAAACATCATGAATTATTTTAAATTGTTACATTCATAAGCAAAAATTTGACAATTAATTGGTTTAAGATAACAAAAATCATTTATTTTTGAATTTATTTTTGCACTAAAAGCGAACTAGGGGGGATATTGTTATGTATTGAAGTACACATCGTTATATTAAGATGCAATAAATCTCAGCCTATGTAATGCACACATTATCGTGATAATAGTAATAGATTAGAATTATTCACATATATATATCTTGTCTAAGCCAAATGTCAAATCCTCACATGGCCATCGACAGTCACCGTCTAGTTCGCTTACTTATATATAAGAAATCATTGTATAATTAAGAATAAAAGAATTTAATAAATAACTTAGTTGTTTGAGTACATCACAATATTGAAGACTATATCCCTGGTGGTGTTACTTTTGGTGATTTATCTATTAAAGTTTTGCTGTACGCCGATGACTTGGTGATCTTCACTACATAGTATAAAACAAAGTCGCTTTTTCTGTCATGTGTCATGTTGTATGTCCCTATGAACGCTTAAATCTTTAAAACTACGCAACGGATTTTGATGCGGTTTTTTTTAATAGATAGAGTAACTCATGAGGAAGGTTTTTATGTATAATATCATCCATTAAATAGTGGACAAATACTGTTATTTTTGAGGTTTCTAATGTGATGTCGCAAATAATTACATTTTTTCCGCTTACATTGCAAACGCAGGCTGAATCCTACGAGATTTATCAAAATAACTAGCGACCCGCCCCGGCTTCGCACGGGTGCAATGCTGATATACTAAATACGCTACAGAAAAACTGTGAACGTTGTTTATAAAAAAACATAGCGACCCGCCCCGGCTTCGCACGGGTGCAATGCTGATATACTAAATACGCTACAGAAAAGCTGTGAACGTTGTATATAAAGATATTCTGTAATATATTAATTATTGTTGTAAAATAAATAGGTAAAAATGTAAAAAAAAGTAAAAATGTAAAAAAAAGTAAAAATGTTAAAAAATTGTAAAAATGTAAAAAAAAAGTAAAAATGTAAAAAAAAGTGAAAATATTGTGTATAAAAGATATTCCAAAGATAAGGAAAGGGGAATTGTTTTAAGTACTCCAAAAACGCGTGCGGGCTACGGCCAGTAAATGAATAAATCAAATCTACTGGATTGATTTTATCATTTTTTCAGTGAGTTACATATTTTAAACCCGTGCAAAGCCGGAGCGGGCCGCTATGTTTTTTTATAAACAACGTTCACAGTTTTTCTGTAGCGTATTTAGTATATCAGCATTGCACCCGTGCGAAGCCGGGGCGGGTCGCTAGTAACTTATAATGCAGTCACACTTCATCTTCAAATAACCAAATTAAAACAATTTTGTGATCCATGGGATCTCCAAATAAACACCTCAAAGTCGAAGATTATGGTCTTTAGGTCCCAACATCGTAGCATTAGAACCGACCGCAACTGGACCCTCAATGGTTCCAACTTAGAAGTGTTGAAAGAATTTAAATATTTAGGCTACACATTAACTCAAAACCTGAATTTTGGTGTTCACATAAAAGACAAGGTGAGAATTGCAAAAACTGCAATAAATTGTATGTGGTCAAACTTTTTTAATAACAAACTTGTTGATCCTACGTCTAAGTTCAAAGTGTTTGAAGCAACTATCAAAAGCTGCTTATGTTATGGCAACCAAGTCTATGGGTACAAGCAAATAGAAGATATCGAAGCTGTCCAGAGATATTTTTTCAAGCGTATCCTTAGACTCCCAACTAACATGCCCAATTGTTATGAATTTAAAAGCAAACGCTGATTATACAGGGTGTCCCATAAGTAATGGTCCAAACTGTATATGATGAATGGTTAAGTCATGACCTACCAGAATTTGGTAACTTGTCTATACCGCATCCCAACGGTTTTCGAGTAACGGTTGTTTTAATGAAATTTTCAAAATAAAGTTTTAAAAATGATTCTGAAGCTTCCATGGTCGTTTTCAGCAGGTGAACTTCACGCTATGTCAAACATAGAACCTGTTTCGTCCAAAAATGATTTTCCAACCAGAATAAAAGACTTGTTGTTTCCTCGTTGAGGTTTGACAAAGTAATAATTTATTGAACAAACAATAGCAAAATTTTACGTACAATTTAACAGTTAAATAGTATATAAGACTTATGTATATTAAAACAAAGAGATTACAAAATTAAAGAAAGGAACCAAAAAATTTGACTTGCAATAATATTATATATAACATTTTTGATAGATGACATTTGTATATTTAGTTTTAGTATTTTGACTTCCAAGCTTGAGAGGTTGTTGAAAGTATATCTAGTTGAGCCACTGTGTGGTTACATCAGTTGAGCTGTTGTACGCTTAAGGTTCTGTTCGCAACATTCCTCCCCGGCTGTGAACAACGTTCGCAAGTTTGTTTAATTTCCTTCAGAATGCTCATGAAACGATATAAAACAAATATTTAGTACGAATCAAAAATAAACACACATATAGCACAAGATTACGGAGACATAAACAGAAAAGTTCAAACAAACAGATCTGGCTGAACGTCAGCTATTAAATTTCCAATATGACTATAGTTGTCTCATTCTAGTTCGTGCATCTTGATTTTCGCGTCGTTGTTTGTTAATTTGTAAATTTGTGTTCAAGTTTGTTTTTAAGTGATTAAATTGTTTTATTTTGTTGTTGTTGAATGTACATACATTATTCACTTCAATTACATTTATACTCTCTGAACACATTCATTAGTACTAAACACACAGAACTGCATTCTTTTATATATTGTTAAAGTTTTAACCTGAACTTTTTATGAAATAAATACTTTAACTTTCTTTTCTATCCTGAAAGTCAAACTGATCGGTCGTTTTATTTTATCAGGTTATGGGCCCAGTCCCTTGAATATTTTTTTTTTATAAAAGATCCAATAAATTTTTTTACCTCAAGTCTTTAATCTTAAATATACATTGCAGATAATTCGTTGCTTTGCGAGAAATTAAATAAGTATTTCAGATTCGTAAGAGATAGCCGGATTGTAAAAATATAAGAAGATTAGTTTTCACCGAGAGTGCCACCTTCGAACTTTCTTTTGTCTAATATGGACAACGAAACAATAAAAATCGACAAATTACAGTGTGTGGAACAGTGGTGCACATGGAAGTTTCAATTACGTATCCTTTTAAATGCAAGTGATCTGTTCGAGGTTGTGACTGGAGAAGAGGCAATGCCAGTTGTTGATGAAGCAGTACCTAATACCAAGGTAGCCTTGAAAGCTTGGCAGCAAAAAGATAGAAAAGCCCAGAAAATAATTGCGACAACAATAGGTCAATGTGTTCTAGTTCATATTATGCATTGCTCGTTTTCGAATCAAATGTGGTCTAAGCTCTGTTCCATATATGAACAAAAATCAAATACAAGCATTAATATGCTACAGCAGCGATTTCATGGTTTCCAAAAAGACAAAAATGATGATATTGCAACTCATATAAGCAAACTAGAGAGCTTAACTCAACAGCTAAGAGAAGCCGGTGAATTGGTTTCTGATTCAATGTTAGTTACCAAAGTTTTGATGACATTACCCGACAAATTTGCACATTTTTTTAGTGCATGGGAGTCGACTGACACAAAGCACCAGACCATAGATAATCTTCGATCGAGACTCATTATGGAAGAATCTCGTATGGGTACAGGTGATGTCCAAAGTTCAAGTTCCGATGTTGCTTTATACATGAAAAATGAGAAAAAAAGCAGTCAATCCGACAACAATAGGAATCATAGCTCTCAGAAACGAAAAGGTAAATGTTTCTTATGCAAGCAATATGGCCATTGGAAGAATAATTGTCCAAAGCGCAGAAACAATACAAATCAGCTTAATTTTGCCAATCGTGAGAGTACCAAGAGTAATGTAAGTAATTGTGACGCATTTGTTTGCGAGACAATCAACATTGGAGATGCTGTGACAGTGGACGATTGGGTCTTGGATTCGGGAGCGAGTGAACATATGTGTTTTCGCAGAGAATGGTTCAGTTCTTATGAAGAATTGGAGACACCAGTGATGATAACAGTTGGAAATGGGACACAGATAAAAGCACATGGCAAAGGTGAAATAAATATAGAAGCATTCAATTACCAAAAGTGGATTAAAAAACGCCTTACAAAAGTATTTTTTGTTCCGGACATAAGGGTAGATTTGTTTTCTTCGGGAAGTGCTCTAGATAAAAATTACTCGTTAATATCTGACAGCAAAAAATGCGAGATTTTAAAAGATGGCAAAGCAGTCGCGATTGGAATCAGATGTCGCCGTCTATATAAAATGCTATTTAGAATAGACAATGAAAGTGCCGTGGCCAATTTTGTGTCAAAAAAAGAATCTCTTGAAGTGTGGCATAACAGACTAGGTCATATGTGTATAGGACAAGTGAAAAAGGTACTTTGCCAACATGCTATACCTTTTATTGATAATCCAAATTTTTTTTGCGATGCATGTGCTATTGGTAAGATGCATCGTTCTCCATTTCACGAAAGTCAGTCGAGAGCACCAGAAACAGGTGTTCTCGTGCATACAGATCTCTGTGGACCCATGCAAACAAAGTCATTGGGAGGATCAAGGTATTTTTTATTATTGAAAGATGATTATTCCAGCTATAGAGAAGTTTATTTTGTCAAAGAAAAAAGTGAGGTTCCATCTTTGATTGAAAAATATCTTAATAAAGTTCAGTCTCTTTTCAATAAAAATATTAAGGTACTTAGATCAGACAACGGATTGGAGTTCTTAAATAAACAAGTTGAAGATCTGTTGGCAAAACGTGGAATAACACAATAGTTGTCGGTTCCGTATAGTCCTCAACAAAATGGACGTGCTGAGAGGGACATGCGGTTTATTGTCGAAACAGCAAGAACTATGTTACACGCCAACAACTTGCCTCTTAAGCTATGGACCGAAGCTGTCAATACCGCAGTTTATTTACTGAATCGTTTCGGACCCTGTCCCATCAAGAACAAGAGTCCATATGAGCTGTGGTTTAAGGAAACTCCCAGTATAAGTAACTTGAGAATTTTTGGTAGCGATGTTTTCATTCATATTCCCAAAGAGAAGAGACAAAAATGGGATAAAAAGGCTTTGTCAGGAGTCTTTGTTGGTTATCCAGATAACAGCAAAGGATATCGTGTTTGGGTACCAGAATCTAATAAAGTACACCTTTCTCGTGACATTGTGTTCAAGGAGAAGACAGCTTTAAGTCTTGGAGTGAACAGGGAGAGTGCAGGGGAGCCTAATAAACCACTTGGTGTTGCTGATGAGCTGAAAGAAGGTGCAATGAAGACAGATGAGATGAAACACAAAGAAGGAAGCGAAGATGATCGATTTAGTTCGAAAGATGAAGAGGAACCTAATCCAGTTCAGATAAATGAAATGCTTTTTTCTGAAAACAATGAAGGAACTTCATCAACAGGAATTCAAGAGCAGGAATCGAAACTTAAACGTGGCAAAAATACAAAAAAAACCACTGGAACTGCACAGTCTAATATTAAATCTAGCCTTCGCAGCAATGAAAATTGGGAACCAGGTGCTTATCGAAGTCTATTTTCTGCTATTAATGAAGGGCATGCTTTTATGGCTGGGATGTTAGAGCCATTGACTTACAATGAAGCCATTAAATCAGAGAATTCACAAATGTGGAAGATTGCTATGGATGAAGAAATAGAAGCTCATCGTTTGAACAAGACATGGGATTTAGTGAAGTGCCCTACAGATAGAAAGGCTATAGCATGCAAGTGGATATATAAAGTGAAACTTTCTGCACAAAATACTATAGAGCGATATAAAGCTAGGCTAGTTATCAAAGGTTATTGTCAAAAAGAAGGAATTGACTTTAACGAAACATTTAGCCCAGTTGCCAAATTTACTTCAATACGGGCAATTATAGCTATAGCTGCTTGTAGACGTCTTTTATTATACCAATTTGATGTCAAAACCGCTTTCTTGAATGGAACTTTAGAAGAGGAAATTTATATGACACAGCCAGTGGGATATGATGACAGATCAGGGAGAGTGTGCAAGCTGAACAAAACATTATACGGTCTCAAACAAGCTTCAAGAAATTGGAATCTGACAATGTCTAAACTTCTCAACCATTATAACTTTGAAACGTGCGCCGCTGATCCATGTTTGTTCGTGCTTCGTAAAGAGAGCAGAATTGTTATAATCGCGCTATATATAGATGATGGGCTTCTGGCAGCAAATGACATGAGGGAAGTTGATGACTTGGTTACCTACTTGAAGAAACATCTGGAGCTCAAGATAAGTGAAGCAAGCTACTATCTTGGTTTGGAACTGAAGCGAAACTCTATGGGAGAAGTCCATGTTTTCCAGTCTGGCTATATACAGCGACTTTTGAGCCGTTTTAACATGGCAGATTCAAAAGAAGTGTATACACCATGTGAAACCTACAACAAATCCTCACTTCTCTGTGAAACTTCTGTGGATGTATCAAGTTTTCCTTTCCGAGAAGCGGTTGGCTGCCTGATGTATCTGGCAATTGCTACTAGACCGGATATTTCGTATGTTGTTGGAATCCTGAGTAGATACTTGGATAACCCAGCTCCACATCATATCAAAACCGTGAAACGAGTCTTTCGTTACTTGAAGGCTACACAAAATATAGGTATATTTTTCAAAAAACAAAGTAATTTTAATCTCTTGTGTTACAGTGACTCTGATTATGCTGGCGATGTTGACACTCGACGATCAACTAGCGGATACGTCTTTTTACTGGGAGAGTCACCAATTTCTTGGGGATCTCGAAGACAACGTTGTACAGCGTTATCGTCAACTGAAGCCGAGTATGTGGCAGCGTCAGAAGCCGTAAAAGAACTGATGTGGTTGAAAGTTCTGCTCAGAGATCTTCTACATCATGATACTGTACGGGCAATGCTGCATCTAGACAACCAAGGAGCTTTGAAGTTAATTAAAAATCCTGAATACCATTCGAGGACCAAGCACATTGATGTCCGTGTGCATTTTATAAGAGAAAAGTATTTTGAAAATTTGTTTGAGATTTGCTATATTCCGACTAATAATCAGTTAGCTGATATATTCACTAAACCTTTATGTAAAGAAAAGTTTGAATATTTTAAAGTCAAAATTAACGTAATTTAATATCATGTTTTAAATAAGTAATTGTAAATAATGAGGGGGGGTGTTGAATGTACATACATTATTCACTTCAATTACATTTATACTCTCTGAACACATTCATTAGTACTAAACACACAGAACTGCATTCTTTTATATATTGTTAAAGTTTTAACCTGAACTCTTTATGAAATAAATACTTTAACTTTCTTTTCTATCCTGAAAGTCAAACTGATCGGTCGTTTTATTTTATCAGTTATAAATAATAAATAAATTATTAAATATTTATCTGTGATGTGTGCTGCTGAATAAGGGTAAGTTTTTTTTAAATTTTGTGTTAATATTGTAGGTAAGTTTACTATAATAGCGTAGTTTAGTTGCATTTTACTCTTCCATAAGAAATACACAGGTTTGTGTGTTTCCCATAAGAAATGCACAGGTTTGTGTGTTTCTCATAAGAAATATACGAGTGCGTGTGTTGCCCATAAGGAAAGTACATGTTCGTGTGTATTTCGTATCTCCATTGTGTAAATTTCCATTCGTTGCTACCTAAAGGTCCCTTATTGGTTTCGCAAAAAATACTTTTTTTTTATTATGATATTAGTGGACTGTATTATTATTAATTTTTTTTATATTAATTAAATTAATCGACGAGAACAGTAGGGTGTTTTAGAATTGTTTAGAAAAAAAATTGTTGTTTTTTTTTTTGATTTGTTCTGGTGTGAATTTTAAGTGAATTTAAAATTATTTTACGGCGAATTAAATTAATTTGACGGTGAATTAAATTGCTTTTACGTAGAATTAAAATTGTTTTAAGTGAAATTAATATTACTTTTCGGTGAATTACAATTGTTTTAAGTTCGTAATGATGCGCTGATTGTGAATTTTGACGTGATTGTGATTTATAGGTAATTCAAAATTTCTGTGACTGTGATTTAATTGATGGAATTGATTTGTTTTTGTGATAATAACATGAGTTGTGTGATAAATAAATTTTATTTGAATGTTTGTTTATTTGAAATAATTTACTATGTGATATTTCAATGAATATTTACTGTGAATATTATGGAATTTTTGTGAGTGTGATATTTTTGAATATGAGTGATATCGATCGAGTGTGTGTGTTATCGGTTGGTTGGTTGGTGTGAGAGTGATAACGAATGTGAGTTTTGATCGATATCGAAGATTGAGTGTTTCAAGTTAATGATTGTGAGTTTGTGAGCGATAGTGAGTGTGTGAGTGTATCGATGAATGGTTTTGTGAGCGATAGCGAGTGAGAGTATCGATGATTGATTTTGTGAGCGATAGCGAGTGAGTGAGTGTATCGAATAGTTGAATGTGAGTTGTGAGTAATTGATTTTTTCAACATGCAATCTTGCTTTGTAGAAATAATTTGATTATCTGTGGCGACATTTCTGAATGATTATTGATTTGTGAGTGACTGATGTTGAATATTTTGATTTTCTGCTGACAACATCAGAGTTGAATGAATGTGATGGTATGATGCATGATTGTTATTTCTTATTGTGATTGAATTAGTACGAGTGTTTTGTATGAGTATTTGTTGATTGCATGTTAGATTTTCGTCCCTGGTTAGATAGTTGCGGTTTCATCTGCAGTTCTATTGGACGGTAGTAGGCAAATTTTTGTAATTGGTCTTTTGAACTCCTCAGACTGCGTTTTTATGTTGACGACACGAGTCAGCCCATCTTTTCCAGGAACTAAGGATATGATGCGTGCAAGAGCCCATTGAGAAGGTGGCAAACGTTCATCCTTCAGCAAAACCAGGTCTCCGATTTGAGGCTGTGCTTCGGTTTTCAACCATTTCGGTCGTTGCTGAAGGCGAGCTAGATATTCGCTACTCCACTGCTTCCAGAACGAATGAACCGCAATTTGGATTTTTCTCCACCTATCAAGGTTGGAAACCTTTTCTGCCAAATCTGCTTCTGGAACTAGTTGGGCCGATGTTCCAAACAGGAAGTGTGCTGGCGTGAGAATGGCGAAGTCGTCTATGTTGTCGGAAACTGGACAAAGAGGTCTTGAGTTTAGACATGCTTCTATTTCTGTTAGAAGCGTGCTGAGTTCCTCGAATGTAAGGGTTTCATTTCTGACGACCCTTTTCAAATGAAACTTTACGGATTTCACTCCTGCTTCCCATAATCCACCAAAATGGGGAGAAGCGGGAGGAATGAAATTCCATTTGGTTCCGACGTTAGTTGTTGTTGTTGTGATTTGCTTCCAATCGATCTTTGCAGCCTTCATCATTCTTTGGAGCTCGGTATTGGCACCAACGAAGTTCTTTCCGCAGTCGCTGTACATTTCAGTGCAGACACCTCGACGTGCCGTAAATCTTCGAAAAGCTGCCAAAAATGCCTGAGTCGTCATGTCACTTACCGCTTCCAAGTGGATTGCTTTGGTGGCTAGACAAACGAATATGGCGAAATACCCTTTATGGATTTTGCCTCCACGTCCTTTCCAGGCTTTAACCTCTATCGGTCCAGCATAATCTACACCTGTGTGTGTAAATGGCCGGGACACTCTGACTCGAGCAGCTGGTAAATTCCCCATCAACTGTTGCATGGGTTTAGCTTTGACTCGAAAGCAAATTGCACATTTATGAATGTATTTTTTCACGCTTCTTTTAAGATTCAAAATCCAATATTTGGTGCGAAGATTGGTGACCATTTGCTGCAATCCACCATGGAGCGTTTTTTCGTGAGCTTCCCTGATGAGTAATTTCGAAAAGACGTGTTCTGGTTTGAGGATGGCTGGATGTTGTTGCTCGAACTGTAAGTTTGAATTTTGAAGACGTCCTCCAACTCGAAGAATACCATTTCGGTCGATAAACGGATGTAGTGATCCAAAATGTTTCGATGATGATGGATGCTTGATTAAGTTTTGGATTTCTTCAGGAAACATCTCCTTTTGAGCAGCTCTGATGCAGTTAAATGTTGCGTTTTGTAACTCAGAAGTGGTAAGTGGTTCAATTAACTGGTTCATCGGAAGTTTTTTCAAGCAAATGTAAACAATCCTCCGGCAATAAGCGATGATTCGTACCAGTTTTTTCAAATCTGAGATTTTATGAAATAATTTTGCAACTTGATTTTCATATTCTATAGCGCAATGTAACTGGATTTGCACTGATCGCATTTCTTCTTCAGTTTCATACGTTGTTTTTGGACTTGGAAACGAGAACTTCCAAATTGATTGAAGATACTCTGGTCCTCGCCACCAAAGAGTGTTGACTTTCAATTCTGATGGCGAAATTCCTCTCGAAGCTAAGTCTGCAGGATTCAGTTTAGTGGGGACGTGATTCCAGATATTAACGTTAGTTAATCGCTGAATTTCGGCTACTCTATTGCTGATGAAAGTCTTCCATTTTGAGGGCGGTGCAGCTATCCAACATAAAGTTATGGTGGAATCAGTCCACGCGTAAGTTTTGATTTGGCCTAGTTGCAAAACATCTCTTACATAGCACAGAAGACGAGCTAACATAACAGCCCCACATAACTCAAGTCGAGGGAGTGAAACTGTATTAAGAGGAGCGACTCTAGTTTTGGACATAACGAGGTGAGTGTGAATTTTGTTGCTTCTGTTCAGCACCCTAAGGTAAACTACTGCCCCGTATGCCTTCATAGAAGCGTCACTAAAACCATGCAATTCTAACTCCAAATTCTCTTTTTCAGTGCAAATCCATCTTGGTATTCGAATTTTTTCGAGACTTGGCAAATCTGTTCGCAGAGAAACCCATTCTTGTTGCAGATTGAGTGGAACAGGAACATCCTTTGCTAAACCTTTCAACCACAATTTTTGCATGATAATTTTTGCTGAAATCACGCACGGAGAAATCCAGCCAAGTGGATCGAAAAGTTTAGCAATGGTTGACAGGATGGTTCGCTTAGTGACTTCAGTTGCTTCAGATTGAACTCACTGAAAAGTGAATGAATCACTGGAAGGAAGCCATTTTATGCCCAAGGTTTTGATGTGCTCAGAAGAATCGAAAGGCAATAGAAAATCCACTTCACGTTCTTGGGGTGCAATATTGATTAACGCATCTTCAGAATTGCTCGCCCATTTGCGTAAATGAAAGCCAGCTGATGATAGAAGATGGTTGATTTCAGCTACCTTTTGTTGAGCTTCTGGTACTGAGTCCGCTCCGCTTACCAAATCATCAACGTACATATCGTGACGTATTATCTGGGCTGCTAACGGATATTTGTCCTTCTCGTCATCAGCAAGCTTGTTCAACGTGCGAGTGGCCAGATAAGGAGCGGACGCTGTTCCAAAAGTGACGGTTTTTAATCGATACAGCTGCAGAGGATTCATCTTGTTGTCTCGCCAGTAAATCAGCTGATAAAAGGTATCTGGTTGTCTCATCTGGATCTGCCGGTACATTTTTTCGATGTCAGCCGTCAAGGTAATCTTGAATTTTCTCCATTTTAGTATGATATCCATTATATTTGATTGCGTTTTAGGTCCAACCAAAAGATGCTCATTCAACGAAAACCCATTTGTAGTTTTAAAGGCAGCATCGAAAACTACTCGAAGCTTCGTGGTTGTGCTGGACTCCTTGAACACGGCATGGTGTGGTACAACATAGTGGAATGGTGATTGGAGAATTTCACCTTGGCTGACATCTACTTTTTCCATCTGATCCAGCTGAAGATACTCCGAGATGCACGCTGAGTACTCCTTCTGCAGTTGAGGATTGTTGTCGAATCTTCTTTCGAGCTGGAGAAACCTTCGTAATGCTCCTGGCTGACTTGCTCCTAGTGCTGGTAGAACACCATCCTTGAATGGTAGTGAGACTTCGAATCTTTCATCTGGCAAACGTCTGGTGTGTGTTTTGAAGTGTTCTTCACAGGCGATGTTTTCTGCAGTTTCTGGATCTTCAAATGGCGATTCTTCGATTTCCCAAAATTTTCGAAGCTGGGTGTCGATGTCAACAAGCTGCAGGTGGACACGGCAAGTTTGAATTGGCGCATTGCCAAAAACAATCCACCCGAGTTGAGTATTCTGTGCAATTGGTGCTATAGGGTCATTTCCCCTTACTATTTCTGGCAAAACGACCTCGGAAAAGACACCACTACCTAGGAGCAAGTCAACACTAGAAGGCTTATAAAAAGAAGGATCAGCCAAACACAAACCCTGAATGTGACCCCATTGATCAGGCAGAATTTCCCTATTGGGAAGTAAACCAGTTATAGTTTTGAGAACAAACGCCCTAGCATCAGTTTCAAAAGAGGTATGTAGAGATTTGATTTTCAAATCGACAAAGCCTTGACAAGAACCACTTTTGTTATTTCCCAATCCAGAGAATTCCATGAAGGTACGACATTTTTTCAACCCAAGTTGTTGTACCGCTCGTTCAGTGATGAATGTTGATTCTGAACCAGGATCTAGCAGCGCTCTCAAACTGATGAATTCTCCGTTGGCTGATTGTATTTGGATCACTGCTGTAGCAAGTAACACCATAGTACTCAAAGGATTTGAGACGTGATAATTTTGATAAATTTGCGAAGTGGCAGCTTGGCTAGTACTCGGATTGAATGGTTTCGCGTTTGGATTAATCTGGTTTGTATTTTGATTATTGTTTGAATTACCAGATTGTGAATTTGTATTTGCATTTAGCGTATTCGATGTAGCTGAATTTGAACTGGGACAACTCGCTTGATTGGATTGTGAATTTTGGCTGGAATTAGAATTTTGAGCCAACAGAGAACTGTGCAGAAGCGTGTGATGTTTTTGGTTGCATTGAAAACACCGTTTTTCACTGGGACATTGAAACGTTTTGTGATTGTAAGCTAAACAATTTTCGCAAACGCCGATTTGTTTCACATGTTTCAACCTTGCAGGAACATCCAGCTTCAAAAATGAGTGGCACGAACGAAGTGAATGCTGACCCTTGTGGCATACTGCGCAGCTATACTTCTCCTTCTTCACCGACTTCATATGCAGCACCTTTGGTTTCAGCTTCGACTGTTCCTTACTCGAACCCTAGTTAACTTTGAGTTTGGGGTTTTGCTGACAAACAACCTCTAAAGCACGAAACCTAGTTGTCAAAAAGGCGGAAAATTTTCTAAAGGTAGGTAACTCTGTACTCAAACCAAGCTTTTCTTCCCACAACTGTTGAGTTTTTGTTGGTAATTTTTGCAGGAGAGTGAAAATAACTACAATATCCCAACTATCTACAGGAACACCTAAATTCTTCAAAGCATGAAGCACCTCAGTTGACTTGTCTAAGAGGCCCTTGATAGAATCTGCTGTTTCAACACTGATTGTCGGCTGATCGAAAAATGTTTTAAGCTGAGTGGTGACCAAAATCCGCTTATGGTCGTAGCGCGTTACCAAAATTGACCATGCCTGGTCATAATTGTCATTATTGACCTCAAGGTAATCTAACAACGAAGCTGCACTACCCTTTAAGCAAGATTTCAAATATGTTAATTTTTATATTTTAGACAGTGATGAATTGCTATGGATTAAAGAGACGAAGAGATCGTGAAATGGACGCCAATTGTTATAATCCCCATTGAACGTTGGGGGAGTTATCGTAGGAAGTCTTATTTCACGGAAGTTTGATGATTTAACCGCGTTATTCAAAAAAGATTCCCGCCGATCATGGGATTTGGCACCATCTTTACTTTCATCTCTGGAATTTTCACCAAATTGCAAACTATCTTACCTATCTAACTCATCTAAAATACCAGCTTTGTACGACAGGCAAGTTTCCATGGTATCATCGTACTTTTCCTCACACTCATCTAAAACTGTTTCATCTTCTTCGGCGCCTTGAAAAGCATCGTACAACTCACATACTTTTCTAAAATTTTCTTCTAGAATGTTCAAACGCCCTATCAAGTAATTTTTAGTTTTCTGTTCAGGTTTCAAATTTCTGAACTTTTCGCTATTTTTCACAATTTGTGAACAAGTCTTAATGAAAACCTTTAATTCTGTTTAGACTCGTTTGTCTAAATTGATACAAATCAAGCACATTAACTTGATTTTATTTATTTGAGGAGTGAAACAAGCACTTGAACTTGTTCACAATGAGAAACAATTAGATCAAAGAATGAACACTGAATTACCTTCAATAAATGAATGATACTTTATTAAAAATGATTAAGTCTATTTATACATACATTTTGCTTACATTAACAATTACATTTACTTATTTGACATACATTACATACAGAACTTACAATATTAAAATTTATTACAAAACCAATAATGAAACCATAACAACATAAACAAAAGGTAAAAATAAATAAAAATAATAATCAACAGCAACGCCAATGCAATGCGGCTACGATAGCATTCGTCAGTGGGTCAACTTCCACTCGCTCTAACTGCTGATGATGCATACCAACGATTAACTGGGTGCTTGTTGTATTATTTTAAATGTTTATATTGTCGACTTAGACATTCTCCCCCGCGTTGAACGATGGTTCAACTATCTAGGTGACTGTGACGATGAACTCTGACTCTGGTTTCGTATGTCGAGGTGATGGAGTTGGTTTCATAGAGATACCAGCTGATCTTCCTGATTTTCGTTTCCATATAAGATAGGTGATTATTATAATTATCAATAGCAGTGCTAAATATCCGATTGCAGAGCTATGATGTGTAGTTGGAGCTTATGAGGTAATTCGAGAATTTCTTGATCAGCGATTATTTTGTGCAGGTCAGTTAGGTTTTTTAGTTGAATATTGTAATGAGTGCTATTAAAAGTTTGAAGTAATGACTCATGATGCAGTGGTGTTGATATTTCAGAGATATTGCCGAAGCTGATGTAGGACGTCTGTAATTTTGTGGAGTATACGTTATGTCCCTCGATGGTAATGTGATTTTGTTTCAATATACATCCTGATTGAAGTGTTAATATTCCGGAACCCTCTAAGTCCATTTGTAGGTTTCTTATTCCGCAAATCGCAGTAAGTCGAGATGGATATCTTGTGAAATATAGCCACTGGTTTTTGTGTTGCATTTGGATCCAAGTTGCATTTGTACCTGACTTCTTAAAGGAACATGTGGGCTTTGTTTCGTTGTTGAATAAACCTACTTCGCAAGAGCAAACCTCTGATCCCTGGCTGTATCTGGCTTGTAGATTATAACATAAGAACTGTTCTGATCTTAAGTTGGTGCAAGATTCCATGTCCGATGATTGTAGTGGAAAGTATTGGTCGCGATGTGCGTTTACGGCTAGTATTGGAGCACAAAGATTAATAGCTATTATTGTGTTATTTACAACACTTGGGATTGGAGTCATCTTGAACAATTCGTAGAATTCTTGATCTACTAGTGGCAGTGTGATCCAAAACACCGCTCGCCTGTCTGTTACTCCTCCTTTAACTGTCATTAGTTTGTACAGCTGTATTAGATCTTCTTCATCTGCAGGTAGCTCTAAAAATGATGGTAAATGAGCCTTGATCGTTTTAACTTCGTCTTTGAGTTGGCGTGATGACATTACTAGTGAACTTACTTTACCATGGTGTGTGTCTGTTAATACATCAATTAATGTTGCTTGCATTCTTTGAATATTAATCATCATAATAATGAGTTGTGAGGAAAGAGATGTAAAAATCTGGAATATCTTGAGTTGATGACTTTCTTCCCCATTATCACGTATTCTTGATGTTATTTCTCTTAATTGATTATTGATCTGGTCAAGCCTATGGTTGATGATTTCTTCGTTTTGGCTCACAATATTGATCGTTGAATCTATGACTGAAGTTTGGTTTCTTAATAGATGAAGTAAGTGGTTTTCATTTTCCTTTACTTGGTCTATTGTCCTTGTCATTTGGTCAGCATATTCAGAGTCCAAAACTCCAAAAAGAGAATTGGCTATGTTTCCAATGAAGTTAACTGCTGCTCTTTTATTTCTCTTGATTGGTAAAATAGTGTTTTCCGATTTCAGTTCGTTCTGAATGTGTTGAAACTGATTTAATGTGTTGATGCATATACTTCTTTGCTGCATTTGTTGGCACAAGTGGTTCAACGTCAGTGTTCCGTTGGCAAATGCTGTATATTCTTCTAATAATGGATCTAAGTTATAATGTATTATAAAGTTCCATTCACTTGTTGCTATTTTTGCTGTTCCAATTTCTTCGAAATGTATTCCGAGATTTGGTTTAAATTTGTTGATCTGGATTTCATCACTCATTACTAATGGAATAATTAGGAGAATTGTTAACAATGATGTAATACCCATAGCAGTCGATGTTTTTCTTCTTTTAGTAGGTATCTCATTTTCTGATGATTTAGTGTTGTTTTTATCGTCCGCACGAGTTATATCGTCCACTTCCTCCTCGACTGGTAATGGAGCTAATCGGTGGATTGGGCGCTTCCAAACCCCAGATGCTGTTCTTACTTCTACAACTCTTACTGCGCCATCATTACCTTGGAATGTTTTAACGATTCTACCCAGAGGCCACTGAAGTGAAGGAACGTTGTCTTCCTTTATTATGACCATATCTCCTACCTTTATGTTTGAGGAGCATTCCTTCCACTTGTACCGATACTGAAGTTCTTGAAGATATTCTTGTGACCATCTTTTCCAGAATTCGTTTTTTAGATGGGACACAAGATTCCATCTTGATAGTAATGTCTGTTTCATGGGGATTGCATTCACGTCAGTTTTGGCAGTTAAAGGTTCCCCAATGAGGAAGTGTCCGGGAGTTAAGGCAGTAAGATCATTAGGATCGCTTGATAGTGGTGTTAATGGCCTTGAGTTTAAGATCGCTTCAATTCCAACAAGAACAGTTTCCAATTCTTCATATGTTAAGGAAGCTGTAGAAACACTCCTTTTTAAGAGACGTTTTGCAGATTTGACTGCTGCTTCCCACAGTCCTCCGAAGTGAGGTGCCCTGGGCGGAATGAAGTTGAATTGTATTGCATGACCACTGCATTCTTTTGTTATGGCTTCACGTGCACCTTCTGAGTAGATTGTATCATATAATTCAGCCAGTTGGTTATTTGCTCCAACAAAATTTGTTGCGTTATCACAATATATGTTTTGACAGTGTCCTCTGCGACCGATAAAACGTTTCAGTGCTCCGAGAAACGATTCGGTAGTTAGATCGCTTACAAGTTCTATATGTACTGCCTTTGTGACGAAACAACAGAAAATCGCCACATAAGCCTTTTGAGGTCACTTGCCACGAATTTTATAATGAATCCAAAATGGTCCACAGTAGTCTACTCCTGAGTTGATGAAGGGTCTTGCTGGTGTGATTCTTGGTGCTGGTAGACTTCCCATTACTTGTTGAATTAATTGTGGTTTAGCTCTTGTGCATTTAACACAGTGATGAACAATTGATCGAGCCATAATTTTTCCCTTTACTGGCCAAAATCTTTGCCTCATCTGAGCAAGTAACGTCTGAGGACCACAGTGTTTATGTTTTTCGTGAACTTCTTGCATCAATAGTTTTGCCAATGGATTGTTGTATGGTAGAAGCATGGGATGTTTGGTATCAAATGGAAGTAATCCGGAGTCTAGTCGACCTCCGACTCGAACGATTCCCTTGTCATCCAGAAATGGAGACAGGCTAGAGAAATGGCTATTACGCTTGGATTCCTTGTATTTCTGCAGGTCACTGATTTCATCTTTAAAATCGAATGCCTGCATTGCTTGAATTATCACGAATAGTGCATCTTCTAATTCTCGAGTAGTTAAATGGATATCGTCTTGTCTTATAGTCTCTTTGTTTCTAGTATGTTTGCAGAAACGTAGGATATATGCAGTTATCCGCTGGAGTGTACTGAATGAATTTCCATGATTGATCTTATAAATCATATTCTGATCACAATCATAAGTTGCTGCTGCTACAGTTGGTATCTTTCGTTTTCTTTCTGTGTCTCCTGTAATTGCCAGATTTTTGGAATATTTTGCTGGCCACATATCTTCTTGACCATGTAGGAAGAGTGGACCATAAAACCATAGTGTACATGAAGTAAAATTTTTTGGTTGAAGACCTCTTGAAATCACATCTGCAGGATTATGTTTTGATGAAACATGTCGCCATTGCTCAGGGAGAGTTAGTCTTTGTATACTGGAAACTCGATTAGCCACAAATGTTTGAAATGATGCTGATGGTGAATTAATCCATGCCAGAACGATTTCAGAATCTGTCCATAAGAATGATGGAACGTCTTTAAAATTCAGGTCATTCTTAATTCTAGCTGTTAATTGAGCACCCAAAACTGCAGCGCATAGTTCTAGGCGTGGCAACGTCTGTCTTTTTAATGGAGCCACTCGGGATTTTGAACATAATAGCCTTACAATTATTGTTCCATTTTTCAGGATTGCTCGCAGGTACACTACTGTACCATATGCCTTTTCAGATGCATCACAGAAGGTGTGAATCTGTATTTTTGCTGGTACATCATTGTTAAACATATGGCGTGAGAACTGAAAATTATTTAACCACTTCAGATCTTCTCGAAACTGCATCCATCTTGTATGTAGCTCAGCTGGTAACGATTCATCCCATGATAGCTTTAATAGCCATAGTTCCTGTACAAATATTTTTGCTGTAACAACTATTGGAGCCATTATACCCAATGGATCAAATAATTTGGCAAGGTCTGAGGTGACAATGCGTTTTGTTATTCGATTTGTAGTATTTAATTTTGTTTTAACACAAAATCTGTCGTTTTTTGGTTGCCATGTTAAACCAAGTGCTTTAATTGTTGCATTGGTTTCATTTCCGAAATCGAGATCAATCTCCTGATCCTCTTTAGCAATATCTTGTAGAAGTCGGGGATGATTAGCGCACCATTTCCTTAATTTAAATCCTGCATCTTTTAATAATTGTGTAACTTGATCTTGCATTTCCAATGTTGTAACTAAGTTGTTATCACCACTCAAGCAGTCATCTACATAGAAATCATTGTGTAGGGCCTTAGAGCCTAGGGGAAATCTTTCGCTATTGTCTTTGGCAAGCTGCTGTAGACACTTTGTAGCCAAATACGGTGCTGCTCTTGTACCATACGTAACTGTGTTGAGTTGATAGTAGTTAAGAGGTCCCTTTTCGTCAGCTCTCCATACAATGGTTTGATATCTTCTGTCTTCTGGATGCATGGTTATTTGACGATACATTTTTTGAATATCAGCGCAAAAAACATATCTTGGTAATCGAAAACGAAGTAATAATGAAAATAGTTCACCTTGTACTGTTGGGCCTGTGTACATGATATCGTTCAATGATAACCCTGATGAAGTTTTTGACGATGCATCAAAAACGACTCGAAGTTTGGTGGTGCTACTGTCTTCTTTAAAAACACAGTGATGAGGTATGAAGTAATTAGGCGCTTGTATGTTATTAACGTCAATTTTGGTCATGTGGCCGAGATCTTCGTACTCTTCCATAAATTGAATATATTGATCTTTCACTTCTCTGTTCTTTGCTAATCTTCGTTCAAGTGCAAAGAACCTGTTGACTGCTATGTCCTTGGATTTTCCTAGAGCGTTTGTGCTTCCATGAAAGGGTAGCTTGACAATGAATCGTCCATCACTACCTATTTGTGTATTTTGTGCAAAATGGGATTCGCACATCTCTTCGTCTCTTGATAGGTTGCTACATTGTGTTTCTACTTCTTCGAGATTCCATAATCGTTCAATCATTTGATGGAGGTCATTGTCATCATAAGTAGAGATGCCACATGTTGCTGTATTAGACTTGGCTTCCGTTACCTTTCCTGCTATCACCCATCCAAGAACTGTGTTTTGTAATGTAGGTAGATCATCTGCTAAACGTATCTGCCCGATGGAAAGTAATTGATGATGGAATTCTGCACCAAGAAGAATATCTATTTTGTCTGGACGATTGAAAAATGGATCGGCCAGTGGCACATTCTTTGGAATTGCCCATGACGAAATGTTGAAATGTTGAGATGGTTGTGGAGATATGATGTGTGGAAGAACAAATGCTTCTAATTGGGTATTAAAACCACTTGTTCTTGATTGCATTTTGACGTTTACACGTTGATGGGATTGTCTCTTTCCATTGCCAATGCCTTGAATGCTCATTGATGTTTGTTTTGAATGAAGACCTAGTTTTTTTACAAGGCGTTCTGTTATTAGATTCACTTGCGAACCGGAATCCAATACTGCTCTGCACTCGAATCTCTGTCCATTGTTTGTAATCAGCTCTACAATAGCTGTGCTGAGGAATATGTAATGATGCCTGTTTGGATCTTTGGATGCTGATAATGTCACTGATGACCTTATATTTGTTTGGGATTTTGGATTATTGTCTCCTTCAATGTCAGTTGTATGCTTATTAGAGACAGATCCCTTGTTAGGGCTTTCAAGATGTAAGAGCGTGTTGTGCTTTAGATTGCATTTTAAACATCCTCTCGAAATACAATTTTTGACCCCATGGCCACTCTTTAGGCAATTGAGGCAAATTTTTTGTTTTTGTACTAGTTGAATCCGTTCTGATGTCTGTAGTTGCAGAAACTGTTTGCAGGCAAATATAGGATGTGTTCCAGATTTACACACAATGCAGGTTCCCTTTCGGTTTGATGTTACAGATGCACAAGCTCGAGGAGTTGGATCCTTCTTTTTCTGTCCAACTGATTCCAGCGATTGAAATTGGTTTTCCAGAAATGACAAAAATTCTTTAATGGACTGCAGTTCCTTTGGCTTCGTAAGAGATTGCTCGTAAAGAATTCTGGTACCTTGGTCAAGCTTGCTCACCAGTAAGTGTAGTAGAATGGGGTCCCAACTTGCGGTATCCACACCTATGTTGCATAAAGCCATCAAACATTCTTGTGTGGTATCGTGAAGATTCTTGATGGCCGCTGCTGATGGATGAGGTTGTGTATGGTTAGGTTGTCCAACTATCTTTTGCAACAGGGTAGAAGTGAGAACCCTGATGTTGTTGTATCGTTCTTGAAGGCTGGTCCATGCCGTCTTGTAATTATCTTCGGTCAATGATAGATGACGAATCAAATTCTCAGCTTCTCCGCTAAGATGTGTTTTAAGATACCACATCTTTTGGATATTTGGAATTGATTGTTTATCCACCATTTGTGAGAATAAATCGAAGAATTGTCGCCATTTCATATAATCGCCATCAAATTTTGGAATGGTTACCTTCGGCAAGTGGAGGGAATTGTTCTTGATGAGACCCACTTCATGACTGCTACTGCCTTGCGGTTGTATTCTCATGGATAATGTTACAAGTGCTTCTTGAACTCTTTGTTCCATATTGATAAAGTCGGTCTGGTCGTAGCCTTCTACTATTGGGTCATCACTTAGTTCCCATATGGTGTAGTTGACAGATTCAACCTGCTGCCATAATTTCTCGATAGACCGAAACTTGATCTCGTGGTATTGTGATGACTCATCAATACTTATGGATAACCCATCTAGCAATCTTTCAAGAGAGCACATTATTGCTCTCTGTCTTCGAATAGCACTCGTCATTTTTGATGGCTCCATTACTTCGATGCTTCGTGTTGATGGCTTAGGCAGATCTACTTGATCTATCTTTGATTGTTTATCAAAGGCTAATATTCCATCTTCAAAATGTTTGATATACTGCTTAACCAATGCTGCAATCTCCTTGAAGTAATTCTTCGTGAAGTACTCATGGTCCTCGTCAACATGCGACAGTCTTTTAATTTTTTGATCGCCTTGTTCGAATTTCTTCCACTGCTCTTGAAGCCGAAGAAGCCTTTCTTCAAAGTAAGCTCTTGAGCTCTTTCGATCGGATGAGTCCTTTTTGAAATTAGTGATGATGCGTTGGATTTCTTGGCCACTTGTTACTTGGGCACCCACACACTCTTGGAATGATGTCATCGTATATCTATCGGATATGTATATCTGCCAACGATGAATTAATTGATATTGATGAATATGAGCCAATCAGTTGTAGATATGTATATCAACCAACGATTGGTAACTTGATGAAGATGAAGATAATTCAAATTGTTCGAATGATCAATTGGATCACGTCGGGGTCACCAAAATGTTTAGACTCGTTTGTCTAAATTGATACAAATCAAGCACATTAACTTGATTTTATTTATTTGAGGAGTGAAACAAGCACTTGAACTTGTTCACAATGAGAAACAATTAGATCAAAGAATGAACACTGAATTACCTTCAATAAATGAATGATACTTTATTAAAAATGATTAAGTCTATTTATACATACATTTTGCTTACATTAACAATTACATTTACTTATTTTACATACATTACATACAGAACTTACAATATTAAAATTTATTACAAAACCAATAATGAAACCATAACAACATAAACAAAAGGTAAAAATAAATAAAAATAATAATCAACAGCAACGCCAATGCAATGCGGCTACGATAGCATTCGTCAGTGGGTCAACTTCCACTCGCTCTAACTGCTGATGATGCATACCAACGATTAACTGGGTGCTTGTTGTATTATTTTAAATGTTTATATTGTCGACTTAGACAAATTCCACCGAATCACTCATTGTAACACACTCAATATATATAATAAATCAATATAGTTAAAGATTATTCACTTACTTTGATTTCCTTGATTAATCAATTTATTGCTTTCAGGTACCTGGAACTCCGCCAAACCCTGAAGAACGTACGTATATGTATGTGACTGCAACAAGCGATTCCAAAAAAAAACGGCACAAACGACAGCTATTGACAACGGTTCTGGAAAACAGCAATGGATAACTGCTCCGGACAACTGCTTTTGATAACAGCACTCAACAACGGCACTCTGGACTCAATAACGGCACTCAACAACGGCACTCTGGACTCAATAGCGGCACTGAACAACTGGACAATGGATACAACTCCAGCAGCAACTTCTCCAACTCACAAAAAATGATGAAAAATGCGATTTTTGGTTTATACACTCTTATTTTTTAATAAAAATGGTTATTTTTACTCACAGAATGACTGTTATTGGTTTCCAAAAATTTGTTTCGTTGCAGGAACTCCGCTGGACAATATCCCAGAATCAGGTACTTTGTAAGTATCACACAAATGATCCGCTGGACAAACAGCAATTCGCAGGAAGTTGACGGCACTCCAGAAAAAGACAGCACTCAACACGTAGTATATCACAGCTCGATTTTGTTTTATATCACAGTTTTATATTAATTTTAAATTACAGTCTTATCACAGATTAATAAGAATATATATATGGCTCGAATGGACCAAAATGTTTCGTCCAAAAATGATTTTCCAACCAGAATAAAAGACTTGTTGTTTCCTCGTTGAGGTTTGACAAAGTAATAATTTATTGAACAAACAATAGCAAAATTTTACGTACAATTTAACAGTTAAATAGTATATAAGACTTATGTATATTAAAACAAAGAGATTACAAAATTAAAGAAAGGAACCAAAAAATTTGACTTGCAATAATATTATATATAACATTTTTGATAGATGACATTTGTATATTTAGTTTTAGTATTTTGACTTCCAAGCTTGAGAGGTTGTTGAAAGTATATCTAGTTGAGCCACTGTGTGGTTACATCAGTTGAGCTGCTGTACGCTTAAGGTTCTGTTCGCAACAGAACCAGTATTGCAAAGAATTGACAAAATCAATGTACGCTATAATTTATCTTGTTTATCTTCAGATAACATATTGATTTCAAACCTAGCTTCTTGGTTATATATAATTATTATTGAAAGTACATTTTCGTTCTTTTTTTCTTATTTTCCTTTTTCTAAGACTGACTTTGTGATATTAATTTTATAATTTACTTTTTAATTTATTTATTTATTATTATTTTTCTATTTATTTATTCTTTATCTATTAATTTATTTATTTATTTATTTACTTATTTATTATTTATTTATTTATTTATTTATTTATATATTTAATTATTTATTTATTTGATAGCTAATTAATTAATTTATTTATTTATTTATCAATTATTTGTTTAATTCATTTAATTTATTTGATTTTTTGTTTATTTATTATTTTTTGTTTATTATTGTTTGTTCATTAATTTATTTACTATTCATTTTTCTTTTGTTTGTTTTTTAATTGTCCTATATATATTTTGTTATTTATTTATTTAATTTTGTTTATATATTTATTTATTTATTTGTTTATTTATTTACTAATTCATTTGTTAACTATTTATCATATAATGAATATATGTAAAACTTTAAGTTGGGTTTGATTTAAATACCTCACCGCCCACCCTTCTCCTCTCTAAATCCTCAAAACAATTTAATGAAGGTTTTTATGTAGCTTTTCCTTCAATATACTGTTATTTGCTTTTCATTACTTGTATTAAAAATTTTATTATTTGTCAGTAGTAAGGTAGATTTATACCGTAACTCTGTAAATTGTGCAATATAATTTAAGAAAAAATGTAAGAATATTCTGCTACAATAAATACAATACAATACAGTACAATTTAATAAGTCACGATTTAAAAAACAAATATAAAAAGAAATAAAGTGCACGACTGGGTCGCACGAACTCCTGTATGCTCCTGTATGCAAAGAGTCTGTTTAAAAAAGTATCTATATAATATTTAAAAATATACCTACCTGTAAAATAAGTTTGTCTTCAAAGATATATATGCCATTTGATTTGTCGAAAAAACCTCCATTTTTCAATTTTTTGGGAGGGGGTTTCATTTAATACAGTTAAAATAATTTAAAAAAAACTATTTGAAGATTCAAAATTTTACCTGGAAAATAAGTTTGTCTTCAAAAATTTAAATGCCATTTTATAAATCAAAAAACCCTTGATTTTTCAAATTTTTTTTTTGAAAATCGTTAGAGCGGTTTTTTTTTAAATTAATTTTTTATATACCTATAAAATTTTTCAATTTTGTTCTAAAAATATTTTTTGGTATGCAGTTGTTTAGTGATTGTAAATATACGCTCTACATTTAAATTTCGTAAAAAAATGTTCACCCGTTTTTGAAATATAGAATTTTGAAAAAAAAAATTTCAATATTTTTTTAAAAATCCAAACAATAAAAAATTGCACTTTTGATAATCAAATATTGTTAAGGCAATATAAGAGCTCGTTCAGAAAAAAAAAATTATTGAAATCGGTTCAAAAGTTGCTGAGAAAATTAAAAAACAAAAAAATGGTTCTATGAGCGGTACCTTTCCTGAGCAATACAAAAATATGTTTTTCTTATTAAAAGAAGCCAAGTTAAAAAATAAAATTTTAGAGAAAATTTAAAAAAAATCTATCGGTTAGTTTTTGAGAAAATTCGACTTTTCGTTTTTTGACCAAAAAAATTGTATGGGGGCCACTGTTAGTTCTGATCTTAAAAAACAATGAAAAAAACGCCTAACGCGAATCTGCTCAAAACTTTAACTTCCAAGTTTGAACTCAATCGACTTAATGGTTTAGGCTGTAGGAGCGTGGACAGACAGACAAAATTGACCGGACGGAATCGCGGGACCCACTTTTTTCGACCATCGTAATATCATGTTTGATTAAAATCTCGAGTTCGAAATTTTGCACGAATGCAAAACTTGCCATATAGTCCCTATATGTCGCAAGTAAAAATGTGTTTCTGTTAGAATTTTTTTATTATATCACCAGATACATCTTGTTTCCAATTCATTGAATTAGGTTCATCATGTGAGTACACCCAAACTAATTTTTTGTTTAGTTTAGTACAAGTAGCAATATCGATCTTTTTCCTTATCAAGCAGCGCTTCTTAACGACTACTACTACGTCTAGTACTTGTACTTACGCTTTTGTTATTTTAACCGGAAATAATATGGCTGTTTGTATTATCGCCGTTTTTAAACCAATGAGGTTGTTAAGCTATAATTTCATAAATAACTAGAAATGTCTTACACGTCACGTGAATATGCTATGATGCATTGTATTTATGGCGAATGTGGCGGAAATGCAAGAGCAGCAGCAAGGAAGTATGCAGAAAGATATCCAAATGCTTCAAGTCCTGACCATCGGGTATTTATAAGAGTTCATTATGCTTATATGGAAGGCATAATCCCTGGCAGTCGAAGGATTGGAAGGCCCCAGCACCATCTCAATGACGAAGTTGTGTTGAGGGAAATTGAAAATAATCCAAGTACTTCTACTAGAGCCATTGAGAGAACAATTGGGATACCCAAATCTACTGTTCAGAGGATTCTGAAGCAGAACAACCTGCACCCTTTTCACCTGCTGCGTGTCCAGGCATAATTACCAAGGGATTGTCCTAAAAAAGGTGAGTTCTGCCAAATTATGATCGATAAAAGCCGAGAAGATCCTGATTTCGTTGACAAAATTTTATGGAGTGATGATATGCACAATATTCACAATTGGCAGGAAGAAAATCCACATTTAATACGAGAAGGAAGATCACAATACCAATTTAAAATTAATTTGTGGTGTGGAATATTAAATGGGCAAATCATAGGACCCTTTGAATTGCCCGACACAATAAATAGTGAAAATTATTTAGAATTTTTGGAAAACAGAATCTTTGTATTATTAGATGATATGGCTCTCGCCCTGCTCCAGACCATGTGGTTTCAGCAAGATGGATGTCCAGGCCATTATAGAAGAAATGTCTGAAGTTTTTTGGACAGAACTTTCCCCGAGCGATGGATCGGTCATGGTGGAACAATAACATGGCCCCCTAGGTCACCGGACTTGAATCCACTAGATTTTTTTTATTGGGGTTGCCCAAAAGAGAAAGTTTTTGCCCTTTGTTTGAAACTGCGGCTGAGGAAATAAGAAGCTCAGGACATGCCATACGTTTGAAACGACAGTTTTTAAAACGTTGTCGAGCATGTTTAAATGCAGGAGGAGGGCATTTCGAACAATTGCTATAAAAAAATATGCGTAGAGATATACCTTTTTTTTAACTTCCGAACAAAATTAAACACCTTCCTACCTTTTATGATCATGCTATTCCAACATTCTGGCCTCTTTCAAAATTCAAATCCCTGTTTTCAAAATGAAACAAATAGTTTCATAAATTGCATTCAACCATTTCTGTGTGCGAGTAATGTTCTCAGGGATGGAGGCAACCTTCAGTTTTAAGCCCAATTCGAACAGCTAGTTTGAAAAAGCATTTTTCATGTCTAGAATTCTCAGAGTACCTGAGGATTTGCCAATTCCCCGCAAAAGGGTGACCTAGGTAAGAGTTTGAACCCAGACCACGGGTACTACAATAGTTTTCATTGCAAAACTGATATTGATAAATTTTTGGGTGAGCCCAATAAGAAAGAACTTGGTTAAATACCTCCGCTTAGTAAGTATTACTTTTGTAAATACCAAATAGAAATCCGAATCTTTTACATACGCTCCTTCGTGACGTGTAAGACATTTTTAATTATTTTCTTAAATTATTTCTTCTTTATGAAATAAATAAAGTACCACACTATTATAGCTTAACAACCTCATTGGTTTAAAAACGGCGATAATACAAACAGCCATATTATTTCCGGTTAAAATAACAAAAGCGTAAGTACAAGTACTAGACGTAGTAGTAGTCGTTAAGAAGCGCTGCTTGATAAGGAAAAAGATCGATATTGCTACTTGTACTAAACTAAACAAAAAATTAGTTTGGGTGTACTCACATGATGAGCCTAATTCAATGAATTGGAAACAAGATGTATCTGGTGATGTAATAAAAAATTCTAACAGAAACACATTTTTTTCTTTTTATATTTGTTTTTTAAATCGTGACTTATTAAATTGATAACTTTTGAACCAAAGCTAGCTTTGTGATGTTTTATACTTTTTTGAAAAGCTAAGAAATCAAGCAAGTTTTTAAAAACGATAACCAGTATTGTGTAATATGTTTTTTTAATAAAACTGTTTTAAAGTTCGATGTAAAAAATTAAGTTTGATAAGAATATGATTTTAACTGTTAATATTTTGTAAAATAGTGCCGAAAATTGAAATTTTTTAAATGCAAAAATATTGAATGTTTATTCAGAATTGTAAAATATTAACATATAGTAAAAACAAAAATCATTTGTGGACAGGGTGATTGAAAAACCGACTAAAAGTAGGTGTTTTTAAAAATTTCATTAAAACAACCGTTACTCGAAAACCGTTGGGATGCGGTATAGACAAGTTACCAAATTCTGGTAGGTCATGACTTGACAATTCATCATATACAGTTTGGACCATTACTTATGGGACACCCTGTATATTATGAAATGTAAATATTAAAGAAGTAAATATCAATCAGCACGATAACTATAGTAAAATGAAAATGAAATTGAAAATATAGATAAAAACCTTATTCCATAGAAAATCCTTAATTTCCTTGTTTTGTCTTCGTGACGTAAACAAATCCTCAAGCTCATGCTATTTACTCCACTTGTAATTTTTGATATTTTTTTAATTCCTTTCCAAAACGAACACTATTCATACAATGTAGATACCTATAGAAAAGAAAAACAAAACACCAAGTAAAAAGTCTTATATAATTATTATAACTATGAACACTTCCCTAGGGATTCACAAACACAAACTATGAAGTGCAATTCAAACACTTTTCTATCCAAACAAAGGATACAGACAAGCTCCACGTTTGGACGCCAATTGTTGAAAAAATTAACGCACCGAATTTTTGAAGAACATTAAGATAGGACGAATATTACGGTGGCGGAGTGATTGTCCGCAAACTCAATAATAAAACAAGGTAATCAAAATCGGAATCAAATTATAAATTTAATAAAGTAGGTAGCCGGCTCGCACGAGTAGTACCTATTTGTGATTAATTGGAATAATGGACAACTGTCAGGCGCGAATAGGTTTGTTCGTTAATTTCTGCACAGACAGCAAAAGCAGTGCTGTCGCCCGATAGCTCAGTTTTGGGTGGGTTTGATTAATTGGGAACAAGGTTAGTTTTATTAATCCGAATGATTTAGTCTTATCAAATTAATTTGATTATAGACTGTGAATAGGGTGTTCTTGAAATATATTGTAGTATTGCAAGAATCCGGAACTCAATAATTAATAATAAAACAAACAATAATTGCGAGTGTCAGCATGACTCAGTGAGCAACTTAAATAGTGAGGATTCATATCGCACCACTTGAACCTTTTCTAGTGCATTGCCCGAGTAATGTATGACACAATTGAGTTCGGGCCTTCTTGCTACGCTTGCGCTTTCCACTAAATATAATTGTGTATAGATAAGTGTATATAAGGTGAAAATAATATTAAATAAAGTCATTCAATATCCATCAACTACAAACTGTGTATCTGTTATTATTCCGCCACTATTACATGGCGATCCTGCCAGACATAGTATTCGAGAAATGGAAGGGGCTAAAAAGAGTGAAGACCTTAGCGCCCATCAACCGGAGAGGGGACCCGAAATGTTGAGTTGAGAATAGGACCACTTCCCCTAACAATCGAAAAATATAAGCAACATCAACATGCAGCAGGGGAGAGGAAGACACCAACATCAGCGACAACGATACCAGCAAAAAGAAAGAGAGGAGGAAAACAGTTCAAACAAAGAAGAGCGATCGCAGTACTATACAGATAGTTAAACCTAACAATTTCAACAAATACAAAATAAATAAATAAATAATAAAATTCTGGCAAACTCACGGCTGCTTATTTATGGGCAAACATTTTTACCTTTAAATTTAATAAAATGAAAATTTAAAAATGGGTTGGGGACAATCTAAAGTCGAAAACTCAAATGCAAATGTTGTAAACACTATTAAAGTTGTAAATCACACCAGTCATTTAAATGACATTTGGTGGCTTTTATTAATTCTTATAATAATATCTAGTGTAAAATTATTTATAAAATTGTACTCAACACACAATAATAAAAAAAAAAAGATACACCCAAAACGAAGGGGTTTGTAAACTATAAAAAAAAGAATAAAAATGAAAATATAAAACATTTTCAGTTTGTAACAGCCACCTTCAGCTTAAAATACACAAACATCAAATTATATAACAAGACCATACATATTTTACATATTATACAAACATAAAACATATATTTTGAATTATATAAGATGAAAGCTAGCGAGTAGACGCATTTTTATCGGGCATACCTTTTATCAAGTTTTCTTTAGTTAAAGAACCAATAAAAACACCTTTCATCAAACAAAAAGTTAATTTCAGTGTGTTACGATCATTTTTTTTAATCTTTTTTGGGTGCTTCAATATCATTTATTTAAGTGATTTTATATTAAAAGTTATCGCAAAAATAGAAGAAAAAATTAATTTTTGGTGTATTCACGATAATTAGTTTCTCAATTTGCCTTTACAATGTCACATCGATCTAGTATTAGTGATCGCAAACAAAACTCTCCACTTAATGCAAGTACTTCTCTCAAAAACACAAAAAAAAGCTTTGAGGATGACAGCGAAATGTGGAAAAAAATGGATGACAGACTTAAGGCCCAAAAAGACAGCATAACAACTGAAATTAATTCACTCATCACCACAAAATTGGAAGAAACCGAGACACGAATTTCTTTAAATATAAATGCACAATTGACACAAATTAATAAGAAAATCACTCAGTTAAGTAAGCGAGTATCCAAAATAGAATCATCCCAATCACATTTGGACTCTTTAAACATGTTGCTTAAAGATGATATTAACAAACTGAACGCGACATTAACTGATGTCAAAACTGAGCTTTCCACCTGCACTTCCAAAATAAACAAATATAAAGATGATATATCCGCACTTCGAAATGAATTTGACGATCTGACTAAAACACAAGAGATTCAGGAAAACCGAAATGTTGCTTGTGACGCCGTTCTTAATGGGATTCCTTATTCACTCGACGAAAACCTTAAAGGAATCTTCAATCACTTGTGTTTATCACTTAACGCAAAAGCACCAACACTCGCTAACATATTTCGTACCCGACCGACGAATTCCAGTTCACCTGATTCTTCAATCATCATCAAGTTTTGCACACCGTATGATAAAAACACGGTGCTTCGATCCGTTGCTGAGCATTGTAAGCAAAATAACAACAAACCACTCTCCCTTCGTGACGTTAACTTTGGACGCAATGCCAAAAGCCCTATTTTCCTTCGCGAGTGTTTGACGAAAAAAAAACATTCTTTGCTACAATCTGCACTTCGATTAAAAAAATTCTTTATGTAAATTATTGGTAAAACTCTTTTTAATTACCTACATAATTTATCATAATATCTTTAATACTATTTTCAATTTTAAGTATGAATTCCTCTGGTGTTGGCTATGATTTGGTTTTGCGTTCAATGATTAGGGTGCTTTGCAGTCAATGTATGGGTTTTCAAGTTTGCCATATTAATGCTCAAAGCTTACGAAAAAAAATTGACGAGTTTAGATATGCGTTTGAAGGTTCTGGAGTTGATGCTATATGTGTTTCTGAAACTTGGTATCCCATTAACTTTCCCAGCACCATGTTTCATTTAAATGGTTATAGACTTTTTAGGGCTGATCGAGGTGATAGAGGAGGTGGAGTTGCTATTTATGTTCGTGATGGCATTACTTGTAGGATTAATTGTGCATCTAGCCCCGGTAGTCCAATAGAGTATATTTTTGTAGACATGATGTGTGGGGAAGATAAGCTGTTGATTGGTACAGTTTACAGACCCAATAGATTCGTTGATCTTTCACCTCTCGTATCTCTTATGGAGGAAATTGCTGTGATGTCAACTAAAATTGTTTTATGTGGGGATATAAATAGTAATCTGTTAGTAGAAAGCACATTAGTTGACACAATGAGATCGTTTAATTTATCACCTGTAAATGAACATGAGCCAACTCATATTACTAGTAGTTCAAGTTCACTACTTGATGTTATTTTTGTTAGTAACATGAATGATGTTCTGTTCTATGACCAACTTGTTGCTCCTGCCTTCTCAAAACATGATCTGATTTTTCTCACTTTTAATTTCAATATAATTCGACCCCCAACAATTTTCGAGTATCGAGATTTTAAAAATGTAAATTATTCTGCTCTTGAGCGAAATGTTTCGATGATTGATTGGGATGGACTTTACTCTATGCCTTCTCCCAACGATCAAGTAGAATTTTTTCAAACTAGCATTGAGTATCTATTTAACACGTATGTTCCCCTTAAACAAAAATTTTTAACACATCGGTCTCAACCATGGTTTACTCCAGAAATTTCCTCTCTCATGTACCGTAGAAATCAAGCATACCTTCGTTGGAAAAGATATAGGTTAGAAGATCTTCACAGATCATACCGGTTACTTCGAAACCAAGTCGTTTGCAAGATACGCACTGAAAAATCAAAAGTTTTCAAAAATCGTCTTAATTTATCCATTAATGGTCGAAAACTGTGGAACAATCTACGTGATATCGGTATTGGTAAGCAAAAAAGTTCTAAGTGTCATGACATTGACATCAATGAGTTGAATAAACAATTTTTAACGTTGCCCTCTACATCTTCACTGGATCTGTATGAAGTATTTAACGAAGGTAATTCTTTAGCCTCCTAATCTGCTTTTGAGTTCTCTAGGATTGATTGTACTGAAGTGGTTGAAAGCTTTATGTTAGTTAAATCCAATGCAGTTGGAATTGATGGTATACACCCTGTTTTTATTAGAGCTTTACTACCACTTCTTTTCACTTATATTACACATTTGTTTAATACAGTACTAACAACCGGTATTTTTCCAACGATTTGGAAGCAAGCAAAGATAGTCAGTAGTGTAAATATGTAACTCCTGCGTCATGACCCAGTTGTTACATAGGTTTTTTTCGTACTAAATGTTGCATATTTGTCGTAAAAGCATTGCATACTTTGCCCCTGAACTAGGTTTTTGTACTAAAATAGCATATTTGTTGCTTAAATATTGCATACTTTAGCACTGAACCACTGAATGAGTGCGGTTTTAGGTTCTGGTACGTATGTTTAGCCAAAACATTGAATACCGAACAATTTTTTTTTGGGTTTTGGTATATGAGAGCGAACGAAACCAAGACACTTAACCTTTGTATATGAAAACTATAGTACTCTCATGGTGGAAGTCGAATAGGGTGGCATCTACATATTTTTTGTGGAAGGTCTAGTCAAGACATTCATGTAGAAATCGATTTGCAGTCGGGAGACTTGGGAGACTTAAAAATGTTATAATTTGAAATAGAGAAAGACTATAGAGAATTAACGAAAGTCTGAGTGAGGAGGATAACACATTTGTTTCTTTGTGTTTGTATTTTGGTGTGGTTATATTTTTTGGTTACATCTTTGTATATGAAAACTTTTTCATATACAAAGGTTACATACGCAAAACGGTAGTCTTTCTATTCAAAGATAATAAGACAAAAGCAGGTGAATTGCGATTTCGTGTAGGAATTTTATATTCTTGGTTGAGATTTTTTATTTTTGATGATTTGCGGATTGTATTAGGGAATTATAACTTGAACTATTATAGGCAAGTAAATATGTAGGAATTGTATTCTTATCCAATAATAGATAGCTAGCTAAATAAATTTAAAAAATTTGATCACCTAAACCTTTCTTACAATTTGTTTTCATATCGAACATAAAGAAGTTTAAATTTTCAAAGTCTTAGAAAGATGATTTTTTTAAATAAATAAATTTGTTAATTGATACCTAATAACATCATTTAGAAGTTAGTTACAAAATTGCTGACAACTTAGGTATAATGAAAAGATGGATATTTAATTTTTTGACGTTTTTTAATGGTAGTGAATTTTTTAAATGGGATGAGGAACTTTTAAATTTGTTTGTTTTAAAAATTAACACATACCTATCTTTCAGTTTATAAAGTAGGTAGTTATATCTTCCGGTCAAAAAAGTGTTTCAAGGAAAAATTTTGAAACATACTTTTGGCTGTAAGTTCTTATGATATATGTAGATATTTATTAAAAGAAGGACCTTTCTATCAACAATTTTGAATGATCAAGATTCAAGGGTATAAGCAAATGTTTATTTTTAATAAGGTTAAAGACTTTATTTGGATCTTTATAGAAGTAGGTACCTATTAGACTTTGCAATTGTACTTACATAAATTTGATGCCTTTGTCTCATACTTAAGATATCTAAGTTCTAGCAAATCCAATTTTTTTCTGCCAGAGCAAAGTTTTAACTTTTTTTCTATAAATTTGGAATAAACATAACGTCTTACTACTGTTTTAAAATATACGTACGTGCACTTTTGACTACCGAAAAGGGGTCTATGTCTCTTCGTGTAGGAGGTAGAGGCAATTTTAGAACGAATAAGTTGAAATGAAAAACAAGGACTATTTAAAATATTTCCTGTATTTTTAAATTTAAAAATGTAGGTACCTGTTGTAGCTTGTTTCCAAAATTTGATTTCTCAAAAAAACCTTTATGTTTCAAAATTCTTATTTGAAAATCTTTAGAGCAGTTTACTTTTTAAATTAATTTTGTACACATACAATTTTTCAATTTTAATAAAATATATATTTTTTTTGGTATGCAGTTATTTTGAATTAATAAATATACAGTTTAGTAAAAACCTGATGACTCGTTTGGATATATAGAATTTTGAAAAAAATGTACTATTTTTTAAAAAATCCAAAAATAAAGCCAATATAAGAGCTTGTGCAGAAAATTTTTCTCAAAATTTTATCAGATATCAAAAACATTATTCTCCGTTGCACAAAATTGTTTTGGAGATGAAATCATATTTTGGTCTTAAAATTTTCGACGTGACAAATTTTTTTTTTCAGTTTTTTTGATTTATAAAAAAACCGTTAATTAGATTTTTTTCCAAAAGTATACTTGTTTTGTATTACTTTACAATATATAATATAAAATTTAATTCAAGTCTCTAACGTGATTGGTTCATGAGATATTTAGGTTTAACCAAAATTGTCACCTTTTTTTTAAACTGCTATGGGAAAAAAACCACCCACGAAATTTTCTTGAGAGCCCTTTCTGCATCTTTCTGCCTTATTATCTGTATAACAAAATTTATTTGAAGTCGATATCTCTTCTGGTTCTTGAGCTATGGAAGACGAAAAAAACGTCTTCCATACGACGTACGGACGGTCGGACGTACGAACGTATGTACGTACACACGCACGCACAGACATCTTTCTAAAAATCTTATTTCGACTCTAGGGACCTTGAAACGTCGAGAAATGTCTAAATTTTCAATTTGACAAATCGGACCCATTACAATAACTTCCTATGAGAAGTTAAAAATGAAACAAAAAGTAGAATTGTTGTAATATAAATAAAAGCCATACATTTCATATTAAAAAAGATCCTGGGGTGCGACCCATAATGATAACTTCCCATCCCGTCTGTCGACTTGTCTTGCTTAAAATTTTTTAGGTGTTTTCGTGTTTTGTTAAAAAAAGTTATCAGTTGAACTATTCTTAAAAATTTTAAAATTACCAACAAAATTTAGCAAATGATGAAGTATTTAAATTAAATTAAAATTAAGTCATAAATTGACTTTAAATGTCTGAAGAATCCTTCATCTTAACAACGTTATAACACCAAGGTGTTGAAATAACATGAGTAATTACTAATTATCATTGGAATAATTTTGCGTTTAATGTTAACAAATTATTGGTTGGTAAGTGGCACAAAAAAACCTCGAAATCGTATAAAAGAAATTTCAAATCAATACAAAAAATACCTACTTCGACACTACATTTACGAAACTATACTTACTAATAGCACAGATAAGAAACTATAGTTTAGTTTATATAGTTTCTTATCTGTGCTAATAGTTAATAAGTTAAAAAAACTTTCAATCGGATTTTCCTAAAAGTCACACATCTTAAAATAGACGAGCTGACAAAATTGTATTAAAGGTACCTACAACAACAAACAACATTACATATATAGGTACATAGGTACCTACCTACCTAAATATAAACTACATTTGTATGTCCTGTAATGTGCCCGCTAAGGTGTATAGTTAACACTTATTTATTATAAGTGATACAATAAAAGTAGGATTGGAACATAAATAAAAGACACAAATTTCAATTATCAAACTATGTATTTAAATTATCTGGACCAACATAAAGAATGCATTTTTCTTTTTATTTAAAACTATGTACATATTTATAAATAGGTACTGTACTTACATACCTATCAACTAATCTCAAACAAATTGCAAAGTGTACGGATATTATCAGTGTCCTGATACTAGCATGAATTCCCTATGGTATTTCATGAAATACCTGCCTACCTACCAATACCTTTTATACCTATTCAAAATTTGAATTTAAAACCAAACTGTTGTATATAAATATTCATATATATGAGCAACTGTACTGAATTATTACTTTAAATATCAACTTAATCAAGTTATCAATTGATTTAATATTTTCCTGTTATCAAAATAAAATATTATTCGATTTTCATTTATATTATAATAAAGACGTTTCATAATTGAGTTAAAGGAATCAGCTTTTCATTCAATCCAGAGTTCCAAGACGCAACAGTATTGGCGACGAGGTGAACACTTATTTTCAAAAACAGAAGATCATCGAACATAAAAATGAATTCCGAGCAACTCAATTCCTTGATTCAAGCTATGTCGAATATGACGACGGCCTTGCAAAATCAACAGGAACATCGAACGGCAAATATAAGCATAATTTCAAATTTCGACCCATTCAACCCCAAGGTTGAACAATTCAATAATTATAAAGAACGTTTAAAAAATCATTTTCAGATAAAAAAGATATTCGAAGATAAAGAGATGTGCGCTAAATTATTGCTTCAATTTATTGGTTCTTCAAATTATTCGTTACTGACGTCACTCTCAGCTCCCAAAAATATTAACGAATTGAAATATGATGAATTGATTGAAAAATTAGAGAAGCATTTTTGTCCGAAAAAAAATTCATTGGTAGAACAACATTATTTTTTATCGGAATATCAAAATGAAAAGGATTCCATAAATGATTACTTAGCAAAACTTCGACAAAGGGTACTTGAGAAAGTTGAAAAAGAACTAGATGAACTCGAAAATGACGGAATAATTTCAAAAGTAAATACAAGCGATTGGGGTTCACCGTTGGTGATAATTCCAAAACCCGATGGTAAGGTGCGACTATGTGTGGATTACAAAGTTGGTGTAAGCCCTCAGCTCGAAACAGCTCATTATCCGATTAAACGAATCGATGAACTTTTGAATCAGTTACGAAATTCAAAATATTTTTGTCGTTTGGATTTATACAAGGCATATTTACACGTTTTAGTCGATGAAGAAAGCAAGCAAGTACAAACTATATCAACACACAGAGGCACGTATCGAATGAACCGTTTATCTTTTGGCATTAAAACAGCTCCTAGTGAATTCAATAGAATACTAGACCAAATACTTCAAGGATTAGAAGGTACGTTATCTTATTTTGATGATATTATTATTCATGGTGCAACAGTTACTGAATGCAAAGAACGATTAATTAATTGTTTCGAAAAATTATAAAAGTACGATTTACATGTAAACAAAAATAAATGTGAATTTTTCAAAACAGAAATTCGATATTTAGGCTATGTTATACGTAAAAATGAAATTCTAAAGTCACCAGATAAAGTTCAAGCTATTAAAGATATGTCACGGCCCAAGAATTCAGATGAAGTACGTGCATTTTTGGGTATGATTACTTACTATTCAAAATTCATTCCTGATCTTTCGACAATAACTTTTCCTTTGCGACAATTACTTCAAAAAAATTATAAATTTAAGTGGTCAAAATCGTGTGAATTAGCATTTATTAAACTCAAAGAGGAAATTATGAGCAATCGTGTATTAACTCCTTATGATCCACAGTTATAGACTACTTTAGCATGTGATGCGAGTCCTGTTGGAATAGCAGCTGTTTTGTCACAGATTGATGAGAGTGTAGAACGACCAATTGCATTTATATCTCGATCACTAACACTGTCAGAACAAAATTATAGCCAACTCGACCGCGAAGCACTAGCTATTGTTTTTGCCATTGATAAATTTTACATGTATCTATATGGAAGAGAATTTATTTTGATCACAGATAATAAACCATTAACCAGAATATTTCATCAACATTCAAAAATCCCAGCAATGACATCATCTAGACTTCTAAGGTATGCTTCGTTCCTTCAAGGATTTAACTACAAAATTCAACATAAAAAAGCAGAGGAACATCTTCATGTAGATTGCTGGTCGCGAAACCTTTCAACCGATTCATTTCAAAAATTTAAATTTTTCCTAGACGACGAAATCAAAGACCTTCAAGACCAAATTATCAATCAAATATCAACCGTGTCGTTAACAGCAACATCTATAGCGAAGGAAACAGAAAAAGATTCAAAACTGTCGAAACTTAAACAGGATTTACTTAAAGGCCAAATAGAAAACCCAGATTATTCTTTACAAGATGGTGTTATTTTTAAAGGAAATCGCGTCGTTATTCCAAACACTCTTCAAGACGAAGTCCTTAAAGAATTGCATCGTACTCATATCGGAATTGTGAAAATGAAACAACTGGCTCGTAAATATTGCTATTGGAATGGAATAGACTCAAGCATAGAAAAACTCGTCAGGTCTTGTGAAAAATGTGCTCCTTGTAAGAATAGTCCTCCTCAGATCACTACTCATCATTGGGATGAACCAAATGCTAATTTCGATAGAGTACATATTGATTACGCTGGTCCATTCCAAGGTTATAATTTCTTCGTTCTAATCGATGCAAAATCAAAGTGGCCAGAAATCAAAGTTACAAATTCAGCTCCTACATCAGAGGTAACTATCAAATTTCTTCAAGACATTGTAGCAACACATGGTCTACCAAAAGTTATTGTATCAGATAACGCTTCGATTTTTCAAAGCAATGAATTCAAAGCATACTGTAAGGAAAATGGTATAATGCAAAAAATTTATAGCGCCAGGACATCCAGCTACAAACGGGTTAGCCGAACGATATATTAAAACATTAAAATCAAAATTAAACGCGATGTCAGAAGAAAAAGGCTCAATACATAATAAAGTACGTGAAATATTATATCGTTATAGAGCAACACCTTTATCAAATGGTAAAAGTCCAGCACAACAATATCTTGGAAGAGAGATGAGAATCAAATTAGATTGCCTACGTCCTGTTAAATATGAAAAATCTTCCAACGAAAAAGTCAACTCAATTCGAAATTTAAGTGTGGGAGATAGAGTTCAGTCAAGATTTTACTCAAACGGAAAGCCAGCTTGGAAATTTGGAGTTGTTAAGAAAAAGTTTGGCCAACTGCATTATGAAATCGAGCTCGACAATGGATATGTATTAAAACGCCATATAAACCAATTATACAAATCAGAAGTGGTTTTACCCGAAAAGGAAAATACTATTCAAGAAGATCAACCGAAAAGAAGTGATCCAAGTATAGATGAAATACAAATTAAATTTGAGCAAGTTCCAGTAATTCCAGGAAGTTTTGAAGTTCGAAGACAATCAGGAATAGAGACAATGAACATTCCTGAAAATCGAATACACACAGACATAGAACCAAGCAACATCCCTGTTCCAAATCGAAGAACGAATAGAAACCGACGGCGGCCAGGATATCTTCAAGATTATGAATAAAATAGTGTGGGAGATTGTTGTATATAAATATTCATATATATGAGCAACTGTACTGAATTATTACTTTAAATATCAACTTAATCAAGTTATCAATTGATTTAATATTTTCCTGTTATCAAAATAAAATATTATTCGATTTTCATTTATATTATAATAAAGACGTTTCATAATTGAGTTAAAGGAATCAGCTTTTCATTCAATCCAGAGTTCCAAGACACAACACAAACCCACATACAACCTGAAAAAAAAATCACCTACCAATTGATACCTATCTACCAAAACAAATCTTTAAAGCTCAAACAAATCTAATCTTCAACTATTGAAGAAAAACTTAATGCCAAATAAAAGCAAAATACCTACCCACCAGCCAAAATATACATAACTATAACCAAAAGTATAACTACCTTCATATTCTTCTTCATCACCAAGATCTGCGCGACAAAAATCCCAACGTAGCTTTGTATACATAATACAAACCATTTTTCATATACAAAGATCGTACGCAAGGAAACAGACTTGTAAATGTAAATAAAAACAAAAATCCGTACAAAATACTGAACAGCTGATGTAAGTATACAAAAACTTCATTCATCCCCTTATTAGACACAATGTTGAGCCATTGACGCTTTTCATATAAAAATGCATTGATATAAAGAAATTACAAAAACAAATTCATCGACCTTCATATGGAAGCTTAGTATATGGAAACATATACAAGGATAGACTCAAATATATTGAAGGAAATTGTGTCGACTTTTTGGCTGCTAAATTAACTGAGCTCCTTATTCTGCTGGCTGCTTATGGGAATGGAAATAATATTTTTCTCTCTTTCCCCCGAGGTCTCTCCAATTTCGATTCTACTGCCAACGACGGCATCCGCTTCACCAAAAAAATTCTTCCCATGAGAGTACTATAGTTTTCATATACAAAGACTTAACCTGGTAAGAACAAAGCAAGTTAGTTGGATATTTATGTCCATTGTTTTCCATACAAATTTCTTCCCTATGATGAGCGAATAAAGTCAGCCTTAGTAAAAAAGAAGTGAAACAGTTTGTTTTTTTGTATGTTTGAATTTATTTTTTCAATAGTACCAATAAAATAGAGTCTAATACATTTTTTTGTCAAGTGAAATAAGTAACATCTTTTTTGTTTTTTTTTTTCAAATAAATAAGTGAATTACATTTTTATTACGAAATTAAATACAAAATTAAAAATTAAATACATATAAAAATTTTACAGTTTTTTTGAAATTTTTTTATTAAAGGACAATTACATTATTCAACAATTTGCTGTATATTCTTATGACCCCAAGCAAGGGTGCTGATATTATCAACACAAATGTACCTTTTGGTATCCTTAAAACTTAATGCAAGTTTGTTAAGGTTTTCAGTATAAATAGTATGTAACTTGCTTCTAAAAGTTAGCATACTTTCATACTTGTCAACCTTATCAAACAGACACCTCTTGTAATCCTCTATTCTTAGTCGTTTTGTCACAGATCTTTTGACTCCTTTCGCTTTTTGGACGGATTTAGAATTTTGCACAGTAAACGAGTACATTTTCGCTCTTAAGCCAACAAATTCCAACATTTTATTGCCACAGGTTTCGTCTTTGAACATACCTAAGATTTTTTTATTTAACCTGGGAATATTATGCTGGTTGTTGGGATCAAAGTCAGATGTATCGAATCTCGCGGGTATATCATCCAAAATACCTGAATAAAAATCTTCCGAATTAATGGTGTAGATAAATGAATCTGTGTCCATATAATTCAGAAGTACATTTATTATATTTTGGCTTGATATAGTCGTAGTGGAAATCGTACATGAGAAACTTTGACAACTCAAGAACGACAAATCCTAAGTATATTGGTTTGTTTAGAGTTATGTTGCACTTTTTCAATTGTATAGCTAGTAATGGGTTGACATTATCATCTTCATCATTTTCATTGAGAAACTGCAATGAACTGTGAAAATTTGGTTTAGCTATTAATGCTCAAGCACCCAATGATTTCCTCCTGTTTTCCCACCGTGTCACAATTCGAACATCAGTTCGTTTCTCAACATTTTCCATCGTTTTACCATAAATACAAAGATTCATGTGCTTGTAAAACTTTTTTTGGCATTCATTTTTGCTTTGTTGCCTTTTAATCGTGTTGATGGAAATGTATTTTTCAAGCCAATTTGACTGTTTGAATTTCATGACACGGTGGACTTTCTTTAAAATCAAACCATGTTTCAGGGATTGTTTCAAAGTATCAATATGAATAACATAATTGAGTTTGGGAAGGAAGCTAGCCACCAACTTTTTTGATTTAGAACCCGGTGTAGATATGTTTTCCGGACAAAACGGTAAATCATTATGAAGATCATGTAGAGTATCAGGATACTCTAAATCAACTTCCAAAACATAACCCACATCCGAAACAATGAGATTATTTATAAAATCTATTGAAAAATTAAGAGGATCATCCCATTCAAAACCTCCACAAGGTAGTTTTTGTGACATTGCCCAGCCATATAAATTATTGGCGTCTAAATATATCAAATAAGAAGACGGCTTTTGAGAATCATAGGTTTCAATGAATTTATTATTCGCTTTAGAATACCTACGACTGCATTGTGTCAGTCCCCCTCTTATACCTTTTTGGAAGAAGTTATACTTCTCAATATCGGTTAAGAGCTCCAATTCTACCTTGGTAATCTTTAACATTGCATCCCAGGATAAACCAGGAGCAGTGTAATAGTGAGAAGGATCCAGTTCATATGCATGCATGCAAACTTTTCTGAAGTTCTCGAAAATGTCTGCTAGCAGTACAACATCACTTTTAAGATAAATTTTTAAATAATCTTCCATTGTTTTGCAATGAAAATGGGTCCAAACGTCAAGTGCCAACTGATAATCCTCCACAGAGCATTCTTCATTAGTTAATTTATTGAAAAACTTTGCTCTCTGAGGAAGGCATGTCACATTTAGTTTATGCCATGAATCAATATACTCATAAGGAAAAACTCCTTTTCTCTTCACAAGGTCTAAACTTTGCGGTGTTTGAAAACACTTGCTTGTGATGTTGCAATCACTTGGCAAAAGATTTTGAGTTAAACTATCAATACTTTCGCTCAAAAAGCGAAAAGAGTCTAAAAACCTAAGTTCAATGGTATTTTTCTCATCTATAGCAATACGCTTTGAAATAGAGACATATTTCTCTTTATTCAAAGCTATTACTTTTATTTCACCATCGATTTCTCGGAGTGATTTAAAAAATAGATGTGAATCATAACCAGACAGGTTATGCAAAAAAATAGGGAAATACCTAGGTAGCCTAAATTTAAGATTGCACTCATTATGTGCTGCACCACGATAATTACCCGTTAAGTGGCAATGATCCCTCACTTTTCGTTCTCCAGCGTTGATTCTCTTTCGACAAATCACACATATCACTGCTAGGCTGAAGTATCTTCTCTGGTCTTCGGTTAGGGGCTTCATTGGAGTCACCGTTTTGATATGCTTGTGAAACTTGTCCACAGTGTCCTTCACCAAATTTCTAAAAAATTTGTCAGCAACGTGTCGATCTGAGACAGAGCTACTCTCAGAATACGCAATATCATGTAAGCGACAAGCTTCATCCAGTGGATTAATTCCTTTATCTCCTCTACGTAAGCGCTCTTCCAATTTTGTCCCCGGACCACAATAGTTATAAGAAGGAAGATGTAACTCAAATGGTAGTTTGTCTATAACCGTATTCAAAAGTCCTTTGCCTTTAATTGATTTTATTTTATTACGGCACTGATTTCGTTGGTTATTATAATCAATCATACTATTATTTACAAACACCTTCCTAGTCGAAGGTTGGTAAGTATATGAATGCAACAATATAAAAATGGCATGTTTTATTGTAAAAGCTGTTAGTCAGCATTATGCGCTTCATAAAGCAGTCAGAAATTATTAAAGTGAAAAATTTTGATTGTAAAGTTAAAATTAAAAAAAAACATGGTTCATTATTTCCAAATAGTATTCGAGGAATTATTGTCGGACCATCGAACTGTGGCAAAACAAATTTAATGCTTAGCATTCTTCTTGATCCCAATGGATTGAAGTTTGAAAACATATATATTTACTCTAAATCATTACATCAACCAAAATATCTTTATCTAAAGAAACTTATAACATCCGTCAAAGGAATGGAATACCATGAATTTTCTAATAATTCCGATGTAATGCCTCCATCAGAAGCCAAAAATAATTCAATATTTATATTCGATGATGTTGCATGCCAGAAACAGAATAATATAAGAGATTATTTTTGTATGGGTCGTCATAACGGAGTTGATAGTTTTTATTTATGTCAGTCCTATACCCATATACCAAAACATTTGATAAGAGATAATGCTAATTTTATAATTCTATTCAAACAAGATGAATTAAATTTGAAGCATGTATACAAAGATCATATAAACTCTGATATGACTTTCAATAAATTTAAAGAACTTTGTTCTCATTGCTGGTCTGATAATTTTGGATTTCTAGTTATAGACAAGGAGAGCAGTATTGAAAAAGGTCGTTACAAAAACAGTTTTCACAAAACTGCAATACTATAAATATACATTTTTCATTTAAATCAACACATTACGATAGAAACACTGTCTGGGAAAACTACGAGTAGCCCTAACAAAACAAACAAATACTTTTTTTCAGTATAAACAAATATTGTTTGAAACTAGAAAATTAATGAGAATGTGTTAAATGACCTAATAAAAACCAAAAATGTCCTGAAAAACAAATATTTTCAACTTAGAACTGGTAAAATGATGAGAGAAACTGATTTGGAAAATACTTTCAAACCTATTGTTGAACCATTGAAAAAATTAGTTGGAAATATTAAAAAAGAAGAAACTCAACAGGATGATAATATTAAAAAAATACCTAAACAACGCAAGTTACATTTCGAATCTTTTAATCGGAAAGATGAAGAAGAATATCATGAAAAAGTAGTATCACCATCACCAGAATTGTATAGTCCAGATAATAGTTTTTTATTCAGTACACCAAAAAATTTTGCTAGCCCTAATAAATCATCTTCCTTCAATCAACAAAAACTGTTATCAGAGTCAAATCGTGACATAGCATATGGACCGTATTTTGATGCAAATACGCAAACTATAAAAATAGGAAAATGTAGCTTTACAATGAACGAACAATATATAATCATCGACGATGAAAAGTTCACTCGAACTCCTGGTCTTATTGAATTGATGTTAAAGAAAAATCCTAAAAAGCAAAAATATACTAAGGATGATCTTGAACAATATGGGAAAATCTTAAAAAAAACTAATGCACATAGAATTAATCATGATAGTTCTTCTAGAATCAAGAGTAACAGAGGAACTAAATATACTCAAATAATAAAAGAACTTGTTGCAGGACTTAAAAACGAAGATGCAAAAATAGGAAAATCTTATTCTAATATTACCGAAATGAAATACACACATAAAAATATTGAGTACGTCTACTGGAATGATCCGAATGAACTTGTTGATAGACTAAGACTTTTAATAGCATCTAAAAATGCTGGTAACGACAACCACCAGAATGAAATAACTTCCATAATAGAAGAGCTGAAGGAAGCAAATATCATATATTAGTATCATGCAAAACAAAAAACTTTACATATAAACAATGAACGTTGACAAGTTCGGTAGGAACTTCAAACCACTTCCAAAAAACAGAGGTCTCATAGGTCCTCCAGGAATAGGATTTAAACTCCTACCATCTGGTGACTTTGATATGGATAATAGATATTTAAACAATGTTGGAAGTAATCCTGAATACCCCCACCAAGCCGTGTGCAAAGGATATGTTGATGATCAAATAAGTCTTAAGGAATCAAGCATTATAAACCACATAAATTCTTCTTTAATGGAGGTTTTATCCACTTTTAATAAGGAAATTCATATGCTAAAAAACCACATAGACTCTTCTATAAAGGAAACGATTAAAAGTATGGAACAAGAAAACATGGCATCACAATTAATTTCCCAAAAACTTAAAGACTCCACAGAGAAAAAGTATGTTGACGAGAAAATAAAAAATAAAGTTGAACATATTATGAAAACGCTGTTAAAATAAGTAAAAATCTTGTTATATTTGTATTAATTTTATGTACCTGTATTTTATAGTTAATAGAAGCAAGAAAAATATTTAAAAAAAAAATCACAAATACAAATGCTATTATTAAGAATATTAAATAGTTTTCAAAGTTTTATTGTTGTATGTGTTACAAATATTTTTCATTTTACTTTAATTCCTCTTACAAAAAGTAGAAAATTGTTAGTAAGCATTCAACACTTTAACCAGCAACAACTATAAAAATGGACTCAAAAGTCATAATTAAAAACATTTTAGATTTTTTAAAAACTCATCGCAAGAATGTATTGGATGAGCATTATGAAGAGATCTTAACTTGCATTTCCATGCTTAAAAGATTCGATAATGTACATTACACTGAATCTATTCACGGACATCATTACTCCAATTGCTGCTGGGCATCCAATCAATGTAAAGAAGGACCCGATACTTGTGCCTGCTATATGGTAGAAAACCATTTGGTTAGAATAAAGAAATTGATGTTATTATATAAAAGATTAAAATAAAAATAAAAATAAAAATAAAGAAAATATATAAAAGGTTTGTTTTATTTTGCTGAATTCACTCCATACAAATATGAGTAAGCGAAAGGTTGTGGAAGAGTTGCACAAGACTGCACGACGAAATTTTAAACGACGTCATGTTATCATTAAAGGTTACGATGATTTGTGGCAAGCCGATCTCGTTGAAATGATACCTTACAGCGAACAAAACAATGGATTTAATTATTTGATGACAGTTATTGATACTTTTTCAAAGTTCGCGTGGGTTATCCCAATGAAAAACAAAAAGGGCGTTACTGTTTCAAAAGGAATGGATGATATATTTAAAAATTCTTCTAGATTTCCCAAAAATTTGCAAACCGATGATGGTAAGGAATTCTTCAATAGAAACTTCAAAAGTTTGATGGAAAAATATAAAATCAATCACTATTCTACATTCAGCTCATTGAAAGCTTCAATCATTGAAAGATTTAATAGAACTTTTAAGGAAAAAATGTGGAAAGAATTTAGTTTCAATGGTAGCTACAAGTGGATAAATATTTACAAAAAATTACTCTATGATTATAACCATTCTTTCCATCGAACCATAAAATGCAAACCTGCAGATGTAAATAAGAATAATTCAAAGTTCTTATTATCACTATTCAAAAATAACAAAGAAGGTTCAAGTAAATACAAATTTAAAGTAGGTGACAAAATAAGAATCAGCAAGTATAAACATGCATTCAAAAAAGGTTATACACCCAACTGGACTACTGAGGTTTTTAAAATACGAAAAGTCCAAAAAACAAAACCGAACACATATCTTCTCGAAGACTACCAAGGAAAACCATAACAAGGGGGGTTTTATGAAGCTGAACTAATGAAAACTAAATGTTCAGATGTATTCCTTGTGGAAAAAGTATTACAAACTAAAGGTAAAAAAGTTTTTGTGAAATGGTTGGGATTCTCTGATGAACACAACTCCTGGATCGATAAAAACGAAATTCTATAAAATTACATGAAAAAAGGATTATACAAATATCAACAGAATTTTATTTTTACTTAATAGTTTTTATTATATTTTTATTACATGTATTTGAAATTGGTAATGTATTTTACAATTAACTGAGTGAAATTATAAAAAAAAAAAAATCGAAATAAATTTACGTACAAGAAAAACAAATATGTATATTATTTCATTTTTTCGTGAATTTCATCTCATAAGTTGATCCACGTTGACGGATTATTTGTACAGCATAACTACCTCCTCCAATAGTTGATATACTGCTTGTTGAAAGGTCTGAATATCTTTGAGGTAGAAAAACCTGTAAAATTAATATGCAATTCATTAAAAAGAAAATAATAAAAATGAAATTTATACTTACTCTATACTCGCCAAGATCTGCTACGATACGTTCACCCCACTTAGTATTAACTTTTTGTAATGCTATAATATCATACTTAATGTTCATCTGTTCGAAATGCATTTTTTTTGTATTGTTCAGTTTAGCTTCTGACAATCAACTGTACTCAACAATATTATAAAATTTTCTTTTTATAGAAAAATTCCCACCCAAATTTCTCAAAAGTATAGCTTAACACATATACATTTTAGATTTTTTTTTTTTCATGTTCATTCCCGTCAAACATGTATATAATAGATACCTATTTAATTTTTACATTGTCTTTTTTTTATTATTTTTTTCCTTGTAACCTGCGGAGCTCACGTATTTAGGCGTGCAAGTACAATTCTTTAGGATATAAGATGGACATAATTCCACGAACAATGTTTTGGGTTCTGGACCATGCTTAGCAAACGTTAGAACGTAAAAACGTAAAATTCACGTTCACGTTAAAACGCAAAAACGTAAGATTCACGTTCACGTTAAAACGCAAAAACGTAAAATTCACGTTCGGAACTAATTGGGGAATAATTATCAGTGGTTGGATTTCTAGCACCATATATATTTTTTTTTTTCATTTCAACATTAGTTGCGGGATTGGATTTTCAGTGATAAATTGATTGTAAAATATATACTTTCATAGTTGGATTTTTTGGATTGCACAACATTAGTACCTGCACGCCATGAAATATAAAAATTGTGTATGCATTTTCATTTTGTCGCGTCTAGGATTCAAACAAATTCGATAAGAAAAATATAAACCCAAAACGTCTTTTGTTAACGCGATTTCAAACGTACAACGTACGTTTATTACGTTTTACGTTTATGTAAATGAATAATAATACTACAATAAGTAATAAAAAAGCAATTATATATGCATTTTCATTTTGTCGCGTCTAGGATTCAAATAATTTGATAAGAAAAATATAAACCCAAAACGTCTTTTGTTAACGCGATTTCAAACGATTACGTTTTACGTTTATGTATGAACAAGAACACTTTAGTTTTGTTTTTTTTCTTTTGAGTATTGTTTGCATTAGAACGATGATTATCCTCGAAAATTTATTGTTTTTTTGTAGGTTCCATTAATATTTGGGTTCTAACTAAAAGGTTTCAAACACACAAAGAACCATTAAGTTAAAGATTAGAAGGATAATGATCCTCGAAAATTTAATTTTTTTCTAGGGCCCATTAAGATTGTGTATAAAATAAAACTAAAAGGCTTCAAACACACAAAGTCTCATAAGTTAAAGATAAGAAGGATGGTGATCCTCGAAATTTTATATATTTTACTAGGATCCATTAAGATGGGTTCGGTATGACATAAAGCTAAAAGGTTTTAAACATACAAAAAATAAAGAACCATTAAGTTGAAAGATATATACGTTTGTTTTTCAAACAAGTGTAGATAAATGTAAGAAGACAGGTTAATTTTTCTATGAAACAATAAAAATAAAAAAAGGTAACCAACATTGCTAGGAAAAGAAAAATTGTACTGATTTTCCACAGAATGAATGTTAAGAAAACAAAATTTTCATACATTATTGTCAATAGCAATACATTTTTCAGATTTTTTTTTTATTCTGATATGAAATAAAATAAATTTTGTATACTGTTTGGACAGCGGTACGAGAATATAAAAGGAAACAAAAGAGTTTGAAACTATTCATTCAGTTTTTACATTCAGAACCATACGTTCATTTATTTCTAAATATTCCTACTGTTTTTCGTAAAATTAAAGTTTTGATTTCGTTGAAATTATACAATAAAAACAAAAAGTTTAGTGTTTCTAACATTTAACAGTAAAAAAAGAAAATTGAAATAGCGAGTTTGTTAAAACTTTAATTTATATACTATTTGAAGTGAAAAGTGTTAATCAAAAGTAAAAAAGTTTAAAAAAAAAAAAAATAAAAAGAAGAAACAATAGTGCAATAATCAAAAACTAACAGGAAGCTTGTTATACCTGTTTACAAATCCTTTTTTGAAGTGGGAAGTGCTTGAACAAAAAAAAAAAAAAAAAAAAAAAGCAAGTGCAATAAGAATACAAATAAACCGTCAACAAAAAAAGTAAAAGTAGTAAGTTTAATTTAATATATGTACCTATCTGTTTACATTTATATAAATTTAAAATTAAAGTTGTTAAACAAAAAAGGAGGTCTAATAAAATAATGGCTAGCAATATGAATAAATTCAAATCATGTGCGTTTTGCAAGAAAATGTTTTCGAGTGTCAGTGTGTTAAATCGTCACATAAAAACCCAACACTTGAACATTTCGGGAACTTGTCTCCTTTGTGGCGTTAATTTTGAAACCCCATCAATTCAAAAGTTGCATTTGGTGCAATGTGCTAGGAGACAGCAAAATGAGCAACAACAGCAACCACAACAACAACAACAACAACCACAACAACAACAACATCTTATGCTACAACAACAACAAAAACTCATAGAAGAAATGCAAAAGCAAATTCAGCAACTACAACAGCAACTACAACAACAATTTCAGCCACAACAGCAGCAAACGCAGCGTCCAGCCTTTAACTATGAGGATGACCAACCATCAACTTCAAGGACATCAATGTTGCAAACTACCACCACCACCCCAAATGTGACAAAGAAAAATACCGCAAACATAGTTCCTTGTGAATTTTGTAAAGAAGACGTACTCAAAAGTAAATGGGTTCATCATCTTCGCAAGGACTCTCACAAGGAAAAAGTTCAAATTGTATACAGGGAGAATGTGTATGAAATTAGGTCCATTTTCAGAAATAGGATATCATCATTCTCTATTAAAAATAAAGATGAGGGTGAACTGGATCCTAAAATATTTTTTGATAATGTTAGTGCGTTACTTCACGAAATAATTTTTGAGAAGCTTTGCGAGCATAAGTCAATTAAATTCAACATTGAACTTTTCGCAGAGTATGTGAAAATTTGTGGTGATGATGAGTTGTTAATTGATATGAAATCAATGAATACTGAGATGAGAGCTGTATTTCTTGAACAAGAAATCAATCCCTTGCTTAGGGAAATGAAGGATATAGTATTGAAAAAAATTGAAGAATTTCAGGAGAAAAACAGTGGATGGTCTCTCATCCAAATTAAGTCAATAGAGCTTAATATAAATAAGTACCAGCCACTGAAAGGATCAAGGTATATAGCACTACCTTCGTTTATAGCAAACAAAAAAGCAGTTATAAACGTGCAAAACAATGATGTTTATTGTTTTAAGTGGGCAATTATATCAGCAGTACATAGACCTGTTGAAAATAGTAAACGTCCCCAATCATACTATCAGGTTACTGACATTTCCAGTGATATAATTGCCCTCGACGATATAATACTGGACTTCACAGGGCTAAGTTTTCCCTTAGAACTTACTGAATTAAAGAATTTTGAAGACAAGAACATTATAAGCATTAATGTTTTTGGATATTCCGATGGAGAAAATGGATCGGAACCACATATAGAAGGACCGTATTACCTGACGAGAGATGAGAAAAATAAACATGTTAATCTTCTCTTATTAACAAATGGAGTCAATTCACATTATGCATGGATTAAAAATATGAGCAAACTCATAAGAAGTGAAGTTCTGGATAGTTCGAGGAGGGAGTTATTATTCTGCAATAGTTGTTTGCAGCATTTTTACAGCGAATCATCTTTTGCAATCCATACCCAAGAGTGCAAAAAAATTGTCACCACAATGCCTGCTGAGGACAGCAACATCGTCAAATACAAAAGTTACGAAAAGCAAATGAAGGTTCCTTTTGTTACATATGCGGATTTTGAGTGCATATTGAAGCCTAGTGATACGTGCCTTCCAGATCCTGCAAAATCATCTACTACCATCATACAGGAGCATGTGCCGTGTGCATTTTCATATTACATGAAATGCGATTTTGATGAAAGTGAAGATTTGATGCGGACATTCGTAGGTAAATAACACTCATTGTTTATTTTTGTTTTTATATATATACTAGCTAACCCGGCCACGCGTTGCTGTGGAACGTTTTTTGTTATATTGTTGTAAACTATTAAAGGGGAAAGATAAGTAAACATCAGACATGGGCACCACTATGTTTTTTTTTACATATGTGCCATTTGTAAAAAAAACATGGCGACCTTTATGACTGATTTTCAAATACCGTTATCCCTTATTACAATAAAATTATTATTTACCAACGAAGATGGAAACTTTAAAGCTGGTATAAAAATGTAATGGTTTGGGATTTGAAGGGGAAAGACTTTGAATACAATTGATCAAAATTTTCGTACAGTTGATGTAAAGCAAAATTCAAAACAAAATAATTGTATTGTATAATAAATGTATTATTATTTGTATTCAAGTTTGTAACAAATGAGTATATTACAAAGTTTTTAGTTCATGTGACAGTTAAACTTATGAATTAGGTAGGTAGGGCGGATAGTTTAAAATCTTCCAATAACATTTATTACTTTGAATTATAAATATTTTTAATTTCAATTTAATGTAGCACTAATCGGTGCACAATATTTTTGGTTAACCTGTCTTTTGGTAACACAAATAGGTACGACGGTCTTTCTACACGTGAACATGCAGCATATAGTTGCTCATGAGAAAAACATGGATTTTCCAACCAAATCTAAACCACAAATGGACATTGTTTGGCATTGAGACTTATTTATAGACATGTCAAAATCTAAACGAATTTGAAACTGTAACCTTTTGAAGTTATGGTAGAATCTGACTGCATCATTGAACTACGTGGCAACAGGACCCATTTTCCTTTAAACTTTCCAGTTAAAATGGTTGCTTCAAGAATATTTCCGGTGATTTTTTTGATGACTAAACGTGTATTGTTGCATAATTAAGGTGGATTCAAATCACACAGGAGAATGATAGGTGAACCTATGTATCTATAATCGAAGATTATGTGGTCCGGGTATGTCTACTCTGAATATCCATTAACAACAATATGGATTGATTTAAAAGACATCAGATCGCCTTTTGTTATAACTGTAAATTAATTTCGTCAACTTCAACATTTTTGGCTGCCAAAATAGCCCGATGACTGAGCCAGTTATGATTCAAGTAATTACTCTGTATATCCGGAAATATACTTTGAACCAATTAATTTTTTTTTCTGAAGAACAGTGCAGAAATTGTCTGGCAGTTTAATGCATTGCATATTTGTTTGCAGTTCTATTTTACCGTTCCCAATATCCAGTAATTGTTCAAAAATTGCTAACACCAACAATTGAAAAATTAAAATTCACTGTATTTCGTTTACTACAAAATAAATTTAAGATGTACTTATGCCTCAGCAACATGTGGTGGTTATGCTATTAAATTGTAGCTTATATGAAACGTTTGGAAGTTTGACATAGCGCCATCTATTGAATACTAACTCAATCCAGTCCACAGATGTTGCCATCTGTTAGAATCGTTTGAAGCTAACAGATAATTTTGACTTTAGACAAATAATTTGCAATACAATAATATTGCGATCATAAATTGAGATGTTCGTCCATAACATATGTACATAGCTGTCATTTGCGTTTTGTTATTCCAAGTCTAATTCTTTTTTGTTATAAAACGTTTTATAGTGACTGACGTTTTATGTCAAGTCACACGGGAACGCTGTCGAACAGGATAAATAGTATCCTATGTCCGTCTCCTGGCTCTAGGCTACCTACCCACCAATTTTCAGCCATATCGGTACAGCCGTTCTTGAGTTATAAATAGTGTAACTAACACGACTTTCTTTTATATATATAGATTTTTTTTTATTTATTTTTTTACTAATTTTCTTATTTTTTATTTTTATTGAACAGGCGAAAATTGTGCCAGCAAATTTGTTAGAAATTTGGTGAAGGACACTGTGGACAAGTTTCACAAGCATATCAAAACGGTGACTCCAATGAAGCCCCTAACCGAAGACCAGAGAAGATACTTCAGCCTAGCAGTGATATGTGTGATTTGTCGAAAGAGAATCAACGCTGGAGAACGAAAAGTGAGGGATCATTGCCACTTAACGGGTAATTATCGTGGTGCAGCACATAATGAGTGCAATCTTAAATTTAGGCTACCTAGGTATTTCCCTATTTTTTTGCATAACCTGTCTGGTTATGATTCACATCTATTTTTTAAATCACTCCGAGAAATCGATGGTGAAATAAAAGTAATAGCTTTGAATAAAGAGAAATATGTCTCTATTTCAAAGCGTATTGCTATAGATGAGAAAAATACCATTGAACTTAGGTTTTTAGACTCTTTTCGCTTTTTGAGCGAAAGTATTGATAGTTTAACTCAAAATCTTTTGCCAAGTGATTACAACATCACAAGCAAGTGTTTTCAAACACCGCAAAGTTTAGACCTTGTGAAGAGAAAAGGAGTTTTTCCTTATGAGTATATTGATTCATGGCATAAACTAAATGTGACATGCCTTCCTCAGAGAGCAAAGTTTTTCAATAAATTAACTAATGAAGAATGCTCTGTGGAGGATTATCAGTTGGCACTTGACGTTTGGACCCATTTTCATTGCAAAACAATGGAAGATTATTTAAAAATTTATCTTAAAAGTGATGTTGTACTGCTAGCAGACATTTTCGAGAACTTCAGAAAAGTTTGCATGCATGCATATGAACTGGATCCTTCTCACTATTACACTGCTCCTGGTTTATCCTGGGATGCAATGTTAAAGATTACCAAGGTAGAATTGGAGCTCTTAACCGATATTGAGAAGTATAACTTCTTCCAAAAAGGTATAAGAGGGGGACTGACACAATGCAGTCGTAGGTATTCTAAAGCGAATAATAAATTCATTGAAACCTATGATTCTCAAAAGCCGTCTTCTTATTTGATATATTTAGACGCCAATAATTTATATGGCTGGGCAATGTCACAAAAACTACCTTGTGGAGGTTTTGAATGGGAGGATCCTCTTAATTTTTCAATAGATTTTATAAATAATCTCATTGTTTCGGATGTGGGTTATGTTTTGGAAGTTGATTTAGAGTATCCTGATACTCTACATGATCTTCATAATGATTTACCGTTTTGTCCGGAAAACATATCTACACCGGGTTCTAAATCAAAAAAGTTGGTGGCTAGCTTCCTTCCCAAACTCAATTATGTTATTCATATTGATACTTTGAAACAATCCCTGAAACATGGTTTGATTTTAAAGAAAGTCCACCGTGTCATGAAATTCAAACAGTCAAATTGGCTTGAAAAATACATTTCCATCAACACGATTAAAAGGCAACAAAGCAAAAATGAATGCCAAAAAAAGTTTTACAAGCACATGAATCTGTAGTGATCGCACTACATACCAACCCCCAACATATACATTTTCCCTAGTGCCGTGCGTTTTCCCAAACACTTCAATCACCGATATATACACTATATACATTGACTCACAAACAAATCGTCACAAGGTCATCATAATACTCACTCGTCATAGCTACGTCAAAACCCATAAACTGCTATGAGTAATGAATATCCAATGTCCAACGGATTGTAAACAAATCCAATGCACTAATTGCAGGCATTGAGGAATACCCATACTAAATAATGCTGAGAATGCATCGTAGCAAGGGTCGACACTATGAGTGAAGTGGGTATGTGTGAAATATGATGCGGCGGCACTTTTGTGACCAACAGTTCGGAATATTATGAATTTATATAATATTTAAAAATTCCAACTAGGTCTCAAGTAATTATTGAATATTTTCAAGTGGGTCAATAGTACCAAATAGAACCGATTGTGTAATCATCGGTTGGTGGATGATAGTTGGAGGAATGCATGTGTATTGAGGAAAATTGGTTAAAGAAAAAGTATAAAAAGACAGGAATAGTTTAAGAAAGTGACAGAAAGATTTACCATAACATTCAACAAGGTCGCAGCCTAGCTTAAGACAGCGGGCCTTTGTTCGAAAAGAAAAAATAAAGATAAATTAGAACTAAAATAATCCATTATCTAACAAGGTCGCAGCCTAGCTCAAGACAGCGGGCCTTTGTTTTAAATAAATAAAGATAATAAAAACTAAAATTAAAACTTAAACAAGTTAAATAAAGAGTCTTTTATTTTTCCAAAATCTTTCCTGTCCGTATTCTCACTCTTCTCGCAACATAACGCGAAAGCACGGTTGAGAACGTATAACATTTTGGTGGCAGCGGTGGGATTACTCAAAATCCCCTACCAAATAACAAGATTTAATCTTGAGGCGTTCTGGGGCTAAACACCAGAAAGTGAAAATTTTTTTTTATTGTGAAAAATCCTATGACCGTAAGACCTGGCGAATTCCTACAAGAGGACGCGGAGGCAAAATATAGGTAGTGAAAAAGACCAGGTCGTAATCTACAACTTAAGGGCGTGAAGTCTGCCTGGCACAGCCATCAACAGCATCAACAACATCAAACCAGCAACATCATTAAGACATCATACAAAAAAAATAAATAAAGTTAAGGTAGATATATTTGAAAACATATATATATTCGTATTTCCACAATTCTCACAACCTTATTATTTACTATCTTGTCTGGTATTGAACAAAACGCAAGATATATTCCTTCCCCCTATATCTTGACTTGACGATAATTTTACGACAATTCCGTCCACGCGAAAACAAATATCGGTGGTAAAGTTCTTTGAGGTACTACCTTACCACGAACATACGACAACACCAAACCTTACCCCTATTTTTGACCCCACCCCTGTATCCATATCTTCAAAAATGGAAGTAAAAATCACCTTAAATGATGTAAACAACATTGTTCCGGTGTTCGGTGGAAATCCTGAAGAAATAGATAAATTTGTCGCTTGCGGCAACATCCTTTTTTCTTACATCGAAGAACCCACTCAACATGCTTTATTCCTAAGCATTGTCAAAACAAGACTACAAGGGGTAGCTTTCGAACTGACCCAATACAAAACTTTAACCACATGGGCCGAACTAGTAGCCGAACTAGAAGGACAGTTTAAAGAACGTGTTTCACGGTCAAATTCACAAACTGAGCTAATGTCCGCACGACAAACCCCGAGGGAAGACGTTAAAGACTTCGGCGAACGTATAACCCGTTTGCTACAAAAATTAGACAGGGCGACATACCAAAGTACGACCGACCAAGCAATACGGGCCTATCTTATTTCGGAGAATAAACAAACAGCTTTACGCTCCTTCGAAGACGGACTTAGGAACGCACAACTACGATTACTGGTAAAAGCATTCAATGCCATGGACCTGAAAGCAGCCATTGATTATGGCATTGCACAATCTCCTCGGCTAGACACCGAACAAAACAGAGCCACAAACACATACAGAAATACTGACACAAGGGTTACCTGCCAGAAATGTGGTAAATTGGGTCACACAGCAGCTTCGTGTTTCGTCAGACTCAACCAAAACCAACCAAAAATCTGTCAGACGTGCAATAAAACAGGTCACACTTCGGCCACATGTTACCGGAATACAAACTTCCAAAACGTAACTAAGACCGAACCATCTCTCAAGTGCAACTATTGTCATAAGTTGTACCATACTGAGAGTGACTGTCGTTTACGGTTGTCACACTCCCGAAACCAAGCAAACCCGACTACAAATAATTCTGCATCCACAGACAAGCAAAACAAAAACCCATTTAAAGGTAATTCGACTCACGAGTTACGACACTGTCGTTCACACCAACCGCAATACGATCTCGATAAAATCGAGTCGGAAAACGAATGCGGGGTGGAGCAAATCGGCAACTCCACCCAGGGACAAAAGGTTGTTGCCGAAATTCACTATACTCAAAACCAATAAATTTAAAAATTATTTTGAAATTCTGCCCTGAATTTAAAGACCCAGTAATTCGTCTTAAAATGCAAGGGACAACAACAGAATATTCTACATTTTTAATAGACACCGGCGCAGACATCTGCTTGGTCAAAAACGACTCAACCTACGCAAATTCTAAAAATTCCTGTGTTATCTCCACCATAGCTGGCGAATCTGTGAGAACTATGGGAGAAATAACGGGAACATTAGAAATTTATGACGGAAAAAATACATCGTATTTGGAACACCCATTCCAAATACTTACGAATAAAATACATTTACTTTATGATGGAATACTGGGAAACGATTTCCTCGACCGGTTTGAATGTAAGGTCGATTATGAAAAAAGACAGCTGGAAGTAACCGCAGCTGCAGTTGTGCGTTTATGTGACGGACAACAATTTTTTAAACCCCAAAAGGTAGAAAAAGTAGCCAAATGTGAGGTTATCGAGAAGAAGGGAGACCGTAAAACACCTTTCGAGGTGCAACCTTCGGGTAAAAACGGTAATGAAAAACCTAGGTATGAGAAAGAGGAACCAAACCACGTAGGTGCAGCAAATTCTAAAGTCCTAGATGTACCCGTACACCTAGAAATAGAAGCTGAAATCACACGGGAATCTACTGACATTTCAGATAATAAAGATTCTTTGGAAATCAACCTCGACAAAAACCATACAAAAGCTTTCAACCCAACCTTCTCACAAATCCCACATAGTTACCTTGAAACCAATACAACAAATGTCTCTAACAATCACAACGAAAATAAAAATTTTAAAAATAAAAATAAGACGGAGTTAATAAAAAATTTTGAACCAAACGAACAGACGGGAACAATTATTTTAAGGCCGAGAACACAACAAATAGTAGAAATTCCGTGTAAAGAAGAAGGTGCAAAATATTTAGTTACAGAAAAACGTGAAATAGCTACAGGAGTATACTTGGGTGAAACCATTACCCAACAGAGAAACTCCAAAATTAAGGTACTTCTGATGAATATTTTAGACTCAGATCAAGAAATAAACATCAATACAATTAACATGAAATACAAAAATCTCGATGACTATAACTTTATCGAGACAAATAGTTTAAAGGACCCTGTGAAGAATAGGTTAAAGAAATTAGAGTCACTCTTAGAGTTCGAACATTGTAACACCGATGAAAAAAAAACCATTCTGGACATTTGTCGCGAATACAATGACCTCTTTTACCTTGAGGGCGACCACCTCACTCATACAAACGCTGTAGAACATAGAATTATTACAGGTGAAGACAAGCCCCCTTTATATACAAGACCTTATCGACTCCCAGAAAGTACTAGGCAGGAAATTCATAAACAAGTGAATGAAATGCTAGAAGATGGTGTAGTACAACCAAGCAACAGCCCATGGAACTCCCCTTTAGTATTAGTTCCAAAAACAGCAGGTCAAGATGGAACGAAACGATGGAGGGTGGTAGTTGACTTCAGAAAGTTAAACGAAGTCACCGTCGGAGACGCTTACCCCTTACCCAATATAACTGATATCTTAGACCAGTTGGGAAGAGCTAAGTACTTTAGTACACTCGATCTAGCAAAAGGATTTCATCAAATTCTTATGGATAAAAGGGACAAAGCAAAAACAGCTTTCAGTACTCCGTTCGGTCATTATGAATACAATCGTATGCCATTCGGACTAAAAAATGCCCCAGCCACTTTTCAACGGCTTATGAATAATGTACTAATGGGACTGCAGGGAATCGAATGTTTTGTATACGTGGACGACATAGTTATTTATGGCTATGATTTAAAGGACCACAATGCTAGACTTATCAAGGTTTTAAATCGATTAAGAGAGAATAACCTCAAACTTCAGCCCGAAAAATGTCATTTCATCAGAAAAGAACTCACTTACCTAGGACATGTTATCTCAGAGGAGGGAATTAAACCAAACCCTGAAAAAACCAAAGCAGTGAAAACGTTCCCAGTACCTAAGAAACCAAAAGATATTAAATCTTTTCTTGGATTCGTAGGGTATTATCGAAAATTCATCCCAAACTTTGCGGAAAAAGCAAAACCATTAACAACGTTACTAAAGAAAAACGTAACTTTTCGTTGGGACAGTTTCTGCGACGAGGCTTTCAGAACTTTAAAAGAGAAAATTATTAATCCTCCCATCTTAACATACCCCGATTTTAATCAGGAATTTCTGGTAACCACTGATGCAAGTGATATCGCATTAGGCGCTGTACTTTCACAAGGTCCCATTGGCAAAGATAAACCAATTTTCTTTGCCAGTCGTACTCTTAACAAGGCGGAAACCAAATACACTACTTCAGAAAAGGAACTTCTTGCGATAATCTACGCCCTGACACAATTTCGACCATATATTTATGGAAGAAAATTTACTATTGTCACCGATCACAGTTCATTACAATGGTTAATAGGAAGAAAAGATCCTACGTCTAGGCTCATGCGATGGAGAATCTTGTTAGAAGAATATGAATACAAGATTGTACATAAAAAAGGCAAATTCAACACGAATGCTGACGCCTTAAGTCGTATTGAACCCAATGATGAAACCAAAGTATTAGTAACAACTCGAAACCAAAGACGGGCACAAGAAGAAAGAAACGACATGAACGCCGGAACAAGTACAAATACAACAGAACCCAAGTCAAATTTTAAAATAATCGAAAAAAAGGTTCAATATTCCTAAATAATAAAGTAAACTTTAAAGCTATTATACTGCCTCTTGTAGAAACAACAGAAGAAAAAATTTTGAAAACTCGTTTACCTAAATTCAAAAAACCAGAAATCTGCCAAGTCTTGACCCATAAACTCCAACCTACAAATGTACTTCACTACATCGTGACATTACCTTTACCCTTAAGAAGCCCGACAGACCGAGAAAAAATTTCAAACAGTTTGAAAGACATCGTAAGCGAATGCAATAGGACTGAACTATCGAACATTGCTTTGTCGTTACCCATAAGTAACCAACCACAAAACGAACTAAAAACATTAATATTTGAAGCTTTCAAACAAGCTAAATTCAATACATATCTCCATATTGATTCAAGAATGTTAATAGAAAAACCCGAAGACATATCTAAAATACTACACGAAAACCACGAGTCACCATTTGGCGGACATCAAGGAGTAACAAGAACCTCCAAAAGAATTAAGCAGTACTACTACTGGCCAACCATATCCAAAGACGTTAAAAATTACATACGAAAATGCGAGTCATGTCAGAAAAATAAATTATCACGCAATAACAAAATACCCATGAAAATAACCACTACATGCAAAACTCCTTTTGAACGTATAGCTTTAGACATAGTAGGTCCGCTACCCGTCAGTTACGAAAACAACAAGTACATTCTGACATTTCAGGACGACCTAACAAAATTTTCCGAAGCAATAGCCGTGCCAAACGCTGAAGCCCCAACTATAGCACGTATGTTAGTCGAACGGTTGGTATGCCGATTTGGAATACCCGACTCGATCCTAACGGATCAGGGAACAAATTTCCTTAGTAATTTGTTTAAAGAGGTATGCAAAGTCCTCAAGACAAGGAAATTACAAACCACTCCATACCACCCCCAAACTAATGGCGCTTTAGAACGTAGTCATAGGACACTTGCAGAATATTTGCGTCACTACACAGACAAGGATCAACTCGCTTGGGACATACGCTATGTTCGTATACAATACTACCCCACATAGTAGTACAAATTACACTCCATTTGAGCTGTTGTATGGTTATCCTGCACGGATCCCCAATTCACTGAACAGAGAACCGCAGACTTATTATAATTACGAAAACTATGCTACAGAACTCAAAAGCCGTCTACAACATGGTTACAGAATCGCCAGAGAAACAATTTACGAGAAGAAAAAGAATAACAAAAAATATTATGACAAAAACGCCAAACAAAAACAATTTAAGGTAGGAGACAAAGTACTAATGAAAAATCAAACGAGAAAGAACAAACTGTCAAACCTATGGGACGGACCTTACGAAGTCATCAAACTAATATCCGACGAAAATACAGTTATCAAAATTGGAAAGAAATCGAAAATGATACATAACAACAACCTACAACTACTACACCAATGAAAAAAAAAACCTTTTTTCTTTAAACGATTATTCTCCAAACAAAGCATTTTTTTTTTTTCTCTCTCCTGCAGAATGGAATCCATCGACTACGTTCCAAACTCATTATGGTTACTATTTAATGTAGTGTCTGACGTAGAAATTCCCCTACGTACGGGGATGACTAAAATCGGGAACGGCTATCCAAATAGAGTATCTATCCCCACAGAACTCGTTTCAATTATTCAAGCAATAATCGAAATTGATTCAAATGACGTCGAGCTCACAATCAAAGACTGTGAGAAATCAAATGGAACCTACGTCAACGGGGAAAGGATAAGTCACCAACAGGCTATAAAAATCAAGCTAGGGGACCAAATTAGCTTTGGAATCCGAGAGGAAGATTTCAGTCTAGGCCTATGTCCTTTTTACGTCGCAAGACGACGTAATGCACTTCCTAGACAGACGGCTTTGGAAGAGTGGACACGACCTCTCGCATCTAACACTACCATAGTCTTCCCATGGGGATTCAATCCGGCAAACAGACGATTACACTAAGTTTTACCCCACCTCTTACAATCACTACACTACACCTTACCTCCCTACACAAACAAAACAACAATTATAAAAATAAAATATATAAATATACACTAACATATCTATGTATATTATTAAAGATGGCGTTATACCTTATAATATTGCTGATGCAAATATTATACGGCGAGGGAACGAATACCCCTTTTACAATACAAGAGCTAAATGAGACCTCCGGGATAATCCTAGAACCAGTAGGGAAGGCTGTTTTTCATCAACAAGAATGGAATATAGTTACCAGAGTAAAACTTCCAGAATGGGAAAATGTGTGGGAACACGTACATTTTTGCGAGAATACCCTTAAAAATATCTGTCAATACCGGAAAAACAAATATGAAGAAAAATGCCGAAGCTGGGAATACATCATTTCCAAAACAACTTTTGACCTTAAAGAACAGATAAACGAATTAAAAGCCTTTGGCGGTCACCGTACAAAACGAGGATTAGTGAATATAGTTGGCAGGTTCAGTAAATTCCTTTTTGGAACTATGGACGACGAAGATGCTGAAAAAAATTCACGAACAAATCAGTAATCTGACTTCATGTCAGGATCAAAACATACAATACCTTAAGAAGCAACTTACAATAACAAAATCCAATTTCGACATAATTAGTGAACCAATCAATAAAATACAGGCAGAACACGAGACTCTGGAGAAAGAGGTAAACAATTTTACAAAAACTGTACAGGCAAAATTCACAAGCTTAGGCACACTCGCAAACGACAACCTAGCCAAAATCGAAATCAATGAAATCGTGGTTAAAATTTTAACACAACTCCAATCCATTCAAACGATACTATCAAAATTTTTCACACTTATTAATTCCCTCCAACAACACAAATTACACCCGCTCTTACTTAGATCAGAAGATTTAAGACAAATTTATTCAAATATATATATTATAATAATATAAATCCATTATTACGAGACCCACAATATATCAACGAAATAACTAATGTCAAATCAATTGAATTTTAAGATCAAATTATAATTAAAATTACAATCCCCTTGTGTAATTCAAACACATTCAAAATTTATCAAATACACCTATTCCCAGTAAAAATGAACCAAGCCAACTACGGCCTATTAGATATAAACTTTGAGTATGTCATGACAAATCCAAGTAACACACATCTTAGTTTTACCACTACAGAATTTAATAATCTTTGCTCTCGAATAAATATCTTCCAGGAATCCCTGTTTTTCATTTGTAACCAAAATAAACCTTTTTCAATTAACGAAAATTCACATGATCTTTGTTTCGAAATTCCTGACAGCAGAATCCACAAACATGCATCTTGCAATTTCATTAAATCACCAAGTTTCCAAAACAATATAATTAAACTCAAAGCTCCGAATAATTGGTTATTTGCGTTCCAAGATAAACAAATTATCTACTCCCAATGCGGCACGACAATATCACAAAAATACCTAGAAGGCATCGGAATACTTCACTTATTAAATAATTGTTCTTACACTATTTCGCATTGGAAACTACCCACCGAAAATAATGCTGATTTTACCATACCAGATTTTATAAAAAACATCTCTCTGATCAATATATCCAAAAATAGCACCCCTTATTTTTCTAACACCGCGCTGGAAAATTTTCCAGACATTCACTTGTCTCAACTTTCTTTCAAAGAAAAATGGACCCAAATTAACAAAAATTTTAAGACACTTGAAGACGATTTACCTTTAACTAAACGTTTTTTCACACCAGAACTAGTAACTTACACAAATTCAGGAGCCTTGACTTTCATAATAGTCCTCTCATTAATCATCTTTACTAAACTAAGATATTCTAAGCGAAAGCCAACAAATACACCGGTAACATCAATTCAGATATGTACGACAAAAACACAAAATCTTTCTCCTGAAAAAATACATGTAGAAAAACCCAAGAACATTCCTCCTCCTCCACCGTTACCTAATGTTTTACAAAACACTATTTCTCACCCTACATTTAAACAAACACCACCTCCACCTCCTCCACCGTTACCTAATGTTTTACAAAACACTATTTCTCACCCTACATTAAAACAAACACCACCTCCACCTCCTCCACCTTTACCTAATGTTTTACAAAACACTATCATTTCTCACCCTACATTAAAACAAACACCACCAACGAAAATCACACCCCACTCTTCAACTGTTACAACGCAACAGACAGACAAAGACATCAAACAAGATAAAAAAGGCATACAATTTGCACTTGAGCTTACTAGAAGATTAAGTTCCAGAAAGTATTCTTCGCGTTATTCACACCAGACAAAATAAGTATTTATTGAATTACAAAAAATAAAAATGTAGATATATTTATGTGTATAAATAGATTAAGCAAAATGATAAATAACTTTTGTAACCTCTTCAAGAAAGACAACAACTTTAATACTTCTTTTAGAAAAACCAAATATATCTGTATAAATTGCTGCCTCTTCAAGGAAAAGTATATATATAAATTAAATACATACATTTTTGTAACCTCTTCAAGGAACCACAATTTTAACATATGTACTTCTTTTAGAAAAACAAAATATATTTGTATAAATTGAAATCAAGGAAAAATGAAAATATATATATATAAGATGCATACATTTTTGTAACCTCTTCAAAGAAAACAACAATTTTAATATTTCTTCTAAACAAAAACATATACAATATATAAATTGATGCCTCTTCAAGGAAAAATGAAAAAGTATATATGTATATAAATAAGATACATAAATTTGTGTAACCTCTTCAAGGAAAACAACAATTTTTTCTAAACAAAAACATAAACAATATATAAACAGATGCCTCTTCAAGGAAAAATGAAAAAATATAATAATAATAAACTTACTTCCTGTACTTTTTAAGAAAATTAACCTCTTCAAGGTCAATTTTCTTTTTTGAAGGGGGGAAGGATGTAGTGATCGCACTACATACCAACCCCCAACATATACATTTTCCCTAGTGCCGTGCGTTTTCCCAAACACTTCAATCACCGATATATACACTATATACATTGACTCACAAACAAATCGTCACAAGGTCATCATAATACTCACTCGTCATAGCTACGTCAAAACCCATAAACTGCTATGAGTAATGAATATCCAATGTCCAACGGATTGTAAACAAATCCAATGCACTAATTGCAGGCATTGAGGAATACCCATACTAAATAATGCTGAGAATGCATCGTAGCAAGGGTCGACACTATGAGTGAAGTGGGTATGTGTGAAATATGATGCGGCGGCACTTTTGTGACCAACAGTTCGGAATATTATGAATTTATATAATATTTAAAAATTCCAACTAGGTCTCAAGTAATTATTGAATATTTTCAAGTGGGTCAATATTACCAAATAGAACCGATTGTGTAATCATCGGTTGGTGGATGATAGTTGGAGGAATGCATGTGTATTGAGGAAAATTGGTTAAAGAAAAAGTATAAAAAGACAGGAATAGTTTAAGAAAGTGACAGAAAGATTTACCATAACATTCAACAAGGTCGCAGCCTAGCTTAAGACAGCGGGCCTTTGTTCGAAAAGAAAAAATAAAGATAAATTAGAACTAAAATAATCCATTATCTAACAAGGTCGCAGCCTAGCTCAAGACAGCGGGCCTTTGTTTTAAATAAATAAAGATAATAAAAACTAAAATTAAAACTTAAACAAGTTAAATAAAGAGTCTTTTATTTTTCCAAAATCTTTCCTGTCCGTATTCTCACTCTTCTCGCAACATAACGCGAAAGCACGGTTGAGAACGTATAACAAATCTTTGTATTTATGGTAAAACGATGGAAAATGTTGAGAAACGAACTGATGTTCGAATTGTGACACGGTGGGAAAACAGGAGGAAATCATTGGGTGCTAGAGCATTAATAGCTAAACCAAATTTTCACAGTTCATTGCAGTTTGTCAATGAAAATGATGAAGATGATAATGTCAACCCATTACTAGCTATACAATTGAAAAAGTGCAACATAACTCTAAACAAACCAATATACTTAGGATTTGTCGTTCTTGAGTTGTCAAAGTTTCTCATGTACGATTTCCACTACGACTATATCAAGCCAAAATATAATGAAAATGTACTTCTGAATTATATGGACACAGATTCATTTATCTACACCATTAATTCCGAAGATTTTTATTCACATATTTTGGATGATATACCAGCGAGATTCGATACATCTGACTTTGATCCCAACAACCAGCATAATATTCCCAGGTTAAATAAAAAATCTTAGGTATGTTCAAAGACGAAACCTGTGGCAATAAAATGTTGGAATTTGTTGGCTTAAGAGCGAAAATGTACTCGTTTACTGTACAAAATTCTAAATCCGTCCAAAAAGCGAAAGGAGTCAAAAGATCTGTGACAAAACGACTAAGAATAGAGGATTACAAGAGGTGTCTGTTTGATAAGGTTGACAAGTATGAAAGTATGCTAACTTTTAGAAGCAAGTTACATACTATTTATACTGAAAACCTTAACAAACTTGCATTAAGTTTTAAGGATACCAAAAGGTACATTTGTGTTGATAATATCAGCACCCTTGCTTGGGGTCATAAGAATATACAGCAAATTGTTGAATAATGTAATTGTCCTTTAATAAAAAAATTTCAAAAAAACTGTAAAATTTTTATGTGTATTTAATTTTTAATTTTGTATTTAATTTCGTAATAAAAATGTAATTCACTTATTTATTTGAAAAAAAAAAAAACAAAAAAGATGTTACTTATTTAACTTGACAAAAAAATGTATTAGACTCTATTTTATTGGTACTATTGAAAAAATAAATTCAAACATACAAAAAAACAAACTGTTTCACTTCTTTTTTACTAAGGCTGACTTTATTCGCTCATCATAGGGAAGAAATTTGTATGGAAAACAATGGACATAAATATCCAACTAACTTGCTTTGTTCTTACCAGATTAAGTGTCTTGGTTTCGTTCGCTCTCATATACCAAAACCCAAAAAAACATTTTTCGGTATTCAATGTTTTGGCTAAACATACGTACCAGAACCTAAAACCGCACTCATTCAGTGGTTCAATGCTAAAGTATGCAATGCTTAAGCAACAAATATGCTATTTTAGTACAAAAACCTAGTTCAGGGGCAAAGTATGCAATGCTTTTACGACAAATATGCAACGTTTAGTACGAAAAAAACCTATGTAACAACTGGGTCAAAGGAATGCATGCATTTGTATGGAAATCATACCAGTAGGCATGCATGCATGCATGCATCATGCCATCATGACGCAGGAGTTACCTATTTACACTACTATAGTCCCCGTACCAAAATCATCTAATGGCAAGGATTTTCGTCCAATCTCTATACTTCCATTTCTTTCTAAGGTTTTAGAAAGGATTATGCAAAGACAAATAAATACATACCTAAGTAGAGTCGATTTACTGACACCTTTTCAGTCCGGTTTTCGTCCAAAACATAACTGTTTGACAGCGCTATTGAATGTGTCTGAAGACATTAGACTAGCTGTTGATGTCGATAATGTAAGTTTTTTGGTTCTTTTGGATTTTTCAAAAGCTTTTGACACTATCGAACACTCGATTCTCATACGTAAGCTTATTCATCAATTAAATTTTTCATCTTCTGCTGCTAATTTGCTTCATTCTTATCTAAGTGATAGAAAATAGGCTGTAAGTCTCTCCAAAAGGTTGTCTTCTTGTTTGCCGGTCTTGAAAGGTGTTCCTCAAGGATCAATATTGGGCCCGATTCTCTTCTCGCTTTATATAAATGAGTTGCCATCGATATTGAAATTTTCGCTTATACAAATGTATGCTGATGACGTGCAACTTTATTTGAGTAGTCCACTCGGTCCTATTGAAAATTGCGTTCATAACATAAATCAGGACCTTTTAAGTATCTATATTTGGTCCCAAAAAAATGGCCTGTTCTTAAATCCGTCGAAAACTAAATGCTTAGTTATCTCTAAAAGTCTCTTGATCTTTCTTATTTCCCTCGCTTAATGCTCAATGATATCGTTATTGACTATGTGGAAACAGCTAAAAATCTTGGTGTCATTTTCAACAGATCTTTAACTTGGGAAAACCACATGAATTCAACTGTTGGTAAAGTGTACGGTGCTCTTAGGGTTCTTCAAGATTCCCAATACTTAACTCCCATTGAAACTCGAAAAATGTTAGCTAAGACTTTGATTATTCCACTCCTTACATATGGTTGTGAAATCTATTGTAACTGTGATGCTGAGAGTAGACGAAAGCTTACGGTTGCCTTCAACAACACAATAAGATACATCTACGGTCTTAAAAGATATGACCATATCTCCGAGTTTGCTTCTTCTCTATTCAACATGCAGTTTAAGTATTTTCTACAATATCGAACACTTCTTCTTCTCAGTATTAAACAGACGCATCAACCACATAACCTTTATTACAGATTACAATTTCCTACTTCAAATAGATCAAACAAGCTTAACATCCCACGACATACATGCCTAACATCTGAGCGGCAATTCTTTGTCAACGCCATTCGCTTATGGAACTCTTTGCCAAGTGATATAAGAAGGCTTGAAAATGTTAAAATATTCCAGAGCAAACTCATTAACTACTTTTCTTTGCTTTAAATGTGCGGTTTTACCTTTAATAAATTTATAATTTAAACTTTGCAGTTAACTTAATTTCTATAGCGTCATTAATTTGTAAACTACTCAGTTTTCCCTTTTAACTTAATTTTAATTATTGTTTTAATTATTTTGATCTTGCTTTTGTATTCCAATTAATGTTAGCTTTTTTCTTACTCATGTATTCATTATAAAGCTATCACTTTTTAATAAGATATTATATCTTAATGTGTATAGCATATCGATAAATTGAATAAACTAAACTAAACTAAAAAAAAAAAACTACACTAAACTAAAAATAAAAAAAATAAAATTACTAAAAAATTTATTTATAATAATCAGCACATTTTTTCATTATCATACAAACATCAAAAGTGCTATAATTTGTTAATAGAAAACACATTTTCATAATTAATGTAATTGTAATGTGCTTCTCCCTTTTTGGTATAAAAGGGCGAAGCAAATCATACCTAGCAAGCATTTTGTTCAATAAATTGGTAAACACACAACTTATAGTTGCAGTTGCTCTTTTATTTTTAATAGTTTGCTTTTCAACGCTATCATATCATCAGTAGACTGCTCTGCTCTCTGCTAATCATCGTCGCTCCACTCGCTAGCATATAGCTTCAGCATCACTCATCAGTAGACAAGCTGAACATATTACTTGGTCGCTTGGCTCTGCTTCTCCTCATCATCATCGTCGCTCCACTCGCTTACTTACCTATAGCTTCAGCATCACTCTCATCACACACCCACGCAAACATTTGTGTTCCCTTTGGAAAAGCAACACCAACGTTACAATTGGCGCCCAACCTTGTGGCAACGTGATAAGTTGTGAAGCTGTTGAGATATATGTATCAAGGTTTTCTCTTTACAGTCGCACCCGCTTTAGTGCATGCATATATTTAAAAAAAAACTATATATGTAATAGAGAACAACCAACAACAACAATTAAATATCCGAACAGTCAAACCTGTACAGTCACACCCTCTTAAGTGCATATTCATTTTTTTTTTCGAAATTTTGTTTGTAAAAAAAAAACGTAACAAAATATAGTAACAAAATTCACACAGTGGAACCAAAACAGTCAAACCTGTACAGTTGCGCCCTCTTAAGTGCATATTAATTTTTTTTCAATTTTTTTTTCTAATAAAAAAAAAGCAAATAACAAAATACGAAAACAAAATCCACACACTCGAACCGAAAAAAGTCAAACCCAGTTAAGTGGAAAGGAATTTTTTTTGCAACTTAAAAAAAAACAAACAACAAAAAAAAAAGAATAAAACCTGAAGACTTCAAGCGAACAGTCAACAACCAATCATGCCTGGTGATTTTCCAAATTCAATTACGCTTTCTGAAGATCAGATATCGCGTTTGGTAGCCGCTATAGGTGAAAGAGAAAACCAAGGTACGTTCAGTAGATGCACTGCTCGATTTGATGGTGAAAAGAATACGTCCAAGCTGGAAGATTTCATAGCCACAATCACTGTGTATAAGAATATCGAGAACGTTTCCGACGCCAATGCACTTATAGCACAGATAATAATTTTATACAGATGTCTCATCTCTGCAGGAAAAAATGAAACATTTTTTTCCCTTAACAGACAAGCCTTAACAGACAAGAGCTTTTAAAAATAAAGCTGAAAAAGCTCTTTTTGCCTTGCATATTTTCTTTTTCTTTTTTTTTCTCTTCTCTTTTGTCATTTTGTTTGCCAATGAATACAAAAACAAAGTTCGGTCCATTGGAAACAAATGTAAACAACAACAACCCTATTTTTTAGAAGGAAGTATATGGGAGTTGATCATGATACAACTAAAACTAGTTGTATCATGGGAGTTGATGTAGGTTATGTCTGTATCTTGTTTTTTTATGCGCGTTTTGGTGCGTAGAAGAAGAAAGAGTTGATCATTTTTGTTTATTTTGTTGTGAATGTTAGATTGTTAGGTGTCCGGTAAGGAGAATATAGAAGAAGTTGCTTGTGTATTGATATATGAAAATTTTGTGGGCAAGTAGGGACAAGTGAATGTGCACATGACTTGGTTTCTGTGTTTTCTATTTTTAACTTCCCATAGGAAGTTATTGTAATGGGTCCGATTTGTCGAATTGAAAATTTTGACATTTCTCGACGTTTCAAGGTCCCTAGAGTCGAAATAAAAGATTTTTAGAAAAATGTCTGTGCGTGCTGTGCGTGGCTGTGTACGTACGTCGTCCATAGCTCAAGAATTTTGAGAAAAATCAAGTTAACATGTTCTTTACAAAATATAAAACATTATCTACTAAAACTTAGTAAAAATTTACTTTCGACTCAAATATGTTTACAAAAATTTAAAATATTGGCTTCAAACTAATTTTATCTCACAGAAAAAATTTGTTTTCGATATTCAATAATTTTTTTATAAGAATCCAACAGTCCATTTTTTCATAAAAAAAATCTAGTACCTACGCAACATGGGTAAAAAATGATGGTCGGTTCTCGATATCTCGTGAACGGTAGAAGATATTGACTTCAAATTAATTTAATTCATCCAATTTGTATTTGTTTATATAAGAAATAAAAACTTTTAAGAAATGCTACTTAAATTGGTAAAAATTTATTTTCGACTCAAATATCTTTTCAAAACTTTGAGATATTGGCCTTAAACTACTTTTATCTTTTAAAACATATTGTGGTCAACATTCAGTAAAATTTTGAAAAAAATCGAATTGACAGTTTTTGTACAAAAAATTAAAAACCTAAAAAAAAGTAAACAAAAGTTGGTAAAAATTGTTTTTCGAAGTAAATATCTTTTCAAAAATTTGAGATTATGGCTTTAAACTAATTTTATCTTATAAAATATATTGTTTTCAATATTCAGAAAAATTTTGAGAAAAATGGAATTGACAATTTTTTTACAAAATATAAAAAAAACCTAAAAAAAATTAATAAAAGTTGATAAAAATTGATTTTCGACTCAAATATATTTTCAAAACGTTGAGATATTGGATTTAACCCTTTCGGTACGAGAGTGGTACAGAACAAAGAATATTTACATATATGTAAACGTCCCACTCCCGTCCCGAAAGGATTAAACTAATTTTATCTTTCAAAAAATATTGTTGTCAACATTCAAATTTAAAAAAAATCGAATTGACAGTTTTTTTCATAAAAAATAAAAACCTTAAAACACGTTACTAACATTACTAACAAATCACAACAACAAACACATAACAGGCCCCCGAAGAAATCAACGAGCGCATCAAAGGGTTTTATGTATTTTGGGTAACGCCAAATGACTTACTGTACTTTTCTTTTCTTTTTTTACTTGCTTACATAAATATGTGTTTGAAGCCAATATTTTTAATTTTTGGAAGTTATTTGAGTCGAAAGTAAATTTTTACCAAGTTTTAGTATTGTTTTTTTTTTTACGAAAGTATTATCTCAAATTTTTGGAAAGATATTTGAGCCGAAAATCAATTTTTACTAACTTTTGTTAAATTTTCTTTGAAGTTTTTATTTTTTGTAAAAAAAACTATCAATTCGATTTTTCTCAAATTTTTTCCCAATGTTGAAAACAATATTTCTTATACGATAAAATTAGTTCGAAGAATTTTTGAAAAGATATTTGAGTCGAAATTCAATTTTTACCAACTTTGAGTAATGTTTTTTTTAGATTTTTATTTTTTATAAAAAAAACTGTCAATTAGATTTTCTCAAAATTTTATCACATGTCAAAAACATTATTCTTCGTTGCAAAAAATTGTTTTGGAGATGAAATCATATTTTAGTCGTAAAATTTTCGAGGTGACAAATTTTTTTTTTCAGTTTTTTTGATTTATAAAAAAAACCGTTATTTTGTATCACGTTACAATATATAATATAAAATTTAATTCAAGTCTCTAGCGTCATTAATTCATGAGATAGGTATTTAGGTTAACCCAAAATTTTCACCTTTTTTTTAAACTGCTATGGTAAACAAAATTTTTCTTCTTTTTTTTCAATTTTCTTGAGAGCCCTTTCTTTTTTTTGTACGTACGGACGTACGAGCGTACGTACACACGCACGCACAGACATCTTTCTTTTATTTCGACTCTAGGGACCTTGAAACGTCGAGAAATGTCAAAATTTTCAATTTGACAAATCGGACCCATTACAATACTTTCCTATGGGAAGTTAAAAATATTATTTTAATTGTTGACTCATTATGTACAATGAGGTACATACATTGTGCATTGTACATGGGTACCTCATCATCCAATTGACACCAGTCAACAACACTTCATTACGTTTAAAAAGATATAAAACTGAAAAATGTATTCGTGGAGATTTTAGAAAATTGAAGAAAAAGATGAATTTATAAAAAAAAAAATCCACATGAATGCACGCAGCTAGCATTTACATATCCGATTATACGAACTCGAGCCATAAAGACAACCTTGTCCTTGCTTTGTTTCTATTTCCAAAGACAACTGTAAATATTTTTTTTTCTCGTCGTCGACAAGCGATCAACTCTCCTGCACTTGTTTTCAACGCATCACCACCAACCACACCACAAAAAAACCAAAATAAAACGAGTTTTGGTTTGTGAAGAATGATCGTGGTGTATTATGTGTATCTGTGCATTAGGATTATGAGAGGAAAAGAACATACAAAAATGATTTCAGTATTTTCTTTGCCTTAGTTTTCATTCATAGGAAAGAAGACGAGTTAAAGCTTTTTGAAAAAGCTCTTTTTTTGGTTGATTTCAGTTTCATATATCATTTCTCGCCATAAGGGTGAGACATCTGTATAAAATTATTATCTGTGCTTATAGGGTTGCCGTTGCTTTTCGAAGGATTTGCATCAAATTGGTGGCAAGGTGTCAAAAATGAAGCAAAAACATTTTCTGATGTGATTAAGTTATTGCATTCATCGTTTGCTCCTCCGAAACCTTCATGGAGAATTTATATGGAACTTTTTGAAGAAAAACAAAAGTCAAATGAACCGATTGACAAGTTCATATGTAGAAAAAGAACTCTCTTTTCTCAATTGTCAGATGAATTGACGGAAGAGATAATGATCAACATGATTTACGGTCAAATTCTACTCCATATTCGAGAGAAAATTCCGAGGAATTCTGTTGAAACGTTCCAAGAGCTATTAAAAGAAGCCCGAGAAGCAGAAATTCTTATTAAAGAAACCAAACCTCTTGAAAAACCTGTTGAGGAATTCAAAAGAAAACGATGTTCGTTTTGCAGGAAACAAGGCCACTTGGATGAAAAGTGAACAATGTTTCTTTTTATTTATTTACTAACATCAATTAGAGATCATGTACATCTTCAATTAGACTACTGGTAACAAAAAAAAATATAAAAAATCAATAATAATATAAAAAAAATATAATAATATAGTATTTAATGATAACATAATCAATACTTGTAAAAGATTGTGTACCTACTATGTACTTTAAACAAATTAAAAAAAAAAAAAAAAGTATGAAGCTAACTTGAAAAGTGCAATAACATGTTTTTCTTTAAAGTTAATCTACTTATATGAAAATCAAAATCAATACTATTAGATATGAGATTAGTTTCTCTAACACAGCGAGTTAGGTTCGTTGAGTGCATAGTTGACCCTATGTTCATTTTCACGAAGCATACAACGTTCTCTAATCTGTCGAGATGGTGCATAAATGTCAATCAAGTATAAAAGAAAAGGGCATTTAATATGATTATTTAAGATATCACTTATGAACATAACAGAATACAATTTCCGCTGTTAAGAAGTGATTGCATTCCAAGAAGTTGACATCTAGTAGAGTAGGGGGGAGTTTCGATGTTCCAGCCTAATTTCCATATTAGTAAATTTTTTTTGGATATTTTCAATTCTATTTGAATGAATGTTGCAATATGGATTCCATATCACACAACAGTATTCTAATATTGACCTTACATAAGAGGTATATAAAGATTTTAAAGTATAGGGATCCTTAAAGTCCAAACAATTTCGGTTAATAAATCCCAACATGGAGTTAGCCTTGGCTACAATATAATCAACATGTTTAACAAAATTCAATTTTGCATCAAAAACTACACCGAGGTCTTTTTTTATAGTTACTCTTTCAAGAACATGGTTCTCAATTTTATATTCAAAGAATATAGGTGAAAAATTGCGACAAAAAGAAAAACAGTGACATTTAGATACATTCAATGATAATTGGTTGACTCTACACCATTCCATTAGCCTTTGGATGTCATCCTGTAAAAGACGACAATCAATAATAGATTTTATACATCTAAAAAACTTTAAATCGTCTGCAAACAAAAGCCGACCAGAATTTAAAAGCATTTCAGGCATATCGTTAATAAATAAAAGAAAAAGGTGTGGGCCAAGGTGGCTTCCTTGAGGTACACCCGATGAAACTTTAACAGGTTTAGAAAGTATTTGATCAATAGATACATATTGTATACGACCTTTTAAGTAATTTCAACAAACTTGAATGTAAACCTAATCTTTCAATTTTTTGAATCAAAATTACGTGATTTACTCTATCGAACGCCTTAGCAAAGTCGGTGTAAATTACATCGATCTGGTATGTTTTTTCAAGATTATTGAGAATAAAATTGGAAAAAATTTAAAGATTGGTAGTTGTTGATCTTCCTGCAACAAATCCATGTTGATACGGAGATATATATTCCTTAAGTAAAAACGATAACTTATTACACACAATTTTTTCGAAAAGTTTTGGAATAGATGACAGTTTACAGATTGTACGATAATTGGTTATTTCCTGTTTAGGACCGCTTTTGTGAATTGGAATAATGAATGATTTTTTCCACACTGAAAGAAATTCACCGCATGAAAGAGAGCTATTAAAAACGTAAAATAGGGGTTCAGAAAGGGCAGCTGCACATCTTTTAAGAATGATCGGAGGAACTTCATCAGGACCGGGATTACTATCACAATTTAAATTAATAAGACCATCTTCAATTTCAGAAATGTTTAACTGCAACTGACCAATGTCAACCTTATGCTCATGAACAAAATATTCGGAACTACTTACATTCTCATCATTTGAAACCATGTAATTAGATTGAAAGTAGTCATCAAATAAATTACAAATTGTTGGAAGATCAGAATATGTACAACCCATGTATTGCTTACTACTGGGAATACCATTTGATTTGTTTTACTATTGATAAAGAACCAAAAGCACTTACTATTTTTTTTCAATTTGGATTCAATTGATAAAATGTAATTTTTATATAGGAATTTATTAAGAACATCGAATTCACGCGCCAACCTCATATAATTTAACTTAAATACGTAATTATTTGTAGAATTACGAGTTAGTTTGTAAGCCTTGTTTTTCTTGTTGCTTAAATTACAAAGCCTTTTATTAAACCAAGGTGGCTTAGAATTATTGTTTGTTCTGATTTTAGGTACATATAAATTAATTGTCTCTTTCAGATTATCCATGAAAAAATTAAAGAATTGAATCAAATTCAGAGAACCAAAATTCAAACTCCACGGAATTCGCGACATATAACTCGCTATGCCTTCAAAATTAGCCTTTGCGTAATTTGGTTTAAATTTACTACAGTTGACTGGTTTAAAGTAGTTATAAAATGAAAACTGAACAGATAATGCGTTGTGATGAACAGAATTAGGAAAAATTGGATACAATGATTTATCAACCCCTATATTTAATTCTCTGTCAACAAAAACAAGATCGAGTACACGATTAAAACTATTCTTACAACAATTGATTTGAACTAAATCATAACTAGAAAAAGAATCAACAGTTTCGATTTCATAATCATTAAGTACATTAAAGGCTAAAAGTTGAAGCTCTTCGGGATCAAAAACCCAATCAATATTTGTTAAATTAAAATCTCCTAGTATAATTATGTGTTCATTTTGATTAAGCTTTGATAAATAAAATTGACAGTTTTGTACATGAATTTTATAGAGTTCTAATGAGCTTCTCGGTGGAATATAACTTACAATAACAAATAATACACAGTGTTTTGCAATGGTAACTTTGACAATAATTTGATCGATATCATACGAATGGAAAGACGCAGAAGAAGGCAAAAATAGTTCAATACATGAGAAACTGCATCGAACTGCAAGCATAACACCGCCCCCTCTTTCTAATCCAGATGTTAAAGAGCAGCGATCTTTTCGAAAGACAGAATAATCTTGATTGTTGAACATTTCGGCATTGTGGTGATTACTCGTTAACCAGGTTTCAGTGAGCGCAATGAGGTCATATTGTTTAGAAGAAGAAAACAAGAACATTTGTTGTAATTTAGTGCGCATGCCTCCAACGTTTTAGTAATATGCCATTAAGTGTTCAATACTAGAGCATGAACACAGCTAAATCTCTAATTTTCTCTAAGCATTTAAATGCTTCACTGAATGGGCGACAACTTTGGAAAAACTTGCGAAACGTTGGCATTGGAAATTCGAGAAATGCGTCTGCTGTAGATCTTGATGTAAACACACTTAACGAAGCATTTGCCTCACGACCGTCACCTTCGCCTTTGCCAATCACTTCTGGGGGTGTCTCGTTTGCGGAAGACTCAGATCATTCTGGTTTCGGTTTTCGAGCAGTAGATTCGACTGATGTTGTAGAAAGCTTACTCTCAATCAAATCTAATGCTATTGGTCTGGACGGAATTGATCCAAAATTTATAAAAATGATTCTGCCATTTTTGCTACCCTACATCACGTTTACATTTAACTCCATTTTAATGTCTGGAGTTCATCCTGACATTTGGAAGGTGGCAAAAATCTTAGCACTTCCTAAAAATGCTAAAGGAACCGAATTCAGACCTATCTCAATTCTTTCTTATTTATCTAAAGTTTTTGAGAAAATTTTGCAGAAACAAATTAACGCTTTTCTTACGACTAACTCCATGCTTACCTCGCAACAATCTGGTTTCCGCAAAAAGCACAGTTGTATAACTGCGCTTTTGAACGTAACTGAAGACATAAGGCAATCGTTGGATAAGGATGATGTAACTTTTTTGGTTTTACTTGATTTCTCTAAGGCATTTGATACATTTAATCATGTCATACTTTGTAAGAAGCTTATGTAGCAGTTTAATTTTTCAACAGGCGCCACAAAGCTCATATATTCATATTTAAACAATAGAAAACAAGCAGTCCAAGCTGGTGACAGTTTGTCCAATTTTCTACCAACGTTATCTGGCGTTCCTCAAGGATCGATACTGGGTCCTTTACTATTCTCAGTGTATGTAAATGAACTACCATCTTTGATCGTTAATAGTTCCTGTCACTTGTATGCCGATGACGTTCAACTATATCTAAGCTGCCCTCTCGGACTTATTGACAATGGAGTCTCCAATGTCAATGAGGACCTTGAGAAAATTTTAAATTGGTCCCATTTAAATGGTCTTTTTTTGAATCAGAAGAAATCTAAATGCTTAGTTATCTCAAGAAAGAACTTAGATCTTGTTTAGTTTCCTCAAATTATGTTAAGTAATGATCCAATCGAATACGTACAGACTGCAAAGAACCTTGGCGTTACATTTAATCGATTTTTGACTTGGGACGATCACATAAACGGACTTGTCGGCAAAATGTATGGTGCTCTACGTACACTTTGGGTAACCCAGTATTTTACGCCAGTAAAAACACGAATATTGCTAGCGAAGACCTTGCTTATACCTATTTTGATTTATGGATGTGAGTTATATTGCAACTGTAGATATGATAGCAAACGCAAACTTAATATTGCTTTCAATAATATCGTTCGCTATGATTTTGGTTTACGTAGGTACGATAGAATATCTAATTATTCTTCCCTGTTACTAAATATGCCCTTGGAAAATTATGTAAAACTTCGTTGTTTAATCCTCCTCTCCGTTATATTGCTCACACAACAACCACAATATTGTTTTGACAGAATATGTTTCCCCACCTCTAACAGGACTCGTCAACTAGTTCACCCTCGCTATACATGCTTAACATCTGAGCGTCAATTTTTTGTAAATTCAGTTCGCCTCTGGAACTCCCTTCCACGCTTTATTAAAGAAAATCATGGATGCTCGGTGGGTAGAGATGTTGGTGGTGGTATTGGTGGTGGCGGCAGTGACGATGATGTTGATGATGATGATGATAATAAAGAAGACATTTCAGTATTATGATGCTGAGGTGTGGGTAATGGTGAATTTTTGTGAGTTGGTGGATCTTTATTGTTATTGTTATTGATATCACGCAAGAAAAATTGTTTTTATGTGGACAAAGCATGGTCATAGAGAAGAATCCATCATAATCGACATTTTTGAAGATGGTACACTAAGTTTAAATGTTACAAACTTAAGTTTTGTTAAATCGGCATCCTTTTTTACTAACGCATAGCATTTAAATTTATTAGGTGGAATATTTGTTTTTTTCGATATGTGATCAATGATGTCATCTGGTTTAGTGTCTTTATTAAATTTTGATAAGTGTAGCCACTTGTAATCGGGTAGAGCACAAAGAGAGGATGAATAGTCAGTGCCGATTATTTTCTTTGTTTTTGAATATTTTTTATTAGATCGAACTGTTGTAAATTCAGAGTTTTTTTCATTTATGGGAATTGGGGAATTGATGTTAGCTGGTGGTAGTACACTCAGATTAATTTGAGAAGATGTTGACGAACTTTTTATTGAATCATGGACCGTTTCTGTTTTCATAGCTACAGCGGTGCTGGCTGAAGGGCAAGAAGACGGTGCATTAAATTTCAATGAGCAATTGGTGACATTATTTAGAAGGGCGTTTGAGTCAAAGTCTCTTGCAGAACATTTGGTATTCTTTTTGGCGCTTTTACGCGGAGGAGAATTATTAGAAAATAATGATTTGAGAGCATTTAGATCATTTTGAATCTCACTAACACTTAGGGAAAGCTCTTGAAAATTATTTATGAAAGTGAAGAGGTTTAAATTCACACAAGAGTCACATTTCCAGAACAAATTACGATTTGTTAATGATTTAAAGTTTTCTTCATATAGCTCGACACAGTTTTTATGAAAATGAGGACCGCAGAAATATCCGCACTCAACGAATTCAGTGTTTTTAGAGCGTTTAATTACGAGATTGTAACTAACACAGATCTTGGACATTTAAAGAGTTAGCTACAACCGACTCAGAGCAAAGTTAGTCGAAGACTGACAAATAGTAATCAAAATGATACAAAAAAGCCAGCCCTGAACTGGTACGGTTGTGGAGATGGTGTATATTGCAGGTCAAACTGTCCTACCTGTAGTAACAAACACGCCAACAGCCCTGCTACGTTAGACTTCAATTTAATTGAATCTACGGTCATAGGTAGAAATGTTCCTACGATTGATATCAATGTCAACGGACTTAAGGGTGAAGTCTACATAGACACCGCAGCCAGAACCAGTGTCGCAGGAGCTCAATTATACAAAAAAATAATGGAAAAAGAATGCCCTTTTCAAAAGGTGAATGCCGAGGTGACTTTGGCCGATGGAATAACCAAGAAAGAAATTGTATATTCCACTCTAGTTGACATAATTATTGGTAAAAGGTTACTTTATTGCACTGCCTGAAGCCAAAAGTAATCGCACCTTATTGGGAATCGATTTTCTTGAGCAATGTGGGATAGTTCTAAACATCGCTCAGAGAACTTATAATTTCATTGATGACCCAGAAACCATCTTTGATTTCAAACTGGAAAAGTGTAGCATACTCAAGCCACAGGAGAAAAAAGAAAATCAACAATCCAAGTCACTTACAGTGAAGCGAAATTACCACAAGATGTTGGAAAAGGACGATAAACTAAGTAAAGTCATTGCATACCTCACTTGGGTGGAAAGTCATCAAATGTTGAGTCCTATTCCTGACACCCTGAAACGAAAAAAGCCAAACGACTATTCTCCACACAGTATCCAAGCGATCTTTTCAGGGGCAGTCCCTCAAGAAATGAAAACGCCTGAAAGAAGTACTGACCTGTTCACCGAACCAACAAAAGAAGTTGATTTATTCGGAGAAATTAACACTCCTATATCGTTCATTGATAAAATAGATACCGGATCGAAAAAAACGATTTCTAGTACACCCTACAGGATTTCACCTGCTAGAAAAATCCAAGTTAAAGCTAGAATTCCAGTTATACAAAAAAACCGATGCAAATAGTTATGCTATTGGTGTTGTTTCACTCCAGGGGGAGAATGAAATGGAAGACTCTGTTGAGTTTGCGAGTCGTCTACTGTCATCCGCAAAACGAAACTATTCAACCACAGAACGGGAAGCACTTGCAGTAGTATGGGCAGTCGAAAAATTTCGAGGATATATCGAAGGATCCGAAGTGAAGATTCTTACCGATCATCAACCCTTAAAATGGCTTATGAGCCTGAAATCTCCGACCGGTAGACTCGCCAGATGGGCACTTCAGTTACAACCTTATAACATTGAGATAGGTTTCAATCCCGGTAGAAACAATGCTATAGGAGGATTGTATAATTTGCTCAGTTATTGTCGATATTCGAAGAACAGGTTCGAAGGAAATTGGAGATAACCAACTAGCCGATTTTGATCTTAAACTCATAATCGATTCATTCGAAAACAATGATGAAAACTTATTTCGTTGGACCAGTAGAGGGTACATGCTTGTTGATGGTGTTTTATACCGGTATTGTATAAAACAACTCGTCATACCAAAGTCAATGATAGCTATGATACTGAAGAATTATCACGATGACTGTACTGCTGGACATTATGGCTCGTATATCAAGTCGCTATTACTGGCATGGAATGAGATCAGGTGTTGCTAAACATATCAAAGTTTGCGTCGAATGTCAACGCTTTAAAGCCTCAAATTTAAAACCAGCTGGTCTATTGCAAACAACCCCGAGTAGGCAAAGATTTGAAGTTAAAGCAGTAGATATTTTTGGACCGCTACCCACCACCCCTAGTGGACATCAATGGATCTTAATTGTCGAAGACTTATGTAGTCGTTAGGTTAGGTTAGGTTAGGTTAAAGTGGCTGTTGGTTTGGGACGTCCAACACACTTAGACCAAAGTATGGTCCGTTGTGATACCACATGGATCAGTTAATCAGCTTAACTCGTTGAACCAATTGGAGCTTCGAATGAAGCGTAGGAGACAAGTAATGTCTGAATTTTTTAGATCACTGGTATCGTTAAAGTAGTAGTCTCCAAGGTGGATTCTACGTCTTTGTGATAAGGCAGGGCATGTGCACAGAAGATGAGAGATTGTCTCCTCTTCTTCTTCGTCCATGCAACTCCTACAAAAATCATTTGCAGGGGCTCCAAGTCGAATAGCATGCCTTCCTATTAAGCAGTGCCCAGTCAGGACACCTATAACGTAGCTAATGTGCAATCTACTCAGAGAGATTAATTGTTTTGAGCGCTTGGCGCTAAGATTAGGCCAAATTCGTTTAGTCGCTACACAGGTGGTGGTGTTATTCCACCTGAAGTTTGTTTTCTCTATGGTATCTCGCTTTAGCATGAGTTTACATGTAGCTAAGGGGATACCTATGCTAGCATTGTGAGCCAGCAGAGGTAAAGTTGTTCCGCTTTTTGCAAGTTCGTCAGCTTTGCAATTTCCTGGAATGTCTCTATGGCCCGGCACCCAGAAAAGGTGAATGTTGAACTGTGTAGCCATCTCCGTAAGAGATGATCGACAATTAAGGGCTGTTAGTGAATTTGTAGAGACAGAGTCTAAGGATTTTAACGCAGCTTGGCTATCCGAGAAGATGCGTATATCATTTGTTGATATTACGTTTTCTCTAAGCCAGGATAGGACTTCTTTTATAGCCAGGATTTCAGCTTGGAACACGCTACAATGATCGGGTAGACGAAAGGAGAGACTTAAGTTAAGTCTATCTGAGTATACGCCACCACCAACCCCATCCTCCGTTTTTGATCCGTCTGTGTAAAAGTTTATAGGACCATCGTTCAAAAATGATGTATTCTCCCAAGAAGACCTGGGAGGTATAGTCACTTTGAAGCTATAGTTGTTGAACTGAGGATGGGGTATGGTGTAGTCAATATTACTATTTATAGTTCTGAACGAGTTCAAAATAGTGGTGTGGCCAATTCCATTATTGATCCACAGAGAGGAGGCCTGAAGCCGTATGGCAGTATTAGCGGCCGTTTGCTTGCTGAAAAAGTCCAGCGGTATTAGATGGAACAGAACATCTAGTGAAGCGGAGGGGGTGGAGCGAAGTGCTCCTCCCATACACAGGCAGGCTGTTCGTTGGACTTTGCTGAGTTTATCGCGATTTGTCGCTGTATCTAGCGCCGTCCACCATACCACTATTCCATGAGTAAGGATCGGTCTTATGACCGAGATGTATAGCCAGTGCGTAATTCGGGGCTGTAGGCCCCATTTATTACCAATGGCCTTTTTACAGGAGAACAGGGCTACTGTGGCTTTGTTTATTCTCTCTTGAATATTAGGTTTCCAACTTAATTTCTTATCTAAAATGAGACCCAAGTATTTTGCTTGATCAGAGAATTTAAGTGGTACACCGTTTATGAGGGGAGGGTCAATGTGTGGGACTTTGTATTTCCTTGTGAAGAGGACAAGGTCGGTTTTTTGAGGGTTAACGCCTAGTCCACACCGATTAGTCCATCTGGTGAGCTTATTTAAAGCGTTTTGTAAGAGTTCTTTTAGTATATTGGGATGTTTACCCGTTACTGCAATAGCAACATCGTCCGCATAGGCAAACACTCTGTATCCCTCTCTTTCTAGAGTAGTTAGTAATTCATTTATTACTAAATTCCAGAGGAGAGGGGATAGGACACCACCTTGTGGCGTACCTCTGCTGACACCCCTTTGTGTAGTAAAATCGCCCAGTTTTGAATTGATAATCCTGCTTATCAGCATCTGATTAATCAATTCGCTGATCGACTTATCTACCTTCAGAGATGTCAATACACGTGCAATTGCAGATGTGTCGACATTGTTAAATGCACCTTCTATGTCTAAGAAGGCAACTAAGGTGTACTCTTTATGATGGAGGGAATATTCGATTGTCCGTACTATACTGTGTAGAGCCGTTTCAACTGATTTCCCTTTGTTGTAGGCATGTTGAGCCTTTGAAAGGAGGGACTTATCAATACTTTCCCTTAAGTAAATATCGATCAAACGCTCAAAAGTTTTGAGAAGGAATGATGATAAGCTGATGGGTCTTAAGTCTTTAGGGTTAACGTGACTGGATTTTCCAGCTATTGGAATAAAGACAACTTTAACTTGTCTCCAAGACATCGGGATGTATGCCAAATTAAGGCAACCCTTGAAGATGTTTTCTAGGATGGGTATTAGAAAACTTGCATTTTCTTGCAGTTCGGCTGGAATTACACCATCCGGACCAGCAGATTTGTATGGTTTAAAGCTGTTAATAGCCCATTTGAGTTTTTCCCTAGTGACTAGACCTTGTGGGGGTTGTAGAGTATTGTCACCATTATTAAATGCAATATTATTAATAATATTAGAGCTACCAGGAAAGTGGACGTCTAGTAGCAAGTTGAGCGATTCTTCGCTTGAATTGGTCCAGAGGCCAGAGGCGTTTTTCAAGCAGCTTGGCATGATTGGATTTTTGGAGAGGATTTTGCGCAGCCTGGATGCTTCGGAGCAATCTTCCACGTTGTTACAGAAGTTTCTCCAAGACGATCGTTTGGTTTTCCTCAGTTCTTTTTTATAAATCTTCAGTGATTCTTTATATGAGTCCCAGTCAGACATGTCTCTAGAAGCTTTGGCTCTGTTAAAGAGTTTTCTGCATTCTTTTCGAAGTGGATCCAGCCCTGAGTTCCACCAGTGTGGCTTCTTTTTACCTCTTACTTGTATAAGAGGGCATGCAGTATCTAGAGCTTTGTTTAGGGCTAATGTTAGATTATTGACTTTGTCGTCAAGATCTTCGATGTTGGAGGGAGTATTAAAAAGTTCAGGTTTTATTAAACTATTTAACGTTCTCTTATATTTTGGCCAATTTGTTCTTTTCAGATTTCGAAAGATCGGTTGGCAAGGTGGTTCATTTATAAAGTCAAACTGGATGTATCTATGATCAGAAAAGGAGTGATCTTTAGATACCTTCCAGTGCCTCGGCCCCATCTTTTTTGTAGACCCTTAGCGTAATTTCATCAAACCCGAACCTAATCACACCTTTTGATTGCGCCAGAGGAGAAAGGGACATTGATGATCACAATTGCACCTTTATAGGGTCCCTTTGCATCCTCTAGTTTCGCAACCTTCAAGTTTTGAGTAGGAAGGGTTGGATTGGAGAGCCGGATTACCTTCAGAACGTGGTCAGCTTCCTTGAAAATGGCCGGAACCGTGATGCGAGCTCTTGGTCTGCAAGGAATGTCTTCCTTTGCTACAACCTCGAGCTTAGCACCAGGCCAGACCTCTCCAAGTCGGCTGACCGCCAGCGTCAGTAGGTCGCACGACCTCTGATCATCACAGACCATCAACTTGATGTGTCCCTGATGCCAGCCGCCATCTTTTGTGATGGGCGGTGGTCCCGGATTGTCAGACATAATGTCTATAAAACTGAAGGCCAGCTGACCTTTGGCCAATGTCCAGTTTTCGGCAGAGATCGTGCCATCCACATCATTTCTGTCGATGATCGCGACTACCATTTTATCCTTCAGAACGTCACTGAAGGACATTTTTGCCTTGCGAGAGTCAATTGAAGTGCTGGTGTTTAGCACCTTGGGGCGTTTAGGTAGTGGAACACTACCTTCCATGGACCTTTGTCGCTTCGACGTTGAGTCTTGGCTGGTCTTCATATTATTTTTGGCCAGGAAATTCTGGGCCCAAGCTATTTTAGCGTCATGCCGAGAGTTTCCTCCAGCGCCTAGTTTTTCACCAAACGTCTGGAGAATCCTCTTAGCATTACGCAGGTCCCTGTAGTAGGCCTTGGAGGGTCTGAGCTTACGCCCATCACCCCCATGACCTTCTTTGGGATTATTTGCTTTGGAGGTAGAAGGACCTGTCACCACAGCCCTACTACCTCCGACACGCGGTGTAGAAGAGACGAGAGGTTTACTCTCTGTGGTAGTAGAGGAGCCGTTCTTCACAACTGCCTCACTACAGGAAGAAGGTGATGTTACCTGCATATCCGGTATTCCACTGGCGACAACAGGGCTGTGAGTGTTCACAGCCTTGTCAGCACCAGTGGAAGAGGGATGAACAGCAGACAACTTTGCCGTCGTACTGCTGGCCGGTTCGGTCTTTTGGTTTTGGTTTTGTTTTTGTTTTGTTTTGTTTTTTTCCATTTATGATCCCACGAGTAGCGGATAAGGGGTGGTCCATCTGTACAGAGATCCATGTATACAGATAAGGCTGGTTAATCCGGAGGTCGCCAGGTATCCGGATACTCCATTCGCGACTGAGCTAGTTTTTTAATTGGGCCCTCAGCCTGGCTGATCATCGGCACGGGTCGTATAACACCTTAGATCCAGCCCAATTGGGGAGTTTAAGGGAAGGATATGTCTTGGAAAAGGAGAGACGAACAGCAATTAAGCCATAAGCGTCCCAGGAAGGAAACTAGGCTTGACAGATAGTTATACACCATACAGTCAGGGGGTAAGGAGACATCAGCCAGCATAATAGCACAGATCTGACGGAGGAGGGGGGTAAAGGATTGGGAGGGGGAGGGGCGAGCGACCTTTGGTTTCAGGACTCTTCTGGAGAAATAATTCCCGAGAATCATTGACCTTACTCAGCTTCTACAACTCGACAAGTTCGACGCTCAGGTAGAAGTAGTAGTCGTTGGGTTGAGCTATTTCCCTTGAAAGAAGGTACTGCTGAAAATTGTGCCCTAACTTTGTTAAAGGAAGTTTTCCTGCGGTATGGAGTTCCACGAAGATTGCACAGAGACAACGGAACACAATTTATATCTGGATTGATGCAAGAGTTAACTTATTGTCTGAATATAAAACAATCGTTCACTCCTGTATATCATCCAGAAGCAAACCCAGTCGAGAGAAAAAATCGAGATCTAAAAACCCAACTTTCAATCCTAGTTGGAGATCAACACTCAATGTGGAATCTCAAACTCCCAGCTATACGATTTGCGATGAATACAGTCAAATGTGAAAGCACTTGATTCTCACCTGCCTTTTTGACATTTGGAAGAGAATTACGAACGCCGGATGACGTCAATCATGATCTAAAAGCGATTGTCCAAACAGAAAACTTCATACCCCAGATCACTCCACACTTAATTAAATTAGCCGATACTCTGAAGGAAGCAAGAGAAACATCCGAGAAGTCACAAGACCGAAGTAAAGTCTACGCTGTCAAGAAGCGAAGACCCCACTACGAGTTTAAAGTTGGCGATAAGGTCCTTGTCAAAACTCATACAATCAGCAAAGCATCATCAGGTTTTACTTCGAAACTGGCACCGAAAAGAGATGGCCATTATGTTATTTTGAAAAAGAAAGGTTTAAGCAGCTATACAATTGCGAAAGAAGATGACCCGACCGTTCCATTGGGCACATATCACGTATCAATGATTTCTTTGTTCTCTGGGGGTTCGAAAGAACTTCCATATCCCAAACCCATTGTTTCTTTCAGAAAAAGAGGAAGACCACCAAATACCAAAGCTACCAGTAAGAGAAGGATGACTGTTCCCAATTCTCAAACAAAAATGACCTCACCTGAAGCCACTCATTCGCCTGGTGCTGCCCCATCTCCGAGACGTTCAATGAGGCAGAGGGGAGATTGTAACAGCCACCTTCAGCTTAAAATACACAAACATCATATTATATAACAAGACCATGCATACTTTACATATTATACAAACATAAAACATATATTTTGAATTATATAAATTATTTATTTATAATAATCAGCACATTTTTTCATTATCATACAAACATCAAAAATGCTATATTTTGTTAATAGAAAACACATTTTCATAATTAATGCAATTGTAATGTGCTTCTCCCTTTTTGGTATAAAAGGGCGAAGCAAATCATACCTAGCAAGCAGGTCACAGCGTCACCCAGACAGTCACCACAGTCGAAGGAAGACACACGCATAGCGGAACAATTTATTTAAAATAAAAACAACCCCTAAGCAAAAAAAGGACAAAAATACAGGTACCTGCTGGCTACCTGAGATTACTGCCCAACAGCGACCTGCAAAAGGGAATAAGATTATCCCAAAAACCAAAAGGATTAATGTGGATTAAGTGCGGAACAATAGTTTTTCTCAAAATAGTGTTGTGCAAGTTAATCCGTGATAATAAATAATAAAACGTTTACTGGAATTAAGGTTAATCCAGCAATGGAACCTTTTAATCTAGATAAAGCATTGTCTTCACTGCAAGCATTGCTGAAAAGCATTACCAGCAACCTCGAGCCAAAATACAACGCCAGATTTACATCCATAATCCAGGCAGTTCAACCGATGACCACCAACACAAACATTGACGAAGACACAAATATGGACGCCGAAGCCGAAGACAGCGAAGAATATAGTACAACCAGCAACAGTGAGGAATCGTCCACTGAAGAAGAGCTAAGTGCTACAACTAGCTCTGAAGACGACCCCATTGAATCACCAAAACCCGGAAAGAAAAGGCCAAGGAAATCAACAAAAAAGAACGACAACGCCACCAAGCGAGCCCAAATTGAAGAAAATCAGACTCCAAAGAAGTCCCCAACACCTTCAACCAAAGCACCAACGCCAGTTGAGCCCCAAGCAGCAACAACATCATCAGCCGCCGAAGCCACTCCCCCCCAACAACCAAAAACTGCCACCAGCAAGACCACCACCAACAAAACAACCACCGCCAACAACATTACTAAGGCTCCAGGAATGCCGCCAATCTTTTGCTTTTCAGGGAGTGTTGCCGAAATTAGGAGGCACTGTACAGGAAAGAAACTCAGCGTAACATTCAAAAATAGGAACACCAAAACAACAATTATCAACGCTGGAAACAGGGAATCCTTTGAGTCAATCAAAAAATTCCTGCAGACAATGAAGATCGAATACAACACGTTCACGCCAAGAGAAGACAGGAAAAACCTCCTGCTCCTAAAGGGAATCCACCACACCTACACCGCCATCGAAGTAGAGGATGAACTGCGGATTGAGGGTCTCCCAGTCATTAAAGTGACACAGTTCAAATCAAGGCGGGCCCAAGGAAAATCCTACAACAATTTTGTTGTTGAACTGTCCAAAACCTGCGATATCAGTGAAGTATACACGAAGACACTCATCATGAACCAGAGAGTCCACTGGGAGCGACTGAAGAGCAATGATATAGTTCAGTGCCGAAACTGCCAACGCTTTGGACATGTTGCCACCAACTGCGGACGCAATTATGTTTGCGTCAAGTGCAAGGAGACCCACGAACCCGGCCAATGCAAGCGTAAGGAGAACTCCGGAATGGATGTATGGTGCGCCAACTGCCAGAAGGAGGGACACCCAGCTAGCTTTAAAGGATGCCCAGTGCTGAAAGCTCGCCTTACAGAGAGAAATAAGATGTTGGCCGAGAAACAAGCTCACAAGGAGTTTGTTTCGAAATCAGCATGCTTGATTACCCGTCCAACAATCAGCTACGCATCTATGGCCAGGAGTGGCCCTACTCCTAATCCAGCACCAGCAAGCAAACCACAGCAACAATCGAAGACCCCAGCCAAGAACATCGCGGCTAAAACAACACAAGCCAAGCAAGCCGGACCTACTTCTGCACCGATGAACCTCAACAGCGAAGTACAACGAATCTTCGGATCGAACCTGATGTCCGTCATGGAGAAAGCCCGAAGTGCCGTACCAAATAACTACAGCCAACTGAGCGAGGGAGAAAAGTCCGTGGCACTGGCCACCTTCATCTTCCAGTTATGCAACTAAAGAAGCTCCGCATCCTGACGTATAATGTGAATTCATTATACAGCCTGGTAAAGAGGACGTCATTTAACCTTTTCATGAAGAGCAACAACCCGGACATCGCCCTTATCAGTGAGACCAACGTCAAAAAGCGAAACAACATCGACATCATCGGCTTCAAGGTTTACCGACAGGATATGGATGGGATAGGTAAAGGCACAGCCATTTATGTGAGAGCGAGTATCGTGCCAAACACCATCGAAACCAAAATTACAGGCCTCCAGACCAGTGAAGCTACTGCAATTACCATCAAACTCGGTAGCAATGAGACCCTTACCATCGTCAGTGTTTACTTCAAATGCAATTCCAGCATGAGAAGTATTCATAATGATATTCACGTCCTCAACGGCATGCTGGAGAAAAGCACATACGGAATCATTGGCGGCGACTTTAATGCAAGGCATCACCTGTGGCTGGATACCTCCATTTCACCCGAAGGCAAATCTATTAAGGACTGGCTGGATAACAACAGTCAACAGCATTCACTAGTGGTTATCTCACAGCCAATACCAACTTTCCCTAGAACTCCTTCAACACTTGATTTTTTCATTTGTACATCTAACCTTGTTCATTTACTTCCAGAGATCCGCAATTACATCTGCACAATAGTACCCAGTGACTCGGACCACGAAGCTGTTCAGCTTAGCATCAGACTCCAGCAACCCATCCTTTTAGCGAGGGAGCCAGCTGAACACCACATCAACTACAAAAAATTGGACATCAGCCGACTCCACAGAGACGTCGAAAGCAGCTTAACGCCCCCACCCGAAAATAGGAACTTATCCAACAGCGAGATTGACACGGCCATCGACAATCTGGAACTGGCCATTAGTAACGCAGTGGACAACCAAAAACAGCCGATAAAACCCAGGGACAGATATCAGAATCTTCCGGAATATGTGCAAAAGCTGTACGCACATAGGCAGCGCCTAAGGAAACGTCTCCAAAGAATTCACCAGCGAGAGTTGAATACAGTTAACAACAACTACCAGACTGTCCGGAGCGAGTTACAGTGCGTCAACGTTATGCTGAAAAATTCGATCAATCTACACAATAACAATCAGTTCGAAAAGAGACTGCGCACCATCAAACCTGGACCAGATGCCTTCAAAAGTATCAACAGACTGATTGGGAGAAAAGCACCGATGCCAGAAACGATTATCACCAACGATGGAGAAGCTAAAACCGCACAGGACAAAGCTGAAGCATTTGCAGACCATTTCGAAGGTAAATTCGTCCCTAATCCACCAGCTGACTCTGTCTTCCTGGAGGAGGTGGAGGAATCTATTCATCACACTTTGGCACCGAGCCTGGATATTGCCACATTCAGTGACACCAACCCTGCAAGTGATCCAGTTGACTGCCCGAATCTTAGCACCCCAGAGGAGATAGCCGAGATTATCAACTACTGTAAACCAAAAAAATCAGCTGGACCGGATGGAGTATCCAACTTCATCATTAAAAGGCTCCCACACGTAGTTATTATCATTCTGACGATCATCTTCAACAACTGTGTCAACAACAGCTACTTCCCGCAAAAATGGAAAACTGCCAAAATCGTTGCAATCCCCAAGAAAGGTGCCAGAAACAACATCTCCAACTACAGGCCAATATCTCTCCTCAGCAACATAAGTAAACTATTGGAAGAAATAGTACTAAGGAAAATCAAGACGTTTTGCTGTGACAACTCTACAATCCCGGACATGCAGTTTGGCTTTAGGGAAAAGCATTCCACGCTTCATCCGCTCCTGAAGTTCCAGCATGACATCACCGTCGCTCTAAACATGCATAGGGTCACCGTCGGATGCCTTTTGGATGTCGAAAAAGCATTCGACACCGTATGGATTGAAGGCCTAATCCATAAACTTCACTTACTAGGTTTTCCTATAAATCTAATTAAAATCATTTTTTCTTTTCTTTCTTCCAGGAACTTCTTTGTCCAAGTGGAGAAATATAAGTCATCAATGAAGAGCATCAGAGCTGGAGTAGCCCAAGGATCGAAGCTTGGACCATTCCTGTACAACATCATGACCTCTGACCAGCCAATCCCAGTCAATTGCGAAAACCTGCTCTTTGCCGATGACTCATTGACTTACGTGTCATCGATGTCACCAGTGATAGCAGTGAAGAAAGTAGAAGTCCACATCCATAAGCTGTTCGAGTTCTACCAAAAGTGGGGAATTAAAATCAACACATCCAAATCGGAACTCATCTGCTTCAGACGACCAGCAACCAACCGTGGAGGCTGCCAGCAAGCAAAGAAATCCAGGAACATAGCCCTCCAACTCCCAGATGGTTCATCACTGATGACAAAACGAAGCGTGAAGTACCTAGGTATCCACTTTCAGGAATTGTTGAAATTTAACCCCCACTCGCGGAATGTTCTCAAGAAAGCCAGCCTTGCCTTCCATCGGCTCTATCCGCTGATGAAAAAAAAAACCGGACTAAGCCAGCAGACAAAGATCCTTATCTACAAAACTCTTCTGAGACCAGTCATCAGCTACAGCTTCCCTGTATGGTACACCATATCCAAAACAGCCATGGGACAACTCAAAGTTTTCGAAAGAAAAATATTAAGGATCTGCACCGGACTCCTCTTCGACCAAAGACGCAAGAAGTATTGTAAGAACGAGCATCTCTACTCCGAAGCAAAAATAATGCCACTGGACAAATATCTTCTACTCTCGGCAAAGAAGCTAGTTGAAAACACAACCAACCACCCGAACCAACTCATAAGAAGGATGACGACCCAACAGCGACTACCTCAGCCGAGGTATCTGAGCGTAATGGACACCCTAGATGATGAAGTAATACCAATCGACAACGAGGAAGCTATTGCATTCTATGCTGACCAAGGGTCAGCCCACCATCGTGGCTAGGGCCACACACCTTCAACACCACACCACTGGACAACCGGGACGGAACACCCCGAGTTCACCCAAGTCAACCGACTTCTAAATTAAGATTGACAAATACAATGTAATAACAATATTTTATAATTTTAAGCCAAAATGTATAAGGTTAGGCCCCCTAAGTGCCAACAAATTTATAATTAACATAGTATCTTAAATAGTTTATAAGTCAAATTGTAAATATTATTGTTCAATAAAAAAACTTGAAACTTGAACTTGAAACTACCTAGCAAGCATTTTGTTCAATAAACTGGTAAACACACAACTTATAGTTGCAGTTGCTCTTTTATTTTTAATAGTTTGCTTTTCAACGCTGGCATCAGTAGACAAGCTGAACAAAATTACTTGGTCGCTTGGCTCTGCTAATCATCGTCGCTCCACTCGCTAGCATATAGCTTCAGCATCACTCATTATTAGACAAGCTGAACATATTACTTGGTCGCTTGGCTCTGCTTCTCCTCATCATCATCGTCGCTCCACTCGCTTACATATAGCTTCAGCATCACTCTCATCACACAAACACACCCACGCAAACATTTGTGTTCTCTTTGGAAACGCAACACTAACATTACAACGTTAGAAGTTTCATTTCTTATTTATTTCAGTTTATTTTTATTCCGTTCAAAAAAAAAAAGATATTAATATTAATATATATGTATGTATATATAAATAAATAGATAAATATCTACATAAATGTATATATTTGTACGCATACGAACTATACATACACAGTAACACATGTGTCAGTGGGATAAAATACGTACGGAGTTAGTAACTAGAAAAGCAGAAGCAGATAGGGCTTATAAATGTAATAGCAAAAATGTTCCCATTCGTAGGGAAACGATAATCAAACATTGCACCTTCCACCTACGCTGAAGACAACTGATAAATGAAGACGATTCTCAGTTAGAAAAGGAAGAAAACACAAACGATTTATTAAGTGGTTATCATAGTGTAGAAAAACATCAGTTTAAACAAAATCCAATAGAAACCAAAATGCCAGTAACAGCAGTAGAATTCATAAAGTTAGCCTCATCAATTCTTCCAGAGTTCGATGGTAGTGCAGAAAATTTAACACGTTTCTTAGATGCAATAGATATCCTTGAACAGATTTAAGAGACTCATGAAGCCACCGCGGTTTTGATTGTCAAAACTAAGCTTAAGGGAACGGCTAGAAACTTGATTAACAACGAACAAACGCACTACAAAACATTAAAGTAGGACTTAAAACTAAGGTAAAAGGTGAATCAGTTGAAGTTCTGACTGCCAAAATCATGAATATACAACAACGTAATAAGACCGCAAACCAATACACTGGTGAGATAGAAGCGTTAACAAAACCAATAGAGGGAGCATACATTTCTGATGGCTTAACAACTGAATTGGCAACAAAATATGCTATATAGATGGCAGTAAAAGCAATGTGCAAGAATTGGACAGTGTTAAACTAATCATGGAAGCTGGCCCATTTACTACTATGAATGATGCCATATCAAAATTAATAAATAGTTGCACTGATGCTACGAAAGAAAATTTTTCGTCAAAACAGACCACAGGCCCTTAACCTATCTTTTCTCAATGAGAAACCCATCTTCTAAGCTAATGCGAATAAGATTAGACCTTGAACAATATGACTTTGAAGTGGAATACATAGCTGGAAAAGAAAATTACATAGCGGACGCACTATCCCGAATAAATATTGCAGATTTAAAGCAACTTACGGTAGAATCTACAAAAGTGTACAGAGTAACAACAAGAGCAATGAATAAGCATAATCCTTACACTGTTGCAAATGACATAAGTCACCACGGCGAGAACCCCAAAATTTACGAAGCGCTAAATAAATATGAAATTAGAAAGCATGCTCAGCTCATTTTTGATTTTCCGCAAATGTATATCAGAAAAGGAAAGAAAATTTGCAGCTATATAGATACAAGCAACCTGATTGTTGAGACGAAAATTGACTTAGGACAATTCTTTGTCAGGCTCATAGAGGAAATATATTATCTAGAGTCCCGACTTAATGGGTTTGCTCTCTTTTTGCCTACAAACTAAATTGAGGGAATTTTGCCCATTAGCGTAAGCATGTGTTAGTTCTCCCGTGCATTTCTTATGGGAAAATCCAGATTCTATGTAGTTGTTATGGGCTTTTGGTGAAATGTGGACAATTAGGGGGAAAACAATGTGAGGTGAACTCAAGCGTTCAAAAAAGAGATCCGTTGAATTCAAAAATTGAAAAATGAATACAATATTTTAAGAAAAATGAATTTTGCAACTTCTTTTTAGTGAAAACTGTGGTAAAAATAATATTTGACTGCTTTTGGCACACAAATTCTATGGTTTTTATGAAAAATTTCGCTAAAAACAGAAAAAATCATGCTGAAAGTATAGGCGCACCTTAGAACTGCAATGCGAACGTGGCCCAATTTGAGTTAAGTGAGTTTTGACAGATTAACAGCGAGGTGAGTATTTTGACAATTCTGCGAAAATGTAAACAAAACAAAATTCATATTCAATAATGCAAATGAAGGTAAAACAAAAATATTAATTTATTGAAATAAAAATAATGAATTTAATGAATTTAATTTAATCCTCAGATAAAGAAGAAACCAAGGATAATGATGCAACAAGAAAAGTGGAATCCCCCGAGTAGGAAGCCAGCAACGCCGACATGTTTATTCTGGAGCGAAGAGGTACAAATTCAAGGTAAATGTGTTCTTCACATTAATTTTAAACACAAATTATATGAATATTGTTTTGTTTTGTTTTTTAGTTAAAATTACACTTCTCAACAAGTCTTTGTTCGTGGAAATCAAATCTGATGGCTTATATCCTCATTTTTAACCCTGTAGGAATGAGAAGGGATCGATGTCGCAGAAGACTAAAAAGCTTCGTTATTAAACCTATCTGACATGCTTCATTTGTCGAGATGGATATACAAGTCGAGAGTTGCTATGTAGTTGAGGAATCTCTTTACTTGGTGGTCATTCATAGCCAAGCCAACTTGAACAAATACAAGTTGAATCAATTGCAGCGTTTGATAGCAGTATAGCACATTCACGTCATGTGTCACCATCTGTGCAATGCAAAGCACTTCTTTCAGCCAGCTACGGATAGGCGAAAGATTGAAGTGTATGCAAGTCCTTCCTCATGATGTGAACAATAGTTAATTTAATCTACAGTCAGTTTTTCAAGACAGTACCTACCACCGAGGATTGGCCAATTGATCTGTTTCACTATGTTCTTTTTTGCAGAAATTCACATTTTTTGGCGAACTCTGTGATGTAGTTGGTGAGGATGTGTTTATAAATAATAAAATAAGAACTTTCTTAATTTTTGCTTTTTTCTAATTTAAATTGTAGGTCTCTGGAATTCAATTGAAATACCTTTCTTCATTCATGATTTATTGCTTTCGATGCCGTCAACATCTTCAATTCAAAACCGAATCCAGAATTACTCTATCAATTTATGCTCTTGAGATATTATTTTGTTTGTAATTCGAAAGCAATTATATACATACATAAAAGCCTTTTCGAAGCTATCAATTTCATGAAATAGTTTTTTTTCAAAAAAATGTTTGATAATTTTCAAAATTTTTAATATCTTCCTTCAATATTTTATTCCTTTACAATTTTTTACTATTTCCTATAACGAATTTGTAGTCTTAAGATTATAACATCAAGTTCTTGTAATATATTGAAAAAAATACAAAAATAAATAATAAAATATAAAATAAAATAAAATCGGAGTTGGGATTCGTAATCAGCATCAAAAATTAAACGAAGTGTTTAAAACCACAAAAGAATTACAATCAAAATCAAAATCAAAACTGCAGGTAAAGTCAAATGAAGACTTATGAGTCTTTCATAACTAATAAGAAAATACGAAAACTAAGTGAAATTGCAAAATGATTTGAACTGGAGCTAAAAGCAATGATATGTACTTTGCAAAATCATCTTGCAATTTAAAGTTAAGAGATACGTCATGCTTCACCGGTTTTTAAAACCTGATGTAATAGAAAATTTTGAAGGTGAGGTTCGAAGTCAGGATATCTTAATCCTCTCAAAAAATAACGAGTTTCTGACTAATGCTATTGACCACATGAAATCACAAAGAAATACATACCAACGTGATGAACCAAAACATAGGAATAGGATTAAAAATACTAAGTTTTTAATTTTGTTAAATTAAACATATGTCTGAATAAAAAAAATAAAATCTACTTAAAACAGCATATTTATTTTTGTATTATTATTTGCTTAAAACGAAACAAAAAATAAAAAAGTTATAATCCACTATAATAATTGACCTGAGCAGATCATATTTGGGAAAACCAGAAAGAAGTATTTTTCTTTGAAAAAAGTACATTTAATATCTTTTTTATTTACTCAAAAACTAAGAAGTTACATTTTAACATCCAGTTATTGTTTTTTAAGTGAAAATACATTATTAGCGTTGAATTTAAAACAAAATTATACTAAATTACATACAATTTTGAAAAAAAATTACAAATTTATGTAAAAACTAGCTGCGCCGCGAACCTTGATTATTAACGGTTGAGATTTTAAACATGTTGTAGACTATAATCATCTTCACTTCAGGATTTGTTGCAATACCGCTTCGTTTTGTTGCTGAAAAAAAAAACATCAATTAGGTAGTGCTTTCAAAGTGTGTGGTTTATGTGAAGCTTACTTTGAAGTAGTCTTGCCATCATAAGCCTTCTCGTCAATGGACGCACAATTAAATTGTAGCAAGTTGATTGGTTTATAATTATAAAACTCCCGCTGGTAATTCGATCCGTTGATTAAAAAATTGTGGCAAGTCGTTTGTGACATTCTTTTGCGAGGCAAATTCCAAAATCCCAATCGGACCATGTCATAAATGCACAATTTCTGGTTGTATTATTTTTGTGAAGGTTGCAGGTGAGGGTTGCGGGAAATTCTTAAAACATCATTTGGACAGTTCCTGTGTCGATGGTCTTCTATGTGATTCCAGTTAGTTCTTTTGGTGATTCAATAAGCATTGTGTATTTAGGAATTCGGCTTCTATTTTTTCTGTCTATATAATAAAATTCTAAAATAGTACATACTAAAATGATTAGATTTTCATTTTTAAAAAGACTTACCAATAATTTTTGATTCCCGTCATTTAGGAGGTGTTCTCCCAGCAGGTTGCTTCAATGTCGACATTCATTTCATCATCTACGTGGTCTGCGTCGGCCTAAGTGGCCGCAGTAGCCGATGACTCGGTCAGCAGTTCTTTAGTGATATATTTGGCGTTACAAGCATCGATTTAGATCTAGAAGGTGAAGATTAAGCAAGTTAATCACGATATGATTGTTTCGATTTGTACTTACACAACCGAACCTCATGTGCTGTTGCACTCAGTGAAACCAGAAGATGTTGCTTTAGTTGCAGCTGCAAGAGTCGTTTTTTTTGGTCGGCTTGTACCATAGTTCTTGGCAGCTGATGAATGGACAAAGGACGTTGGAAATCCTAAAGAACCATAAATTTTAAAATATCCGTGTTAAGATTACTCGTAAGTAAATTAATGAACTTACCTGATTTGCCTGCATACTCTGCCGTTGCTATTACCGCTGTTAAGTCATTCCAAAACTGGGCGGTCGACTATTGAATGTCAAAGCTTTCTCTTGCACCATTCAATTGAATTTCACAAAGTCGATGACATAGCTGTAGCTGAGGATGTTCGCTAATTCGGAATTGAATTCGTGATTCTGGTGGTGTTGTTGCATTCCATGCATCTTACTATTGGCAGAGACGTTGACACCTCTATCGTCAACGCCTGCGCCCACCATAGCCGCTGAGACAGATCTCAACGATCATGATACAACAGCAATTGGGTGTAGAAATATATACTTTACTTCAACAGGCTTCGAATAACTATTTACAAATAAAGGCGAAAGTCTGTGGTTAAAAACATTGATATTAAGAGAAATATTTTTTTTTTTTTTTTTTTTTTTTTATAATTAGCGAACACTAAAAGGGTTTTTTTATACCTTTAATATGCCAAAGACACAGTGTGAGCATTAGGAAAAGAGGGAAGGGTTGGAAAGGAGGTGTCGGTGTACATTGATTTTGAACTCCTGAACATTGCAATGATAGGGAAAGATAGAGCGTGGCAAGGCGTTCCACATTCGCGTAGTACGGCTAAAAAATGAATCTCTGTACTTCATAGTACGGCCGAAGTTGGGCTCAAGGGTAAACTGATGGGCATTCCTAGAAGCGCGGGTATTACGGTTAAATTGTTTAAGGGGAGGAATGCAACTGGCTATTTCACTAGAGCATAGTCCGTTAAAATAACGGTAAAAAAGGCTTAGACAAGAAACCTTGCGTCGATGTTCGAGTGACGTAAACGAGTTGATGATGTTAATGTCACCGATCATTTTAAAAGCTCTTCTTTGAATACTGTCCAAGAGGCTTAAATAAGTTACTGGAGCACCAGCCCAGAGATGAGAGTTATATTCAAGTTTCGGACGTATATAGGTTTTGTAGATTGTAGCCAGATCAGACGGAGAGAAAAATTTCTTGCAACGTCTCAAAAAACCTAGACATCTTGCGGCATTTTTGGCAACATCGCGTATGTGATCGCTCCACAAAAGGTGGTTGCTGATGCACATTCCGAGGATGTCGAGATTTTCCGTTTCGTTGATGCAAGTGCCACTCATAGATAGTGGCAAAGAGGGTTTATCTCGCTTTAACGATGCAAGACAGCATTGCGTTTTCGAAGCATTAAATTCCACACGATTTTTTATTCCCCATTGTACAATGCTGTGTAGGTCGGAATTTAATGAGCTAATCATATTTTGTCGTTGCAGTTCCACATCCGAAGAGGAGGGTTGTGAGTCTGGAAACGAATATGAAAAGCTAAGAGTGCTATCGTCAGCGAAACAATGTATTGGATTAGAAGTAGCAGACAGGAGATCATTTATAAAAATGAGGAAGAGGGTCGGAGACAAAACGGAGCCCTGGGGCACACCAGCATTTATTTTATGGGTTTCAGACTTGAATCCGTCCAAAACAACTTGTATTGAACGGTTCGAAAGAAAATTTCTAATCCAACGAAGAAGAGATTCGTCGATACCGAAAGCACGCATTTTCGATAAGAGAGCAAGATGCCAGACTTTATCAAATGCCTTTGAAATATCAAGTGCAATAATCTTACTTTCTCCAAAACGATGTAAAGATTTGTTCCACTGTTCGGTGAGATGAACCATGAGATCACCAGTGGACCTATTGCTACGAAAGCCGTATTGCCGGTCATTAAGAAGCTTCCGTTCCTCAAGATATTTCTTGAGCTGATAATTAATCAGCGTTTCCATGACCTTGGAAAGAAGGGACGTAAGGGCAATCGGTCGGTAATTTGAGGGTGAGGAAGATTCGCCTTTTTTGGGAATAGGCTGGACAAATGCGGTTTTCCATCCACTCGGAACGAGACCTGAGGAGTAGGACAGATGAAAAAGCTTACGCAGTGGTTTTGCCAGCGTTGAAGAACACCTCTTCAGAACAATAGCGGGGATACCATCCGGACCAGCGGATTTATGTATGTTAAGATCTTTTAGGACTCTCGCCACAGTACGAGTGCGAAAAAAGATTGGTCCCATAGAATCAATAACACGTTCGATGACAGGCGGAGTCATATCACTCATTGGCAGCGTTGAATTGGCGGCGAACTGCCTAGCGAAGAGATTAGCTTTCTCTAAAGAGCTAACAAGTGGAGTGTCATTGACAACGAGCGTAGGAACCGACGAAGAGGAAGAATTCCTCATGTTTTTTACAAATGACCAAACATTTTTACTGCCTTTGGGACATTGCAGTATTTTTTGCCGTAATTTTTGGTCATGTAAAAATTTGGTCCGTCGAATATGGACGTTGCAGGCCTTCCTGGCTTGCTTGAACTTATTCCGGTTTTCCTCAGTTGGATTGGCTTTAAAACAACGGAAACTTACCTGCTTGACCCTAATAGCCTCTTTACAGCTCGCATCGAACCATGCGTTTTCCTTAGGTTTGATGCTTTTATACCTATTCGGGATAAAAGTTCTCATTCCCAGGAGAATCAAACTTGTGATCATATCAGCGCTGGCGTCAACGTCACTATCGAGGAAGCATAGTGACCAGTTAAAGATCCTTAAATAATTATTGAGACCGTCCCAGTTGGCTTTCTCGTATTGCCAAACGGTTCTCTTAGGAGCTCTTTCTTTAACTGGAGAGTTTTGGCACGAGAAATTTGCTGATATGACACAATGGTCAGATGAGCCTAGAGGAGATAGAACACTAATAGTGTACTTACTAGGGTCAGAGGTAAGAAACAAGTCAAGAGTGTTTTCTGCTCGACCTACCACGTCCGATATTCGAGTGGGCTCGTTGACCAGCTGAGTTAGGTGGTTCAACTCAGCGAAGATCTCAGCACACACTCCTTCTGGTGTTGTCTGGCCCGAATGTTGAAGCCATGAAGAATTGTGTACATTGAAATCGCCCGTAATAACGATTTCAGTGTGAGGATACAGGGAGACAATTCTTTGAATGGAGTCAGACAGAGCATCAAATTCCTGAGAAGTCGAAACTCTGTCCAGGTTTGGGCTTCGATAAAGGAAACAATAGTGAATGATGTGCTTATTCACGGAAAGTTTTAACCACATGAAATTAAAGAAGGAATTGGTACAATGACCGTATTGTGGTAAAAGTTGATAGGCAACATCATTCCTAATATATATGGCGAGACCATGGTGTGAAAAGAATAATGGCACCAAGCAATACCCATGAATAAAAAATTCAGCAGGATCGGAATCTTCACCTACTTGGGTTTCACTCAATGCCAAAACAGCTGGTCTGTTAGAATTAGCGTGGATGTACACAGACAGAAAATTCGATCTCAGCCCGCGAACATTGCTATAATCTACTCTAAAATTACCAGTCATTGCAATATAAAAAAATCCTAAAATCAAAACAGACGAACTTCTAAGTAAATCACTGTATAAGATTATTTAAGAGGTCTTTACAATAGAACCACACTACTAGTGTTATGCCTTTAGTAGTGAAGTTAAATTGGTCCGGACCCTAACAATCAAAACAGTAATCTACAATCCATGTGTTATTGAATGAACCAACACATACACACAATTGAGCGAGCTTTCAAAAAGCTTAGCCCAATGCATGCACCTGCTGAGTCACTCAACTGTACAAGAAAATGAAAGAAAGAGTGAAGGGAATGCACTTACTGTGTTCTGGTAGGTATTTTTTGTATTGTTGCTTTTTTTCCCTTTGTGTTGCTTTTTTTTTATATATTGCTGTTGTTTTTCACTGTTTTTTTATCAATTTTATTTTCTGTTGTATTAGTTTTATTGGTTATATTTTTTATCACTATTTTTTTTTTTGTTTTGTTTTTATTCTATTTGAGTTTTTTTTTTTTTTTGTTTTGTTTTAAATAAATTAAATTAACGAGACTGCGACGGGGACGGGGGCGGGAGACAAGACAACAATTAATACAAAACGCAGAACACGACACGAATAAATTCATCTGGGGACTAGCACCCTTGTTTTGAGCAAACCTTCCAAATTTCTTGAGAGAAATTGCTTTCTGTATCATGGTTTGTAATTGGCAGCACCCGAAATGAAAACACTAAGGAGATGCTAATAAAGTCGATTTTTATTCTTATGTACATCTTCTTGAGTTGGTAGTAAAGTATATTATTGGAGCAATCCATAGCTGAAACAAAGCAACATAAATATTCTTTTGTTTACGAGATTCTTTTTTTTTAACGTACCTACTTGAGCTCCGAGTAGAGTAAGTCTCATTGTTTTCTTCTGGTTCCTGGTCTATCGTTTTTTTAATTAAATGCACTTGTAGCTCTTAATCGTAAAGGTTTTTGATCTGAAAAGAAATAAATTCTGTTAAATGTTTAGACAAAACAAAATAATTTACAATAACTTACTTGTAGAATTGAATGTTTTGTTTTTGAAATCGAAATTGTGGAACTGTCATTTTTGACAAGAATTCAATCTGACATTTTGCCTTTTTTCCACCACTCACATGTATTCACCGATACGGAATTTGAGAGAGTTCACCTCGAATAAAATTTGAGGGTGTTTCAGGTAGGACGGGTACCGGTCGGGACTCTAGATAATATATTTCCTCTATGGTCAGGCTTATGAAAGAACCCGGCAAATTAGGACTTGTAAAAATACAATTGTCCTTAGGAGACAAATTGTTTAAATATACTCGAGTAGACGAATTTAAAGAAAAGGGTACCCAAGTTCTCAAAGGAATAGAAATAGCGTTAACTCCGGAATTAATGCAGGTGACAAATGTTGGAAAAATTAACGAAATCATTAGACAGTACGATGACGATCCAATTCGGGGAGGCCACCCAGGAATCGTTCGTACTACTAACAAAATAAGGCAACATTTCTACTGGAAAAATATGAAAAAAGATGTAAAGAATTATGCTAACGATTGTACACAATGTAAAAAGAACAAAACAAATAGACACATTAAAGAACCAATGGTTATAACAAAAACACCAAGAAAAGCATTCGAAACTGTTCAAATAGATACAATGGGTGGTATGCGAAATGAACTTACTCAGTCTCATGGGCATGAGCTACGAGTCTGAGCTCAAGCTTATGAGATTGAGAATTTGAAATGAGACAAAGCTCATTTTGGTATGCAAGAGGTTTGACTCATCTCACTATCTCTGTCTCAAAATAACCTTCATTTCTAAAATGGCTTCTTCATGTGAAAGTAGTGATAGTGAAAGCGTAGCGGATAAGAACGAAGATGTTAATAGTTTTCTTATTAATTTTATTAAGAAAAATACAATTCTTTTGACAAAAAGCCAAGTTCCGGATTAAAAAAAAAAAGAAAAAAGGCGCACTAATAGCGTTTAAGGCGGAATTCGAAAAAAAAATTGGAAAAACATTGAAATAAAGCAAATATCTAAAAAAATAACAAACATTAAAACTAGACTTAAAGACAAATGCGACAAAAACAAAACTGGAAAAAAAATTAAATAGAGTTATGGGATTTATTCAACGGAGGCCCTGAAAATTCGAATCCCGTTCTAAACAGACTTGAAGGTAAGAGCGAACCTTTATTTAATTTATGTTAATACATTTTTAATATTATGTACAGAAGCGGAAAAGGCGGGCGTTAATAAAGACGAATCCTCTAATTCCGTTGCAAGCGCAACGGAAATTTTGAAGGATTTGTCTCGAAAAAGAAAGCACCCAAATAATTTAAATTCAATTTTAAATCAGTACGAGACGGAGGAGACAAGGGAGCTTTCTCAAACAGATTTGTAAAGACTTGTTTTGCTAAAGCAAAATTTAGTCTTAACTAAAAAATTAAAAACTCTGGAAAGCAAGACTGCAGAACATGAAATTTCTTTTGTACATTTTTAATCAAAAAAAAAGATTTGTAAATAAAACTCTTAAAAAAGTAGACTATGTTTTCTTTTTATTTTTAAATATTCTGATTAATGAATAACTGTTAACCATTTTGATTAAGCAAAATCATCGCAATTTCATTTCTTTTTATCTGACCACCCTCCCTGAGCAAAATATCTCTCCTGGAAGTATTATTTGAGGGAAAGAGATGAGAGAGGTATTGTTCTTCTATTTCCGTTGCAGCTTTCTCTTGATCATTTTTATTCGTATTTTCATAGGCACTCTGAATGCTTTTGAAATGTTGTGTAGAATAAAACACGCTAAAATAACTTTTGGGGCGTTACGTGTTGCCACTCTTAATTTGTACTGCAAACATGAACATTTTTGTTTGAGCTGCCCAAACACCCTTTCAATGATGACTCTCTCTTTTGTTAAAATATAGTTAAAATTAACTTCGGCAGCACTGACCGGATTCCGAAAATGGAGTTAGTCCATAGCCTTCGTCGCCAATTAGTACACTTGTTGAACTTTTAAGGAGAGTCTGGTAAATATCCGAATTCTTAAAGATTCTCGAATCGTTCACCGATCCTGGCCATGAAATGTCCACACTTGTAAACATTTCTGCCTCCGTCACATGTCGCTTGAATATTTATTGAGTGAAAACCTAAAAAAAATATAAATAATTTTAAAATCACTAAAGCTACCTACCTTTTATATTTATAAATTCATCGCTATGCATTGAAGGTTTCTTTATTCGCACATGAGTACAATCAATTGCTCCAATACAGGATGGAAATTTATATTTTCTAAAGCCAAATTATTTTTGCAGCCTTATTTGTTAACCGTATTGTATTGGGAAACTTGATCCACTCCTCTTTCCTAATTACAATTTTCTCAGCTACTTCGACAATAATCCTGGAAACTGTGGTTTGATCGATTCCAAAACTTTGCCAATACCGCTTTGAAAGCCAGGATCACCAACAAATCGTAAAAACACCATTATTCTGGTCTTATTTGTTAACCGACCGCCTCGAAAAGTGTCGCGATTTTCAAAAAAATAATTCGTTAGGATTTCAACTTGCGTTGGGGTAAACCCATAAAGATTCTTAAAATTTCCTGTTGACTCAACAGGAGCAAACAAATTTAAATATTCAACCATTGCGGTTCCTGAGACAACAAATTTCCAGTCTCAACATTTTACAAGCTTTACCTCATTTAAATGAGATAATGCTTTCTTTCTGCATAAGGAAATGTCTTAAATGAATTAGATCTCAAAAATGAGATCGATCACATTTTAGTGAGTCTTGTCTCAAAACGATTTTGCATAGGAATGATAGCAAAAGCTCAAAATAATGAGTTTTGAGACTGAGCTAAAGCATTTCGCCTACCACCCAATAGGTCCTCTTCCCAAGTCTTTTAATGGGAATGAGTACGCAGTCACCATCATATGTGATCTGACAAAGTATTTTATTGCAGTACCAATACCAACCAAGCACGCCAAAACAATAGCAAGAGCAATATTAGAAAACTATATTCTCGTCTATTGTTGTATGAAAATAATGTTAACAGACATGGGAACAGAATATAAAAACAGCATTTTTGAAGAATTATGTCAATTACTTAAAGTTGAACATAAAACTTCAACAACATATCATCATCAAACACTGGGAACAGTTAAACGTAGCCATCGTACATTCAATGAATATGTACGCTCTTATATGTATATCTGTTGATACAAGCGATTGGGATGAATATCTCAAATATTTTTGCTATTGTTACAACACGACACCATCAACCGTGCATGGGTACTGTTCTTTTGAACTTGTTTTTGGGAAAACACCACCTATATTTGACTTCCTCAAACAATGAAATTATGCCACTCTATAACTACGACGAGTACGACAAAGAATTAAAATACCGACTACAAGTAGCGCAACAAAGATCCAAAGAGTATATAATGAAAAGAAAAGAAAAACAGAAAACAATTTACGATAGGAAAATACAATCTAAGGAAATTACTCGTACAATAGGAGATCTAGTGTTAGTAAAAGAAGACACAGGTCATAAGTTAGATAATAGATACAAGGGTCCCTTTAGAGTAGAAAGCATAGATAAGAACAATAATTATAGTTTAACACTTAACAACACAGACAATAACAAATTAAGAAAACAAATAAGTAAAAATACACAAAAACAGGCTAAAACCCATAGACTAAAAATGTATGTTCAATACACATAATAATATGTACATAGAGTTTTAATTTGAGTACATAGATATTAAGATTAAAAAAAAAAAAAAAAAAATACTACACATAATCAAATTCATAATTTAATATTGAAATGCATATAATTTTGCAAATTATGTAACTATACAGAAATTATTAAAATTTAATGAACACAAAATGTAAACAAAACAAATGTGCATCAAAATAATGTAAAAGAATGCTCATCCATTGACACCAATAATGTATAAGCATTCTAAAAAAAAGGGAGGTGTAGTATTGCAAGAATCCGGAACTCAGTATAATTAATAATAAAACAAACAATAATTGCGAGTGTCAGCATGACTCAGTGAGCAACTTAAATAGTGACGATTCATATTGCACCACTTGAACCTTTTCTAGTGCATTGCCCGAGTAATGTATGACACAATTGAGTTCGGGCCTTCTTGCTACGCTTGCACTTTCCACTAAATATAATTGTGTATAGATAAGTATAAATAAGGTGAAAATAATATTAAATAAAGTCATTCAATATCCATCAACTACAAACTGTGTATCTGTTATTATTCCGCCACTGTTACAATATGAAAAAAATAAAAGAAGCAAAATGGGAGCCAGTAATTTTTTTTGTAAAAGGAAATCACAAACCTTTTGGAGCAGAACTGACCAAGACAATTTATGAACAAAATAAGAACAAAGTTTTTTTTTTTAAGTAGGTAAAAATATTTTTAATTGTTTTAGATTTTGCTTGGGAAACCTTACACGTAGGATTAAAACCCAAGATCTTTTAAGAATTTTTAAAGACAAAGAATTGGTGTATAACACCGAAGATGGACCGTTAACTTTTCGTCCCGACTGGACAAAGATAATTTTTACGCACGGGTCGCGAGCTCCACTTTCTCGGAATTACCTTTTTTACGAAACGAAAGCCCAACTATAATAAAACAATTCTCAATAGTAACTATCGAGCACAAAAAAAAATCTACTTTTCAAATATAAATCAGATACTTAGCTTTTCTGGATGTCCTGCCAACTTCCCTCTTCTAGCTGTTTTCCAATCCTTTTTTTTTTCCTCCAATTTTCACTTTTTTTCTCTTCTCAAAAATTTTCACCTCTATTACTTCAAACAAACACTTGAATTTCTTTACACTTCTCAAAGTTTTTTTTTTTTGTTCTTTTCTTTAATTCCTTTGAACCTCCGTCGCAGATTCTATCTCGCAAAAAAGTGATCTTACAGGCTTTAACCTTGCCTTGATGACCTCTTCTTTATTTTCCATTCCCCCATGCTTTCGGCCAATCAGAAAGTGTGGGTCTCGTTTGCATTTTAATTCAGTTACACCTAGCATATTTGCAAGAGTGAGTGAAAGCAGTTGAGACACCACCACTTTTCCTACTCGTACGTTTCACCCCAGCTTTATGCATTACCACCGTCTTTGGGTTCGTCGACCCCTGGTACTTCTTCCAGTGAGCGGGAATTCAATGGGTGCATTCAGCCACCCTATTCACACCCCCATAATTTTGAGAAAAACTTTGATAAGTTGCATGAAACTCAAGTGTTTAACGCGTTCTTTTTTTTCCCTTGTACGAAATTACAATTATGTAAAAATTGCTGAAAGCTTATCAATTTCTTTTTTTTTGTTTTAATTGCCAGAGGGTGGAAGTTGGCAGTGGTTTTGATCTCGCGATTATACTCTAATTCTCGTTGGACTTTCGTGCAGACTAGGGGCTTAGGGACTCGCGTTAACGTTCCATCTTTTACAATAAGAGATTGGGCATGCAGCCATTCTCATCTGAGTAACATCAGCAATCGAGGACCAAGTGTCGGTCGTGAATTTTTTTGTTTGCTTTGGTGACCAGACCACCTGTCTGTCACCATAATTGGTATGCGTGCAGACCCTCTGTCGTACCAACAATCACTTTGTGGACCGCCCATCACACATTTTGTCCACACCTGTTTTTGGTTGCTTTTCCAGTATATAATAAGAGCAGGACACTGACTGATGGAAGACAGGATTCAACTGAACTTAGGTTTAAAAGGGAAAGGATATAAAATAGGCGAGTGAAACTTGTTGTGGTAAATTTTACCGCAACAACGCAAGGTTGAAAGATAATAGTTCCAACGAATTCGATAATATTATCAATCGATTTCCGTAATTCTGAGCATAGTACTACTAATGAAACAACTGCGAAGCTGTTACTAGGACGCTTTAGTTTGTTAAGGCCTCCGGTAACCAATTATACCATACAAGATAAACTATATAAGTGTACATAAAGGCAAACACATTGTTGAATTCAAAGTTAATCAAAATGTTTATATTCGCGACTATACTGATCCTAACAAATCTAGTTGGACAAAAGCTACGGTACAAAACAACGTAATCCACACGTAACTACCACATTTTTTATATTAATCCAGATTTGTTTTATTAAATAGTCATCAAATACAATTTTTGATGATATTTTTGAATTTTCCGTCCTAAAAACCTATAAAGTGATACACCACATGATCATATAAGTATTTATACACCACACAGCCAAATAATGGGCAGCCATTTTGAAAAATCCGCCATATTGGATGAACGCGTCATCGTAGAGTATTAGACTTTTCTCCATCGAGTTCTACGCAAAATGTTCAATAAGACGTCATTCACAGAAATTGTATTGCAATTAGTTCTAGGTTCGAGCACAATTAGACTAGACTATTACTCAAAACAAAAGACCTATTAAACAAAATGTTGAATAAATTCGTGACCAGTTTTAAGAATCCGAAGCTTTGATTGACAGCGATAATTCAAACATTAAAGGAAGTGGCCACCGGGACAAGAGGTCATGAAGCTTGAACAACGTGATTTGATCAACAATGCAGCATTTAATCCTAGCAGCTAATCAAACGAACTAAGATCTGACAATGCAGATTAAATAACAGCTGATAACAAATTGCCATCTCCGAAGCAGCTTTTACCTCGCAAAAAAATTCAGTATTTCAAGTTACATTATTAAAATAATTATTGAAGATTAAATAATGTATTTGCCTAATTTTATAAATTTGGTAGATAGACTAATTTGTGAGAGTTTATAAAAAAGTGCATTTCTCTTGACTAGATCGATGGCTGCTTTGAAGGCGACGAAGAACAAATAAACTTTTTTGTTCCTGGCTTGAAACACTTGAACAATTGATGAAAGTGTAAAAATCTGATCAATCGTAGAAAAGTGTTTTCTACAGCCAGCTTGAAATCAGATGTTATATTTTTGTGTTCACTCCATTTTTCCAATCCCTCTACAAGGATACCGCAGAATAAATGACATGCCTCTGTAATTTTCAGCAACGTCCAAGGGGCCTTTTATATGTATTGAAATGCTACAGACTTTTTGAAAGAAGAAGGGATATCAAAAAACTTTATTGAACAATATTTTTTAAGTAAACGTAGGAGTCGTATTCTTAAAAAACTCATATGGGACCCCGTCTTCTCCTGGGGCCTTTCCAGTTTTATATTTTAAAATAAGAGTTTGTACTTCCGCAACTGACATATGAGCGTCTAATTCTTCATTATGATTTGAAGTATCTGTTTAGATCGTTGGAAAGAAGTGCTTTGAAGTGAGCAGACAAATTTTCAGCGGATATTACCTATTTTAAAGTTGATTCCATTTATTTCTCTTGCAATCCTCCAGAAATCCTTTGATTTTTTAGTTTTTCTTAAATATAAGTGCCTATTCAGTATCATGTAGTGAGCGAAAGGATAAAACTAATTATCTGTCAAATCAGACATGAGCTAAGTCATTGTACGAGTATATATATTTCTTATAATGGGTGATTTTTTTGACGTTAGGATTTTCATGCATTAGTATTTGACAGATCACGCGAGATTTCAGACATGGTGTCAAAGAGAAAGATGCTCAGTATGCTTTGACATTTCATCATGAATAGACTTACTAACGAGCAACGCTTGTAAATCATTGAATTTTATTACCAAAATCAGTGTTCGGTGTCAGTGTTTTTATCGACAAATTTTGTTCAGCGATGAGGCTCATTTCTGGTTGAATGGCTACGTAAATAAGCAAAATTGCCGCATTTGGAGTGAAGAGCAACCAGAAGCCGTTCAAGAACTGCCCATGCATCCCGAAAAATGCACTGTTTGGTGTGGTTTGTACGCTGGTGGAATCATTGGACCGTATTTTTTCAAAGATGCTGTTGGACGCAACGTTACGGTGAATGGCGATCGCTATCGTTCAATGCTAACAAAATTTTTGTTGACAAAAATGGAAGAAATGAACTTGGTTGACATGTGGTTTCAACAAGATGGCGCTACATGCCACACAGCTCACGATTCTATGGCCATTTTGAGGGAAAACTTCGGAGAACAATTCATCTCAAGGAATGGACCGGTAAGTTGGCCACCAAGATCATGCGATTTGACGCCTTTAGACTATTTTTTGTGGGGCTACGTCAAGTCTAAAGTCTACACAAATAAGCCAGAAACTATTCCAGCTTTGGAAGACAACATTTCCGAAGAAATTCGGGCTATTTCGGCCGAAATGCTCGAAAAAGTTACCCAAAATTGGACTTTCCGAATGGACCACATAAGACACAGCCGCGCTCAACATTTAAATGAAATTATCTTTAAAAAGTAAATGTCATGGACCAATCTAACGTTTCAAATAAAGAATCGATGAGATTTTGCAAATTTTATGCGTTTTTTTTTTAAAGTTATCAAGCTCTTAAAAAATCACCCGATAGTACTCTTATGAAGAGGAACGATCGAAGCGACATCTGAGCGGCGTGGAGATGATTGAATTTGATTTCTTTTTTTTATACCCCTCAATAGATGGGAAGAGTTGAGAATGAGGAAAAATTCAACAATAATTAAAGAATAGAAAATAGAGAAGAACATATGCAAATGTAGAAGAAGATCGAGGGAGACAATATAAACATTCTTTTGACATTATATGTGTGCATGTGTATGCATATTATACCTGAAGAGGAATGATTTTACGGTTATGCTTTGGCAAGAAATAGATAAAAATATAAGGAAAACAATAACAAAGCAAAAAAGTAGGTACTGCAAGAGTACTTTTTGCGGTTGGTAGTTAAATATATTTTTTAATATACCTAGGTAGGTATTTTTTGTTTTCAATTCAATATTGTGTTCCTGATAATTGTCTTTATTTTTGATATGACTCATTAAAAAAAATTATATTTTATCTTTTTTATACCAAAAATTTAGTCTGATATAATTCCTTTAGTTTATCCGTTTTATATGTATATGTATATGTATATGTATATGAATATGTACATATATAAAGGGTGAGTTTTTAAAAGCTATAGGAAAGTTATTTTAAAAAAACACATAAAATTCACAAAAATGCATAAAATCTTTATTTGAATCGATAGTACGGTCCATATAATTTAATATTTGAAGATTATTTCATGCAAATGTTGACCTTGACTGCGCCTCAAATGGTCCATCCGATTATTCCAATTTTGGCACAAAAAATATTCTAAAGGCTAAATCGCACGATCTAGGCGTTCTCATGTACTAGAGTCAAATGGGCTATAATGTTCTAATAAGATATCCATTTTTGAGACTTTTTTGTTGCTAAATTCCGAGACATGCTAATTAAAATGCCCTCCGATATCAAACTAATGTGAAGCATGGTCATGTTAATGTTGAACTCTTGAAACAAGGTGCAAACTCGGCATACAATGCTCTAACAATTATGTTTGAATCTTTTACAAGAAAAGACCTCAAAATATTAAAACCGAAAAAAGTAAAATGGTTTGGACTACATATGTATGAATCGAAGAGTCTCACAGAAGCAATTAATGTTATCATAATGATATCTCCACACAAGCAACACTTCCATTCTGTTCAAATTACTACCATGTCATCATGATACCTCATATATTAAGCTTATACCTTTCCAATTTAGGCATTGACACTTGTAAGGTTTTCAACGTAGTTATATATTATATTATATTTATTTATTTACATGTTTTTATATGAATATTAAAAATTCAATGCAGTACATCCTGTTAAGCCATTAAAAAAAAAAAAAACGACCTAGTTTTAAATACCTTTCAATGTATGCAATTTTGATTGTGTTTGTAGTTGATAATAACAACAACAAAATAATTGAATATATTTAAAATCTTCAATGCATCATATGCCAAATATAGCAACATTTAATTTTTCACAAAAATTGAAAATTGAAAATTTAGAATCAAACGAGAATTATTATTATTAAATTCAAAATACCTACAACGTTAAAGTATACATAGCTACAAACATATGTATTTGTATATGCCAAATATGGCAACATTTAATTTTTCACAAAAATTGAAAATTGAAAATTTAAAATCAAACGAGAATTTTTAAATTCAAAATACCTACAACGTTAAAGTATACATAGCTATAAACAAATGTATGCATATGCACAAGCACATCTCCTCTACAGTCACACGGGAAAGCAACAAAAAATGTAAACAAGTATTATTCCTTCTTGGTTTGACATTATTGTATTTTGGCTACCTCCCTCGAACATATTAATGCTTATGAAACTTAAACAAATTAACTTTTCTCATTCTTTCTTCAGTAATTTTCTCCTCATTCTTAATTCCCTACCAAGTACTTTGATGCACGCAGCGCCCTCAATAGTCGTGGAGATGAAATAAAAAATTTCGTCCCATAATAGTACTATAGTAAATATATATACAATGGCTAAGTGTTACCATTGGGCGTTTTTCTTTTTTAGTTCAGAGCAGAGCTCGAACTGTCAAAAAAATAATTGTGTTTCTTTTTGAGCTCTGAACGTTCAGAACTTCAAATTCGTGTTTCTTTTTTAGTTCTGAACATGTTCAGAGCGCGCTCTGTGAGCTCAGAATAAAATAACAGAGTAAACGGAGTAAAATGCTGAGCACAAACAATTTGATATCTGAAAGCCGGGAAATTAAAAAAAATCATCATCAAAACAATAAAAATGGCGGAAGAGGCTGGTTGCTCTGGTGCAGAAGGAAAGATAATTTAGAAAAAACTAATTGCAGATAGCATTTTTGTGAATCAAATTTATTTCAGGCTTCAAATGGACCAAAGCTATGACTGTTTTTTTAATTCATTTGATTAAAGAAAATTTTGAACGCCTTCAAATCATGACAGTTTAGTGCTCAAGTTGTTTCATAATTAAATCAGAGAGCTCTGAACATACTCTGCTCAGAACTCTACTCTACTCTACTCTGTTCGCTCAGAGTCTGCTCAGAGCTCAGCTCTGAACTAAAAAAGAAAAACACCCATTCACGATAAGCACTAGTTAAAAAAAAAACGTTAGATGGCGGACCCTATATATATATATAGTTATAGATATACATACATATATATATATGTATATGTGTATACATATATAGTTTCTTTGTAAGTATGGAACGATTTTACATTCTAGTGTGAATGACTTTGGTTCCTGGGAAATCATTTTTATATTTGATGGTAGCTTTGAAGAATATGAAATTTATTTTCTTGTAAGTCGGTAGGTACTTATTAGTGCGAACATAGGCAAGTAAACGATACAACACATTTTTTTTAGATTTATTAATTATGAAAATGATTTTGTTTATACGTACATATTTTTGTTTAATACCTATTGATATGATAAACACATTTTATCAATTGTTGGCTAAATTTAGAAGGTAGGCAGGTATTTTAAAGTTGAAAGAAAAATAAAAACTAATTTAAAAAGAATAGTTACGTCTAGGTACCTACCTGTAAATACCAACTTGTAAACATATTTCACTAGCCGACCCGTGCTCGCGTTGCTTCGCAAATTGTAACCACGAACATTTTTTGAATATTAGTATTAGCATATGAAAAAATTTCTCAATGGGACTGAGCATATTTTCTACAATAATATTAATTTTAGTTTATATGTATATATGGTTTCGCTTTTATATAATAGTATAGATTTGCGGTAAAAAAAAAAACAAATTTGTGTTTTTAATGTTCTCATATATCTATAGGTATGCGTGTGTAAATATCCATAGACACATTTTTTTATTCATCTGCTCATGTTCAGTGCAGTGCAACTGACTTAACCTACCCACATTTGTGTGCTCTTTTTATCGACGTCATTGTAAGTACCTTCTTCGAGTTATTTGTAAAGAAAATTTTAACTTAATTTCAGTTTTATTGTTCGAGGAAGTGATACAAAATTGGTAATTCAAGCTATTATAATAGAACGTTTTTATTTTTAAATTGGAAGAATTATAATCTATTCACTTCCTCGAACCAGAAAAATAAAAAAGATCTAATTTTTCTTTAGATAAATCGGCATTTCATGTGCACGGCACTGTAGTTAATTAAATGTGCATAGTAACTTAAAAAAAAGAGCCCACACTACTAAGCGATGTGACGATAGAATTAGAGAAACAAAAAAATAATGTGTGTGTGTAGGTTAGTCAAAACTATGCATAGTTTTTGAAAAAAATTGTTTTAAACTAAAAATTTATACAAAAAAAATTAAAAAAAAAGGTTTAAAGTGTAGTTTTTCAAAACTTTCAAATTATCCCTGTTTTTTTTTAGAATTCATTGCTCTTATTTGTTTTTGATCAAAAACTGAAAACTAGATGACTTTATGTTTTCTAGTTCTTGAGAAAATTGAAAATATTTTAATTAAATTACTTTATGCTTGCTTAAGCATTAACGTAGTCTTATTTTGATAGTAATAATCGAATATGGATTAAGATACACCTAGGGTAAATAAATTTTTCTTAAATCCAGCTTATTTAAATGTAAAAGAAACTTTGCATGCACCCCATCTTGCACCCACCGAACCTTGCCCCCTCCCCACCTTGCACGCACTCCAACTTGCATCCACCCCAAATCCTATAGTGTTCCCAAGCAGGGGGGTTACAGGGGGCAGCATGCCCCCCTAACAAATCCCACTGTTGCATACACCCAAAATTGCGCACGCCTTACTGTTGCATACACCCAAACTCGCACCTACCATTGTTACTATCAAAATAAGTTGTGGTTATTTTCAATTTTCTCAAAAACTAAAAGACATAAAATCATCTCGTTTTCAGGTTTTGATCAAAAACAAATTAGAGCAATAAATTCTGAAATAAAAACAATGGTAGATAATCTGGAAGTTTTGAAAAATTACGCTTTAAACCTTTTTTTTTTTAACTTTTTTTACTCAAATTTTGAGTTTAAAATAAAATTTTTCAAAAACTACGCATAGTTTTGACTTGAATTAAAAACTGGCTAATAACACAGAATGTTGGCTTTAAAAAAATGTATAAAACTTAATTGTAAGTATCACCGTTATTTTTTAATTATTTTTTTCCATTTTAAATAATAATTTTTTTAAATTGCCCCTACCGCCTAAACGGAGGGAGATAGCTCCCCCTCCCATAGTAAAAAATGCTTGTATTAAGTCCCTCTACCAAAAACCGTTATTATATCTTGGCACCAAAGTTATCGTACTCGTGCTAAAAAAAATTACTAAACAAAAAACGAAACACTTTTCAAGTAAAAGTAAAAGTAGAAGGTAGTAATTGTAACCACATGACACATTGTTTCATAGTATAATAATTATTTCCGTAGAGAAAAGCAACGAAGAGGAACATAATAAGTAAAATGTTCTAGAACTGCAACAATTTTTATTTATTTATTTATTTTTTAAAGATGCAAAATACAATTCAAATCGCTAGGATATGTACATTACTTAAAAAGACCATTTTAAATTTTATTTTCAAAAGAATACATTTCATACCAAAATTTCTTATTTTCCTGGGTGAATACCTAATTCATGATAAATATGACCTGAGGCAACACTGCTTCGGTGACCAAAACGAGCAAATTTCAAAACTATTTCTAGCAATCACGTGGTAGATACCTACAAAATGCAATACAAGTAGAATAATTCAGCCAAACAGGCGCCCTCCAGAGAATTTTCACAGGGTTACAACAGGAATATCCATTATCCACACAACAAAAGGGGGAACACAAGGAAAAAATAAACAAATCAAGGAAAAGGAGTGCGGTAACCAAAATATCGCTGAGAGAAGAAGAGATATGTAAAATTCTATGTGCCACATTTTAATGGGAAGTAGAAAGGAAGATAAAAGCACTGCACTCATAACAACGGAATCTATCGGGCCAGAATTTAAAATTTCACAATCACAAAATGTTCAACAAGGAGATCCTCTCTCACCAGCGTTCTCTTTCGCGAAGAGATATTTAGGCAGCTAGATTGGGAGGAGAAATTATTAAGGATTAAAGGATTAAAAATAAATTTTACCATGTTATGTTTCTCTGTCCGCTGCGGATATCAAGAAATGTCTAAATAGATTTGTTTCTTTCATTTAAATGCCTCGCCCTATTTCAGTCGTAAATTATACTAAGCTATTGATGTCCATATGAATTTCAATGTTCACTTAAACTGAGATTTTGCTCATAGTTTCTACACGGAAAGAAATACATTGCGAATATTACAATGTCAGTATGGATGTGAACGCAATACTGTATGGCTTAGAAGATTTCCATTGGATAAAAAGTTGTAAGCATAGTTAATTTGGCCATACTGAGAATAGTAACGTCGACAATAGATATAGCCGATACGCCAATGCCAGTATGGGAGTCAGGCCCATACTGACTCGCGGCATGTACAATGCTCCTAGCAGAAAAGTCTATACATTATTGTTATGTCCCTTATATCGGGTGATTTTTTAAGAGCTTGAGAACTTTTTAAAAAAAAAAAACGCATAAAATTTGCAAAATCTCATCGATTCTTTATTTGAAACGTTAGATTGGTCCATGACATTTACTTTTTGAAGATAATTTCATTTAAATGTTGACCGCGGCTGCGTCTTAGGTGGTCCATTCGGAAAGTCCAATTTTGGGTAACTTTTTCGAGCATTTCGGCCGGTATAGCCCGAATTTCTTCGGAAATGTTGTCTTCCAAAGCTGGAATAGTTTCTGGCTTATTTGGGTAGACTTTAGACTTGACGTAGCCCCACAAAAAATAGTCTAAAGGCGTCAAATCGCATGATCTTGGTGGCCAACTTACCGGTCCATTCCTTGAGATGAATTGTTCTCCGAAGTTTTCCCTCAAAATGGCCATAAAATCGCGAGCTGTGTGGCATGTAGCGCCATCTTGTTGAAACCACATGTCAACCAAGTTCAGTTCTTCCATTTTTGGCAACAAAAAGTTTGTTAGCATTGAACGATAGCGATCGCCATTCACCGTAACGTTGCGTCCAACAGCATCTTTGAAAAAATACGGTCCAATGATTCCACCAGCGTACAAACCACACCAAACAGTGCATTTTTCGGGATGCATGGGCAGTTCTTGAACGGCTTCTGGTTGCTCTTCACTCCAAATGCGGCAATTTTGCTTATTTACGTAGCCATTCAACCAGAAATGAGCCTCATCGCTGAACAAAATTTGTCAATAAAAAAGGGGATTTTCACATTTCGAACCGAACACTGATTTTGGTAATAAAATTCAATGATTTGCAAGCGTTGCTCGTTAGTAAGTCTATTCATGATGAAATGTCAAAGCATACTGAGCATCTTTATCTTTGACACCATGTCTGAAATCCCGCGTGATCTGTCAAATACTAATGCATGAAAATCCTAACCTCAAAAAAATCACCCATTACATACACTATTGACAGCAATCCAATAAGGGTATCGATTATCACGCCATAAATTATTGCGGGAAAAACTAGTAGCATTGCGACATTTCCGATACATTATGGGGCTGAAGGCAATGCTGTCTCGTCAAACGTACTATGCGCCCTTGTGTTACAAGCAAAGATTGTGGTAACAAACAGTATAGTACATAATCCCATACTTATAGGAGTTGTAGCAGTCTTCGACTAAATTTCGAACAGATCAGATCAATATCATTTGTCATTGTACAATTGTTTTTTTTTTCTATATCAAAATGTCTAAGACGTGTTTTACTTGCGATATTGCTATAAATAAACGATCTAAAAACCCTGAATTTATCGAGTGCGGTTTATTTTGTTGTCGTCTTTACCATAAAAATTGCGCCGCTATAAGTGACAGTGACTTTAAGTCAATATCAGATCGAAATTTGTATTGGAAATGCAATTCGTGTGCTAATTTGAATTTTTCATCTTTTTTCAATAATTTCCGTGAACTCTCTATCAGTGTTCTTGAAATAAAAAATGAGCTCCTCTCCCTTAAATCGCTCTTAAATAATCGGTCCCCCCCTCGCAAAACTGCAAAAAAATCGGTTATAATAAGTGAAACAACTGATAACTCTGAGCTCGCATGTATACGGAACATTTCCAACGTACATGATTCTCAATTAAGTGACACTCCATCAACATCAAGAGAATTATTAATGCCTTCTCTTACTCTCGTACCAACTTCTTCAACGTCTTCGATTTCATTTTTATCATCCTCATCATCGTTACTTTCAGCGCCATCAACATCATCGTCATCATCATCGTCAACAACTTTATCATCAACCTCATCATTGTTACCTAAAATGTCAACGTCATCAACTTCTTCATCAACCTCTTTAAAAATTGTAAATCCATTACAAGTCAAAGAGAGTTCTAATGAAGTGATCTCTAATTCTCAAACCGCTAATAATGGAGCAGTAAAAAATGTCTCTTCAATAAAATCTTTTATTGGATCCGATTTAACATCATCTCTTTGTGCTATCCCAATTGTAAAGTGGCTACACTTGTCTAGATTTGACAAAAACACTAAAGCAAGTGACATTATTTAATGCATAACTGAGAAAACAAATATCTCTCCGGACCAATTTAAGTGTTTTCCTTTAATTAAAAGAGATGCCGACTTATCATCTCTTAATTATATAAACTTCAAACTCAGCGTGCCGTCAGACAAACTTGGTTTGTTTTTAACTTAATTTCAGTTTTATTGTTCGAGGAAGTGATACAAAATTGGTAATTCAAGCTATTATAATAGAACGTTTTTATTTTTAAATTGGAAGAATTATAATCTATTCACTTCCTCGAACCAGAAAAATAAAAAAGATCTAATTTTTCTTTAGATAAATCGGCATTTCATGTGCACGGCACTGTAGTTAATTAAATGTGCATAGTAACTTAAAAAAAAGAGCCCACACTACTAAGCGATGTGACGATAGAATTAGAGAAACAAAAAAATAATGTGTGTGTGTAGGTTAGTCAAAACTATGCATAGTTTTTGAAAAAAATTGTTTTAAACTAAAAATTTATACAAAAAAAATTAAAAAAAAAGGTTTAAAGTGTAGTTTTTCAAAACTTTCAAATTATCCCTGTTTTTTTTTTAGAATTCATTGCTCTTATTTGTTTTTGATCAAAAACTGAAAACTAGATGACTTTATGTTTTCTAGTTCTTGAGAAAATTGAAAATATTTTAATTAAATTACTTTATGCTTGCTTAAGCATTAACGTAGTCTTATTTTGATAGTAATAATCGAATATGGATTAAGATACACCTAGGGTAAATAAATTTTTCTTAAATCCAGCTTATTTAAATGTAAAAGAAACTTTGCATGCACCCCATCTTGCACCCACCGAACCTTGCCCCCTCCCCACCTTGCACGCACTCCAACTTGCATCCACCCCAAATCCTATAGTGTTCCCAAGCAGGGGGGTTACAGGGGGCAGCATGCCCCCCTAACAAATCCCACTGTTGCATACACCCAAAATTGCGCACGCCTTACTGTTGCATACACCCAAACTCGCACCTACCATTGTTACTATCAAAATAAGTTGTGGTTATTTTCAATTTTCTCAAAAACTAAAAGACATAAAATCATCTCGTTTTCAGGTTTTGATCAAAAACAAATTAGAGCAATAAATTCTGAAATAAAAACAATGGTAGATAATCTGGAAGTATTGAAAAATTACGCTTTAAACCTTTTTTTTTTTAACTTTTTTTACTCAAATTTTGAGTTTAAAATAAAATTTTTCAAAAACTACGCATAGTTTTGACTTGAATTAAAAACTGGCTAATAAAACAGAATGTTGGCTTTAAAAAAATGTATAAAACTTAATTGTAAGTATCACCGTTATTTTTTAATTATTTTTTTCCATTTTAAATAATAATTTTTTTAAATTGCCCCTACCGCCTAAACGGAGGGAGATAGCTCCCCCCTCCCATAGTAAAAAATGCTTGTATTAAGTCCCTCTACCAAAAACCGTTATTATATCTTGGCACCAAAGTTATCGTACTCGTGCTAAAAAAATTACTAAACAAAAAACGAAACACTTTTCAAGTAAAAGTAAAAGTAGAAGGTAGTAATTGTAACCACATGACACATTGTTTCATAGTATAATAATTATTTCCGTAGAGAAAAGCAACGAAGAGGAACATAATAAGTAAAATGTTCTAGAACTGCAACAATTTTTATTTATTTATTTATTTTTTAAAGATGCAAAATACAATTCAAATCGCTAGGATATGTACATTACTTAAAAAGACCATTTTAAATTTTATTTTCAAAAGAATACATTTCATACCAAAATTTCTTATTTTCCTGGGTGAATACATAATTCATGATAAATATGACCTGAGGCAACACTGCTTCGGTGACCAAAACGAGCAAATTTCAAAACTATTTCTAGCAATCACGTGGTAGATACCTACAAAATGCAATACAAGTAGAATAATTCAGCCAAACAGGCGCCCTCCAGAGAATTTTCACAGGGTTACAACAGGAATATCCATTATCCACACAACAAAAGGGGGAACACAAGGAAAAAATAAACAAATCAAGGAAAAGGAGTGCGGTAACCAAAATATCGCTGAGAGAAGAAGAGATATGTAAAATTCTATGTGCCACATTTTAATGGGAAGTAGAAAGGAAGATAAAAGCACTGCACTCATAACAACGGAATCTATCGGGCCAGAATTTAAAATTTCACAATCACAAAATGTTCAACAAGGAGATCCTCTCTCACCAGCGTTCTCTTTCGCGAAGAGATATTTAGGCAGCTAGATTGGGAGGAGAAATTATTAAGGATTAAAGGATTAAAAATAAATTTTACCATGTTATGTTTCTCTGTCCGCTGCGGATATCAAGAAATGTCTAAATAGATTTGTTTCTTTCATTTAAATGCCTCGCCCTATTTCAGTCGTAAATTATACTAAGCTATTGATGTCCATATGAATTTCAATGTTCACTTAAACTGAGATTTTGCTCATAGTTTCTACACGGAAAGAAATACATTGCGAATATTATAATGTCAGTATGGATGTGAACGCAATACTGTATGGCTTAGAAGATTTCCATTGGATAAAAAGTTGTAAGCATAGTTAATTTGGCCATACTGAGAATAGTAACGTCGACAATAGATATAGCCGATACGCCAATGCCAGTATGGGAGTCAGGCCCATACTGACTCGCGGCATGTACAATGCTCTTAGCAGAAAAGTCTATACATTATTGTTATGTCCCTTATATCGGGTGATTTTTTAAGAGCTTGAGAACTTTTTAAAAAAAAAAAACGCATAAAATTTGCAAAATCTCATCGATTCTTTATTTGAAACGTTAGATTGGTCCATGACATTTACTTTTTGAAGATAATTTCATTTAAATGTTGATCGCGGCTGCGTCTTAGGTGGTCCATTCGGAAAGTCCAATTTTGGGTAACTTTTTCGAGCATTTCGGCCGGAATAGCCCGAATTTCTTCGGAAATGTTGTCTTCCAAAGCTGGAATAGTTTCTGGCTTATTTGTGTAGACTTTAGACTTGACGTAGCCCCACAAAAAATAGTCTAAAGGCGTCAAATCGCATGATCTTGGTGGCCAACTTACCGGTCCATTCCTTGAGATGAATTGTTCTCCGAAGTTTTCCCTCAAAATGGCCATAGAATCGCGAGCTGTGTGGCATGTAGCGCCATCTTGTTGAAACCACATGTCAACCAAGTTCAGTTCTTCCATTTTTGGCAACAAAAAGTTTGTTAGCATTGAACGATAGCGATCGCCATTCACCGTAACGTTGCGTCCAACAGCATCTTTGAAAAAATACGGTCCAATGATTCCACCAGCGTACAAACCACACCAAACAGTGCATTTTTCGGGATGCATGGGCAGTTCTTGAACGGCTTCTGGTTGCTCTTCACTCCAAATGCGGCAATTTTGCTTATTTACGTAGCCATTCAACCAGAAATGAGCCTCATCGCTGAACAAAATTTGTCAATAAAAAAGGGGATTTTCACATTTCGAACCGAACACTGATTTTGGTAATAAAATTCAATGATTTGCAAGCGTTGCTCGTTAGTAAGTCTATTCATGATGAAATGTCAAAGCATACTGAGCATCTTTATCTTTGACACCATGTCTGAAATCCCGCGTGATCTGTCAAATACTAATGCATGAAAATCCTAACCTCAAAAAAATCACCCATTACATACACTATTGACAGCAATCCAATAAGGGTATCGATTATCACGCCATAAATTATTGCGGGAAAAACTAGTAGCATTGCGACATTTCCGATACATTATGGGGCTGAAGGCAATGCTGTCTCGTCAAACGTACTATGCGCCCTTGTGTTACAAGCAAAGATTGTGGTAACAAACAGTATAGTACATAATCCCATACTTATAGGAGTTGTAGCAGTCTTCGACTAAATTTCGAACAGATCAGATCAATATCATTTGTCATTGTACAATTGTTTTTTTTTTCTATATCAAAATGTCTAAGACGTGTTTTACTTCCGATATTGCTATAAATAAACGATCTAAAAACCCTGAATTTATCGAGTGCGGTTTATTTTGTTGTCGTCTTTACCATAAAAATTGCGCCGCTATAAGTGACAGTGACTTTAAGTCAATATCAGATCGAAATTTGTATTGGAAATGCAATTCGTGTGCTAATTTGAATTTTTCATCTTTTTTCAATAATTTCCGTGAACTCTCTATCAGTGTTCTTGAAATAAAAAATGAGCTCCTCTCCCTTAAATCGCTCTTAAATAATCGGTCCCCCCCTCGCAAAACTGCAAAAAAATCGGTTATAATAAGTGAAACAACTGATAACTCTGAGCTCGCATGTATACGGAACATTTCCAACGTACATGATTCTCAATTAAGTGACACTCCATCAACATCAAGAGAATTATTAATGCCTTCTCTTACTCTCGTACCAACTTCTTCAACGTCTTCGATTTCATTTTTATCATCCTCATCATCGTTACTTTCAGCGCCATCAACATCATCGTCATCATCATCGTCAACAACTTGGCTACACTTGTCTAGATTTGACAAAAACACTAAAGCAAGTGACATTATTTAATGCATAACTGAGAAAACAAATATCTCTCCGGACCAATTTAAGTGTTTTCCTTTAATTAAAAGAGATGCCGACTTATCATCTCTTAATTATATAAACTTCAAACTCAGCGTGCCGTCAGACAAACTTGGTTTGGTTCTTGACCCTTCTGTATGGGGTTCCAATGTTCGTGTGAAAGAATTCACCACACATGTAAACAAAAAGAGCGCTCCACCTGTTACATCTTTATCAACGACACCCACACACACTCCTCCATCGATCAGTGAACGCTTGCCTTCTCAATCATCGGAAGTTTCTCTTCAACCACAAGCAGAAATCCCTCTTTCGAATTGACTACCAAATTTGTCAACAACAGTTGGTTCTCAAGCCAACAGTACTCTCCACGAATTTATGGGTTATTACCAAAATATGAGTGGAATTCGTACTAAAATGCAACAAATATGCTTATCAACAGCTTCACAACTATACGATTTCGTCGCTATTACTGAAACCTGGTTGAATGATGCTCATCATAATTCTGAAATTTTCAATACAAGTTGCTACAATGTTTTTCGAAAAGACAGATGTTCACGTACAACTGGCTTGGTGAGAGGTGGTGGTGTTTTACTTGCAATTCGTTCATCTTTTCCTTGCATCCAGCTGTTCTCACATTCATCAACATCCAGTGTTCCCATTTTATACGATATTGATCAAATTGTTGTCAAGGTTAACTTTAATCAATTTTGCAAAATAATATTAATTGTTAGCTACATTCCACCTAAAAGCTCTTTAGAATTATACAGATTACATATTAATAACTGTTTATTTTATCTATCTAATATTAAAGTGAATGAATATGTTATGATTCTAGGTGACTTTAATTTTACAAATGTAGAATGGATTTACGATTCAGAAGACTGCAATCTGTTACCATTTAATGTTAGATTAGATTGTGAAACGGAAGTTATAGATTCTCTTTTGTGTTACAATCTAAAACAAATCAATTGTTATAAAAATGATTAAAATCGAATTTTAGATTTAATTTTTGTTGATGGAGAGTCTAAAACTTCCGTTACTCAATCAATTTCTCCTATTGTTCCGAACACAATCCATCATAAGGCCTTATCTATTTGCTTTGAATACATAGAATACTTCAAAAACAAAGTCAATAATAATTTAAAGTATATTTATAATAAAGCGAATTTTGATGGCATAACGAGTGATCTTCTAAACGTAAATTGGAATGCATGTCTTAATCATTTGGATCTTTCGGCTTCATACAAATTTTTTATAGATGCGGTTAATACCTACTTACTTAATACAATTGATACTTTCGTTCCAAAAAAACCAAGTAATTTAAATTCCAAACCACCTTGGTTTAATAAAAGGCTTAGTAACATAAGCAATAAGAAAAATAAAGCGTACAAGCTTTATCGAACGTCGGTTAACAACCCCGTTTTAAGATTGCGTTACCTCGAATTAGATAGAGAATTCATTGTTCTTAATAAATGTCTTTATATTAATTATATATATTCGATGGAAATGGACTTAAAAAGAAATATCAAGAGTTTCTGGTCTTTTATTAATAGTAAAAAGAAAAGGGAGCGGCTCGAAATGCTGTATTTTAAAATACTGTATGGTTAAAATTCTGTATCATACTGTATGTATGTATATTCATAATACTGTATGGTTAATATACTGTATCTCAAAATGCTGTGTTGTCAAAATACTGTATCTGATAATATTGTATCTCAAAATTCTTCTTCTCAAAATGCTGTATAAGCAAAACATTATCTTAAAATACTGTATTTTTGCAAAATTCCGCTCTTAAACTTCCATTATAGAGAACAACAAAAGCAGAACTCGATTTATGTATGTATGTACATTATATCATTTATTGAAACTCCAAATTTCACTTAATTCTTAAATTTGCATTAGCTTTTAAATATCAACAAAATGAACGAACACGTGGAAGTTTTGACAGATCAATAAGTTCGGTGTAATTTTTAATGCAATTGTTGATTGTAATAACAACAATTCATGTACAACTGTGAGAGAAATAACAATTAATGAGAAGAGAATGGGAAGAGAAAATAAGAAGAAAATATCATTAATTTTTTGTTTTATTAATTCAAAGACTTATGAATTATTATATGTTATTGTTCAAGGGAAGTATATTAGAACATTATGCCAATGAAATAATATTATGATGTATTCTTCATAAAAGTAATTTGTTTTTCAAATTCTGTATTTCAACATGCTGTAAATAGGCTGACAAATAAAAATTGTTTTGATAATTTAAAAAAGTGCGCACTTTTTTACATTAATAAAACGATTTTTATTTGTCAGCCTATTTACAGCATTTTGAAATACAGAATTTTGGTATACAGAATTTTAAGATACAGAATTTTGAGCTACAGTATTTTGATCATACAGTATTTTGTACATACAGTATTTTGAAATACAGTATTTTGAGATACAGTATTTTAAATACAGTATTATGATCCATACAGGATTTCGAACCCAACCCAAAAGAAAACTAACGGAATCCCTAAAACTATGCAATATTTGGGTACAACATACACTGATATTCCATCTATTTCTAATGCTTTCATAGAATTTTTTAAATCAAATTATAGTAACTCATCTAAGCAATTTTCATCAGAGTCAAATAGTTTTGAAAGTCACATATGTAAGTATTTGAGTTCTTCATATTGGTGTTACTGAAGTTTATAACGCACTATGTAACATGAACTGTGGTAATAATACTGGTCCTGATGGAATTCCACCAGTTATTCTTAGAAGATGTGCTTCTGCTCTTTCTGAACCTTTGACAATTATTTTTAATAATTCTCTTTCTAAAGGTGAATTCCTTTCTTGCTGGAAAGAATCTTTTATAACTCCGATTCACAAGTCAGGTTCAAAACAGGAAATATCAAACTATCGCCCGATTTGCAAACTGTCAGCAATTCCAAAACTATTTGAAAAAATAGTGTACGACAAATTGTCATTTCTGTTGAAGGAAATCATTTCACCTCACCAACATGGTTTTGTTGCAGGAAGGTCTACTTCAACTAATCTTGCTTTATTTTCTAACTTTGTCCTTAATAAGCTTGAAGAAGGTTATCAAACAGATGTAATTTACACTGATTTTGCTAAAGCTTTCGATAGCGTTAATCACTCGATTATTCTTTTTAAACTAAAAAACTTAGGCTTTCACTCTAGCTTATTACTATGGGTTACCTTCTACCTAACAAATCGTTCTCAAAAGGTGCGCATAGATAATGTTAACTCTGTTTCAATTTCAGTTTCTTCAGGTGTACCACAAGGTAGCCATCTTGGCCCGCTGTTATTTTTAATTTTCATTAATGATATGCCTATTATTTTTAAAAATTAATTTTGTCTTCTTTTTGCTGACGATTTGAAGATTTATAATTGTGTCAAGTCTTCTATGGATTGTTGTCTTCTCCAAACTGATATAGATCAGTTGGTTAGTTGGTGCACAATAAATGATTTAAGTCTGAATGTTGCTAAATGTGAGTGTCTTACCTTCAGTCGTAATTCCAACCCGATTTTGTTTGAATACAAAATAGGTGTCAAGAATTTAGAAAGGGTTTTTGAAAAGAAGGATCTTGGGATCCTATTCGACCCAAAAATGAATTTTAGGAAACATACAGAATACATCGTCGCAAAATCTAACTCAATGCTAGGCTTTATAAAACGTTATTCTACTAGTTTTACTGATCCCTAAGGTCACTGTACAATGCATATGTTAGATCCATCTTAGAATATGGGTGTGTTATATGGAATCCATATTACGACATTCATTCTAAAAGAATTGAAAATGTGCAAAAAAAGTTCACCAGATTCGTTGTTTGGAAACTCGGCTGACATCTTATAAAACAAGATGCCAACTTATTGGTCTCCAATCCCTTGAAAACCGTAGGAAAATGTATGCAGTAATGTTTATTAGTGATATTTTGTCTTACCGTATTAACTGTTCTTTTCTCCTGTCTTTAATAAATTTGTATGCTCCTAGTCGTCACTTAAGAAATAGATTTTTATTTTTTGTAAAAGATCATACAACCAATTATGGTTTTAATGAATCTATGACTCGTTGTGTCAGAGAAACAAATCGTTTATCTGATGTTATAAATTTTGATTTTTACTCTAGGCGATACGTTCTTAAATCAAGTCTTAATCTTTATTTCTTAATTAATTTTTAACTTATTGGTTACCTTTTACTTATTGTATTTAAACAAAATAACTTTGCTTTATATTCAGTAGTCTAAAAGATGTATTGTCTAATTGATGAAATAAATAAATAATAAATAATAAATACAATGTAGGAATATCACCGATACTTTTTTAGTATGGGACTCCAGGCCATACTAGCATTGTCATAAATACCATACACTTCTTTTAGTGTAAGAGCTATCTTACCTAGTAAAAGTACCTACTATCCATCCATGTATATTACCTATGCAAACAAAACTACAAAAAAATAATCTTATTATTATTCGCATTATTTAATAACATTGTTGTCTTTGTGCCTGGTTACACGAGCGCAAAAAAGAATTAATTCACGAAAGAGAACGGATGATTTTTAGAAAGAAGGAAAGGGATGGAAAAAAATGCCAAGTTTCGTCTTTTTCCTCATCTTCAGATATGAGTTTTGCGTTAAAAATCATGTTTCTTTCTCAAACGTTCTCCTTTTGACAAACATTTTCATTTCTAATTTGCCGGCGAAGAAGAATGTACACCAAATTTGCTTTTGTTTTGCTCGTGCTGTACCTGCGGCTGAGCATCCAACGAAGTTTTTTGTGTTTTAATTTCCGACTGTTCCTCTATTTCTTGCATGCCCACTTAATTTTTTTTTCTGTGTGTAACCACAAAAGTAATTCTTTTTTGCGCTCGTGTAACCAGGCACTTTTGTAAATGATTTGAACAAAGTACACTTAATGTTTCCAATTGGCATTGTCGTCTCATCTCCTCCCCCGAACTCTCGCTTAATTTGTATACATATATTCTTCTCTGTTTTCTTTTCTTCAATTATTTTTTTTTTCAATTTCTCACTCATTCCTACCCCCACCACAATACATTCCACATGATAAAAATATAAGA
>OX608073.1:207982716-207984113 GCA_951509635.1 Eupeodes luniger | reverse complement strand
ACTACCTCGTGAAGGGCAGTCTCTGTAGATCTGCCCCTCATGTAGGCATGCTGCGAGTTAGATAGGCAACTACTCAGAATGCTCCTTATGTGAGATTCTACAATTCTCTCCAGGGTTTTAAGAAGAAAGGAAGTAAGGCTTATAGGTCGGTAATCTTTGGCAGATTCATGCCCTCTTTTACCAATTTTTGGTAAGAAAACCACTTTTACCTGCCTCCAAGACATGGGGACATGGTTTAGTAAGAGGCAACCTTTAAAGATACTCTCGAGCCGTGGTACTACTAATTCAAGCTGATTTTGCAGCATTATAGGTAGTATTCCATCAGGGCCTGGAGATTTGTACGGCGAGAAGGTTTTAATAGCCCAGACTATATTTTCTCTAGTTATAAGGGCGTTTACCTGCTCTATGGAGGTTGGCATGTTGAAAGTCATATTGGATTCGGTTGGTTCTTCTGCACAACCTGGGAAGTGTACGTTCATTAGTAGCTCTAATGTCTCCATTGGAGATGCTGTCCAGCTTCCATCTGGTTTTTTAAGAAACGAGGGGTTCGAATGTTCTTTCGATAGAACCCTACTAAGCCTGGCCGAATCTTTGATGTTTTCGATGGACTGACAGTACTCTTGCCATCCTTGTTTTTTGGCTTGAGCTATAGAACGCTTGTATATTCTCAAGCAGTCCTTATAAGGCTGATAAAATTTATGCTTATAGCAGATATTAAAAATGGTTCTTGTTATTTTCCTCAGATTAGATAAGTCGTCATTCCACCAAGGTGGAAAGGTTTTCTTACTGTATCTTATCGGGCAAGAGACCTTGAATGCGGTGTTTATAGAGTCCTCGAAGTTTGAAATCTCTAACTCAAGATCTGTTACCGAGTCGTAATTCGCGTTCGGTATACTGCGCAACTTTGAGCCAAAGATCTGACTAAATTTCTTCCAGTCAATTCTTCTTGGATTTCTATAGGGGGAAGGAGATTTTATTTCAAATTTAAGATCAAATAGAATCCGTCTATGATCAGAAAAGGAGTTAAGAAGAGATACTCTCCAATTCTCGATGGAGAGGTTACCATAAATATTGACAAATGTAACGTCTAACACATCCTCCCACCCTTCTGAGTTGTCCGTACTCGGAAAAACAAAAGTGGGAGTATTGCCCCTGTTACATATAGTCAAGTTATTTTCAATTATATAATTAAAAAGAGACTCACCTCGCTCATTAATTTCACTGCTGCTCCAGATTGAGTGCCTCGCGTTCGCATCACTCCCTACAAGCAGACTTGTTAGTCTGGCTTTTGCCTCCGCCACAAGAGTACGCACCTCCTCAGGCGGTGACTCCTTGTCATGCGCCATGTATGAGGATGCAAGAATCAAGCCCTCCGCATGTTCACCCTCTAACCTAAC
>OX608073.1:207972716-207977716 GCA_951509635.1 Eupeodes luniger | reverse complement strand
ATAATAATAATAATAATAATAATAATAATAATAATAATAATAATAATAATAATAATAATAATAATAATAATAATAATAATAATAATAATAATAATAATAATAATAATAATAATAATAATAATAATAATAATAATAATAATAATAATGATAATAATAATAATAATAATAATAATAATAATAATAATAATAATAATAATAATAATAATAATAATAATAATAATAATAATAATAATAATAATAATAATAATAATGATAATAATAATAATGATATTTTTTTTTTTTTTTTTTTTTTTTACTTTACTTGTGGAGGAATGCGTTACGCACCATAAGGAGGTATCCATACCTCCCCGTGTGCCGGACTCACTAAGGAAAAATTTTAAAACCTTATGATGGCATACCGGCTAAACCTCCAAAAGTGTCTCGAAGATCCCCCCCTCGGGACCACAGGATTGCATTTCTTCAAGAGGGGGTCCTGTTATTCCGCCCATTCTGGGCTCACGTCTTATAGCTGATCTTTTCTTCCTCTGCTTTCTTCGTTCCTAGGTTAGGAAGGATTAGGTTAGGTAGGTTAAGTTAGGACTGGGTTAGATTAGTTGGGTTTCGTTAGTTTTGATTAGTTTTTATTTAGGTGAAGTTAGGTTACGTTAGTTCGAGTTGGTTTGGTTAGTTTTGATTAGGTTAGTAGGTTAATAGGTTAGGAAAGGTTAGGAACACGGAACTGTTCTTCTTCTCTTTTCTTGATTCTGAGGACCTGATTGGTGTATTTGCAGATCGCATTCCAATTATGTTGGCTAGTAAGCATCTTTTGGGCTATATTTTCTGGAGTGATGGTGCCAATGCTTCTCTCCAGTTCTTCTCTTTGTGCTGCCCATCTGCTGCAGGCGAAGAAGGTATGTTGTGCATCGTCTTCTTGAGAGTCCCCGTACTGGCATGCTGGACTACTCGTTTTGCCGATCTTGTGGAGAAATGCGTTGAAGTAACCGTGTCCGGTGAGTAACTGGGTGACGTAAAAATTAACCTCACCGTGTTTCCGGTCTTTCCACTCAGCCACATTTCTGATCAGCCTCGCTGTCCATCGTCCTCTACTCTCTGCGCACCAACGCTCTTGCCACTTCTGTACGGTCAGCTGCTTAGCCTCTTTTGCTGCCGCTTCCGCTCCCATTTCCGCCTTTTTGTCGAAGACGTACTTCCTTTCTGTCGCTAGGAGATCGATAGGGGTCACTCCAGCTATTACAAGGACAGCTGGTTCTGACACCGTTCGATAACAGCTTGCCACACGTAGAGCTCCGCGTCTTTGTACTGCTGCCATCTGCTTCCGGTACTTCTCCTGTTTAAGTGCGTCCGCCCATATTTCGCTGCCGTACAGAAGGATGGAATGTGTTGTCGCCATCAGTAGCTTCTGCTTACTGGCCGTTGGTCCCCCCACGTTCGCCATCAGTCTGCTCAGTGATGTGGTAGTTTTTGAAGCTCTTTCCGTTGCTGCCTTTATTTGTTGCCAGTAGGTTAGCTTTGTGTCGAGCCTCAATCCCAAGTACTTCACTGCCGCGCTGCTTCTTATAACTTCGTCCCCAACTTGGAAGTCCGTTAGTGTGGGAATCCTCTTCCTCGTCAGAAGAACTATCTCTGTTTTTTCCGTGGCTAGGCTGAGTCCATGCTCTTCCATCCATGCGTTTGTCCGTCGCATGAATTGGTTCAGCTTTCTTTGCGCGCTATCGGTGTCTCGTGCCGTAATCACCGCGGCGATGTCGTCGGCATAGCCAACCAGGAAGGCATCATCCGGCATCTCCATGCGAAGGATATCATCATAGGAGATGTTCCACAGGTCTGGTCCTAAGATTGATCCCTGCGCTGCCCCAGATGTGACTTCCTTCCTTCGCTGGCCTTCTGCGGTCTCGTAGATCAGCTCTCGATCCCTTAGATAGTTCTTCGCCATCCGTAGAAGATAGGCAGGAACGTTGAATCTCCATTCGAGCGCATATAGGATATCGCTCCACCTGGCCGAGTTAAAGGCATTTCGAACATCCAGCGTTGCAAGCAAGACGATCTGCTTCGAGTAGTGGTTTCTTTGTTGGGCAATTTGGGCGGCGTGCACTACTTCTTGTATTGCTCCAATAGTAGAGCGGCCTCTCCGGAAACCGTACTGTCTCTCTGAAAGATCGCCCGACGCTTGTACTGCAGCTGAAAGCCGCGGTTTTAAAAGCTTTTCCAGGAGTTTCCCCGCGGTGTCTAGCATGCACAGAGGTCTGTATGCCGAGGGAGAGTCCGGGTCTCCTTTGCCTTTGCTGATCAGCACCAGCCGTTGTTTCTTCCAGCTCTTGGGGAAAACGCCTTCTATGAGGAAGCTATTATACATGTTCAGCAGTAGTTGGGGACATGCTTTGGCGGTCGCTTTCAGGACTTCTGCGGGGATTCCATTGGGGCCAGGAGCTCTTCGGTTTTGCAGGGAATGAACAGCTATGCTCAACTCCTCCTCGCTGAAAAGTGGGATATCCTGTCTTTGGACCGGTGTGTTGTCAGGTGGTCTGACAGGATGAGTTGGGAATAGTGTTCCAACAATGTGCTCCATTTTTTCTTCGCTTAGGACTGGGGGTGTCATCTGAGCTCCTAGTTTACGCGTAACTATCTTGTAGCCTAGTCCCCAGGGGTCGCTATTGACATCACGGCGGAGATCCTCCCATTTCTCTCTCTTGCTCGAATTGATGGCCCTCTTGAGCTCGGATCTCTTGGTTCTGAACTCCGCTATGGCGTCCTCCATAGGTTCAGCGTTTCTTCTCCTCCTCCTGGTGACTATGCGTCGAAGTTGTAAACATCTCCGGCGTAACGCAGCTATCTCCTCTGTCCACCAGTACACTGGATCTCTGTTTCTATTGACACCTCTTGTTCGGGGCATTGAGGAGTCGCAGGCGAGCCGAATTAGTTGCATCGTGGCTTCAGCCTTGGTTTCAGCAGGTCCTTCTACTTGCAGCACAGCATCTGCCCCTTCCTCGATCACTCCCTTTAAAGCATCCGCGTCAAGCCTGTTTAAGTTCCACCTTGGAGCCCGTGGTTGGTGACGTAGGTTTAGGACTCGTTGATTATCCTCCAGGTCAAAAACGATATACTGATGGTCGCTGCCTGTATAGTCCTCGATTACTCTCCAGTTCTTAATTTTTGCGAGTACGGTGCCCGTCGCAAATGTAACATCTGGAATAGTGCCTCTGTGTCCTGGTCTCCTGAAGGTGGGGGTATTTCCTACGTTAGCTACGTATAGTCCACGTCTCGCGGCCATCTCGAGTATTTGCCTTCCTCGAGAGTCTGTGCAAGGCATACCCCACTCTTGGCCTCTGGCGTTAAAATCTCCCGCAACAATGATTTCTCCTTCGGTCTCACACATGAAGTCTTCGAGGCTCTCGAGTTTTTGTCGGAACTCGTCTATTCGGTCGTTCGGGCTTAGGTATGCACTGATGATTGTGAGATTTTCATTTCTCATCCATGCGAAACCTCTTTCTGCTCCTTTGCTTTTAACGGCCAAGTTTTTGTTAAGGATCCATAAGGCGGCGGTACCTAACGAGTCGGGAATCCAGGTTTCTTCGTTTCTGTTGGTGTATTGCTCGCTTAAAATGATGGCATCTACGTGCAGTTCCTCTACAAGCTTGAACAGGAGGTTGTCCGCCGTTCGACTCCTGTGGATGTTCGCTTGAAGAATTCTGATCATTTTGAGGAGGCCGTTTTGGCATCTTCCAGAGCCTTTTTAAAAACTTGGCACTTTCCCGATCCCGCTACATGATCTAATGTACACGGCTGGCCTTCGAGGCTTGCGCATAGAAAGCACTTTGGTGGTTTATTGCAGTCCTTTCTTTTATGATCTGTGTTTCCACAGTTGAAGCACATTTTTTGTCCTCTCCTGTCTGGTCCGCTGCAGTTTGCTTGCAGGTGTCCATAGCCAAGGCACCTGAAGCATTTTGTGACCTCTATTCTTCTTCTGACCCTGCATTGGCTCCATCCTATTCTCAGCACCGGTTTTTTTAAAAGTTCCCTCGCGGTTGACTCGTTGGTGTATATTAATGCCATCTTAAGGGAGTTTCTGTTTTTCCCAGTGCCAAAGATTTTAATATCTGCAGGTTGGTTACCCATTTCTTTTTTAATGGCCTCCTGTACCTCTTCTTCAGTCGTTAGCTCGTCCAGGTCTCTTATCTCCAGAGTAGTTTTTGGTTCGAGGTTTCGGACCTTGGCGCTATCTCCTAGAATATTCTGGATCGCTTTCTCGAACATGGGTCGATTTTTTGCTTTCGGTCCCAGCTCCAGTAGAACATCTCCTGCTTTTGTCTTTCTGACCGTTTTTACTGTGGTTTCAGTATCTTCAGGATTGACCTTCTGTCTTATTTCGCGAAGTATGTCGCTGAAACTTTTTCCCCCATTTGGTCTAATGAGGATCGCTTCAGGCTTTAATTTCCGTCTCCGTTTCCGCTTTGTTTTTTCTTTTCTTCTCTTTGTGCCTTTATCCACTGTCTTTTCATTGCTTTTTTGTGGATCTTTTTCCTGCATTGTCTCAGCGGCCTCAGCAATTTTTGCATAACTCTGTTTTTCGTCGCTATCCGCCGTTCTACCGGATTTTTGGGAATCGGAAGCGGGTGCTTTTTGTGTTTGTTCTTCACCTGCTGTTGCCACGTGATGCCTTCCGCCAGTGGAAGACTTCCTGGTTCTTTTCCCTTGTGTTTTTGTAAGTGGACTAGATGGTGGTCTCTTTGTTGAATATGTTTGTTTGTCCACGTCTTCATGCGTTTGTGTGCCAACATCTTCTGTTTTGACTTTTGAACTTTCATCCTCAGTTGTCGTAGGGCAGACTTTCTTGTTTTTCTTGTGTAGCCAGTTCATTATGTCAATAGACTCTTCTATTACATCAATCCCATTTTTGATGTCCTTGCTAATATTTTTCTGCTTCTCGCATGCAAGTCTCATTGTCTTCAACACTTTCATGCACTTTTTAACCTCCTTGGATATAATATCTTCATCCGATTCTG